>VWZO01017504.1:28475-46653 GCA_013396975.1 Bucco capensis
CACGGGCTTCCAATTCAGAGGTGGGTTCACCATCCCATTTCCTCATGTCCTCCCCCTGCTCACGTAGGAAAGACCAGAGTGCACTACGTGACATGTGTATGGGTCTCTCCCTTCCTCTGACTGGGCCAGGGGAGGACTGATTTTCTGGGATTCCTCTAACATTCAGGGTACCGGCCCTCAGTGATGAGGTGGTATCAAGGCTTTCTTCAAAGTTCTGAAGCCAAGAGGATGCTACCTCCACAGTTAGTGTGTCCATTTGAGGGTAGTACATTGCTGCCAAGCCAGCCAGATATGATGCTGGGCCACCTTTAATCACTTTTCTCCACATAGCCCGTGTGCATGGGACATCCTCTGGGTCTTTGGGGTGCTCTTCATTATCTAGGTTACTGTAGATAATCTCCAGTATTGCTAATTCTTTCAGGTACTGAATGCCCTCATCAGCAGTAGTCCATTTTCCTATTGTCCTATGTTATGCAAAATGCGATTAGTACTGTGATACGTCTTTTTAAGCACTTTGCATACAAGTTTGTGCGTCAGTTAAAATGTTAGGCAGCAACAGGCCTATTCTACTCTCATCAATATAATTAATATATCATAATAAATTAATATTCTAGATTTTGGTCTTAAATACTTCTCTGTGGGGGATTGTAACTAATCGAGTAAGTAACTGTAGTTAAAAGAAATGCAGGGAAATTCAGAGGCATAATTGCTGGTTAGTCTGAGATTGCTTTCCAGAAACACGTTAATTTACAGGGTGCCCTCTGCTGTTTCTCTTACCCATCAGCCTTGTTTCTTGCTGTTTTTTATAGCTTCTTGAAGTAAACAAAGGATAGCAGAATGAACGTGGTTTTGTGTCAAGTACATACTGTCTCATATTTTACAAAATTAAATTTATTCACTAAGGTCTTGTTTGGTCTTTATTATGTGCATTGTTTTCAGTATTTTTACTTATGCTTTCATGAATTTGTGTTTCTGTCCTTTATCTAAAAAGGAAGGACAATTTCATCAGCAGGATGGTGCCGTTGAGAATACTTACACTGCCTCTGCTGGATTTTTAAAGTTACACTAATCTGGAAGAAAGAGCATTGGCTGAGAATAAGTCTTACAAGGAGCATCTGAGGGAACTGGGGTTGTTTAGTTTGAAGAAGAGGAGGCTCGGTGGAGACCTTCTCTCTCTCTACAACTACCTGAAAGGAGATTGTAGCAAGGTGGGAGTCAATCTCTTCTCCCAGGTCACAAGATAGGACAAGGGGAAATGGCCTCAAGTTGCATCAAGGGAGGTTTAGACTGGATATTGGGAACAAATGTATGGATGTAGTACTTAGTGACATGGTTTAGTGAACACGGTGATAATAGGTTGATGGTTGGAGGTGATGATCTTAGAGGTTTTTTAAAACCTTACTGATTCTGTGACTTGCGTTCTGCTCCAGTATGCTCACTGTCCTGCTGTGTGTGAGGGGGAAGATTGCTTGTGTCTTCCCAGTACACTCAATGCTTCTTGTATTTTACTCACTTGCTCTTGGTCTTCTCTATTTGACTGAAATCTTTACAGATGGGGATGACCTCATATGTGTTTGTGCAGTGCCAAGCCTAAGTAAGGTACATTTTCAAACAGATTCCTCAGGTACTTTCCCAGTAGAAATAATGAAAAAACATGAGAATTTGTAATTTACAAATAAAAACTGTGGTTGATTTGTAAAACAAATCTTAAGAAAGGTCTGTGCTTGCAAAAGCTTGTAGTGACCTTAAAATGTAATACTTAGTTGCCTGAGGTTATGAGACTGCTCATCATTATCCATCATTATGCTGGATTGTGGGAGACAATATTAGTTGATAGGACAAAATTAAAACTTGGTGCTTTGAACACTAAGTCTGCAAAGATGTATATTTAGGGAAAAAAATTAATAAGCATAGCATGTTAAGCAAAATTAAAATTTCCCAGTTCAGACTTTTCAAAATGCTCTTGTGTTACACTGAAATGTTTCTTGATTGTGCAGCTGGAATTCATGGGACCTAATTGGCCTTGTATGCTAAAACTACCAGGTGGTATAAGATGAAAAATTTATCAAGTGACAAAATTTTATGAATGTGATGCTGCCGCTTCTTTAGAAATACTAGCATTTGAGAGGTTTTTTTCTCAGTGATAGGTTATGTTTATTCTTAATGCCTGTGAACTGCAAGCATTAAGAATAGAAGCCAACAATGAAATAACATATAGAAGAACGATGCTTTGGTTCTAGGTTTTCTGTAATACAGATCGTGATCAGGATGCTCTGATATCCCTGCAGCAGATAACCCTTTTTTGTGTGGTTAATGTGTGTGAAAACAATACTAAATGTTCCATTCACAAATACAGTGTTCTTTTGCAAATCCAGGTTTTATAGAATTGTGCTAGTGTAACAATGTTTCTAGGTTTTGAGTTGTTGGTGTGCCTTTAGATGGATAATAAAGACTGACTTTAAATTAGAAATGGTGATATCTCTATGGAACTGTTTGGGACTTGAGACAAAGGAATTTGCAGAAAAAAGTATTTTGAAAGACTCAGCAGCTATGGTCAAAGCCAGTTAAGGAACTACTTAACTCTTTTTAGCCCAGAAATAATGTTGTACAGCAAGCTCTTAGAGTATTTGTACAGTAATTTATAGATGTTCAACACCAAACTGTGCTGCTTTGCTTGTCTGTTTAATCATACCATGTGGAAAATAACAATAATTGATTTTCATGGGACTGATTTTGGATCTAATTAATGTAATCCCTTAGATAGGATTGTCCCTTTGAATATATGTGGCAGAGAGTCAATAAGGACTTTCCAGGCCATTTTTCTGTCAACTCTGCCTGAAAGCAGATGTCCTGGCTGCAGCTGCTGATCCCAGAGAAGGAGATGGGGTTAGTTCTGTGGGTTTTAGTGTCAGTCTGCCGGGGAAGGGACAATCCCCTCCACAGTTCAAAATATATCAGTCTGTAGGAGAAGGAGGGGAATGAAAGATGGATACAACCTTCTCGGTTTTTGTACCCCAGAACACCTGGGAAAAGGCTTTTAAAGGTGCTGTGGTGGTATATCAGTGCTGGTCACTTCTCAAGAAGTACCACCTCCTAAGAGCACAAGAGCAGGCAATCCAGAATGTCAGAAGACAAGCAGGTGAGGCAGAAGGCCAGCTTGGCTGAGCAGGGAGCTTCTTCTGGAACCACGGAAAAAAAAATAAAAATGTGTGGGCAGTGGAAGCAAGGTCAGGGAACATGGGAGGATTACAGAGATGCTGTTCTCTACTGTAGAGAGCAAATTCGTGTGGCAAAGGCCCAATTAGAGATGAAGCTGGCCAGTACTGTGGGTGACAATAAAAAGAGCTTTTAAAAATATGTTAATGGCAAGAGGTAGACCAGGAATAACATTAGCCAGTCACCTCACAAACAGGGACATAGACAAAGCACATGCTGAAGGATCCTATGGGACTGGTTAGGGAGAAGGAAAAACTTGCTTTTGAGAAAAGTTTATTTAAAAAAAAATAGTTTGAGTAGTCTTGCAAAATGAAGGCTGGAAGATGAAGCAACTAATATTTATAAAATGGAAGGGAAATGTGTGTAAAAATTATACAAGGAAGGTAAAATTATTAAAATAAAATTATCGTGCTGGAACAGAAACAAATAATCTAGTCATGGATCAACTTGAGTCAAGAAATTTTGCAAAAACTTCTACAGGGTTCAGAAGCAGCCTTCTGAACAGGGTAATGTGAGCAAGTTGTTGCTTGTCCTAATCACACATCTGGTGGATAGCAAGAATGACAAGAGGACTCCCTTTTCCCTTCCCTACCCCTGCCTGTTCTCGTGAGAAAGACCAGGTAAAATCCTACTACAGATAGAACCACTTTCACGTCCTTGGATCACTGCTGCCCTCTTCTGCTTACTTCCTATGACTGACATGATGTGTAGTTTGAAAGAAATAGGGCAGATTGATTAAGAGTCCCATGAACCAATTGCAAATGCCTGTTCCTACAACCTTGCAGCCCTGTGTGTGTGTGTATGTGTGTGGAGATAGGGTGATGGCATGAAATGCAGTGGGTTTCTAGGGCTGGGCACTATGCAGAATTAGTTATATTTGGGATAGTGCTGTCATATTTGGTTGCTTTTCAAACCCATCTACTTGAGAGAGATGTAAATGATCTGGAGCACACGTGCTGTGAGAAAGAGTCTGTCAGCATTGGTGAAGCTACTACTATTCTGCCCACGTTGCTGTAAAACAGACTTACAACTTGTGATGCTGTAGCATGTCTCTGTTAGGTGTTTCTACTGGTGTAAACCTGTGTGTACCTGTTATAGCTGTATGCCTCAGAAATGTGGGGCTTAAAACCCAGGTTTCTGATGCAACACCATTTGGGTGAAGCAAATTCCTCCCCATTACTTGTGTAATTAAGTTTATTAAGAACTCTGACAACCTGACAAATGGATGTATGTGTATTATGAGGCATGGGGAAAGTGCTAGACTGAACCTGAGGACATAGATGGAGTTGAAGCATGGCCAGCTTTAAGGCATGCTAAGATAATGCCATACAACTGTACTTCCATTGCAGCTGCCACTCTATTCTTGTCTGCATAGTTTCTGCCCAGCCTAGGCTCTTGCAGCATGCCTGCCCAGTGGGGTCCCAGGGCTTTTCTCGTGGTGGTTGTATTCAAGTAGGCGCAGTCAGAGGATGCTGGAACCCAACATGCATGCCCAGAGGGGTCTCAACAGGGTCAGTATACTTACCTGGGGATGATGGGTCTCCTGGAGCAGAGTAAGTGGCAGCGCCATCCCAAGGGCAGGGATGTGACACAGGCAGCTGCATGTGAGCCCAGCAGCCAGGAGACTGGCAACAGGGTGGAAATTGCTGCTCTTCATTCTCTCAGAAAATATATGATATTTCAAATCCTGAAAACCACAACATGTACAGGAAAATTCCCCTTCTCTCTAAGGGCACTCAACAAGGCATGGTGTTTTTCCAAGAACCTTTTAATTTCTAATACTCAGTTCTTTGTGATTGCTGATATTACTCAACCTAGCTTGTAGCAGTTGTAATACTATGGATTGTCCAGAAATATAGATCTACTCTTCTATAAGTAGTGGTAAGCTTCAAACCCACAAATCTTTATTTCAAAACAAGAAAAAAAGTAAAAACGTATCTGTAATGTAAGTTCCTCTCTTCAGACAAACTCAACTGCTACTGTAACAGAAAAAATCACAGGCAGGAGATAATTTCATGTTCTAGAAAGCTATTTCATGTGTTCTTAGAAGAAGCTTTTACTGAAGCAAAATAATTTTCAGTAATAGATTATCTCCTCGATCAATTTTTAAATATTTTCTAGTTTAAGGAACACTTCTTCTTTTCAAACCCATCTATTATGCAGTATTTATTTTGATAAACTGTGCATTCTTACTTGTGAGTATCAGCAATACTGTAATCTTTTACTTGCTTCAACAATAGTAACTGAAACTAAAATTTGCATGGCAGGTTGGCAGAATTGGCATGAATGAAGAGAAAAAAAGAGATGTAGTGTCAGGCACTTCTGAATACTGACTAAAAGCAAACATCCCTCCTAATGGTTGATAGCATCCAGAAATCTGTCAGATGTAAAAGAATTGGGAGTGGAGAAGCGACTTCTCAAGACTGTGACCCTGAACAAGATTGCCACCTTGCATATTCCTGGTTTTGGACCAATTAAGGATGATGATGGTGTGTCACAGACTTTTCTGAGTATGTTTACAAATGGCACATAGACAAAATGAAACATTACTGTGCTGGCTGAAGTGTATAAATTGTGTCATTCCAAGGATGCCTTGCTAAGAGCACCTAAATTCTTTCTAAACAACTTGCATATCAAAAAAATCAGGAAAGTTACAGTCTTAGATAGTCTTTGTGTGCATAGCTACATGAACTGGAGTTACAATTCTCTCATTTTTCTTGTCTTCCTTAAATTAAGTTCACCTTTGCTGGGAGGGTGGGGACATAAAATAAGTAGTATTAGCAAGCCTTTAGGGACTGAGGGGCCATGTCACAGATGGAGTGACTAAAAGTATCTGACAGCTAGAGCAGGGTGGAAGATTTCTCATAGCAAGCCTTGTAATCTATAAAGACTACGTAGACTTAGGAGGGCAGTGAATGCTGAACTACCATGCTGTGGCTGGCTACTAAAAACAAGCCATTTTCCAATCAGAGCTACACAAACAGCAAAAGCTTTACTTGTACATTCAGGCACAGTCTGAAAATCACTTGGNCTTGTGGAGGTGGACTTGCTCAGTAGTCCTTCCCCTCTGTCCTTTTGGTGTAAGTGACACATAACACATGTTCAAGGAAACCTGCCCCACTACCACAGAAAGCACATGTACTTTTCAAGCAAAACCTTATATATATATATATCCTACAGTGTGTTCCTGGCTTGCCTCCTGAGAAGACAGATGAAATTAGGGCTTTATTGCAAGTCCAACTCAGTATGAAGTAGAAACAGAGCACATCTCATATATTTTCTTTATTGCTGGACTTTTTTCTTTTTAGTAAGTAGGCATGATTCCTTGAAGGCTGAAATTTTTAGTAACAGTAAGGTTTTTTTCAGGTTTCAGGGTTTGTTTTTTTTTTTTTTTGCTGTGGACAAAAAGATACCTTTGATCAACATTTTGCCTTATATTACAGTATTTCTGTACAAAAATAAAAGTCCAAAATCAGCTTATTATTAGCTGATATTCCCCACTTTATTTACAGGGTACTGTCAAGAACCTTCATCAGGCAACACGGTAAAATAGAGAACTCTGTATTAATGCAGTTGCACTATATAACTTTGCATTCTCTAGGCAACTTTGGAGGGCTCTGACCTTTGACAGTCAGTCTGGGTTGCAGAGTCCAGCCAAAATTTTTAAAAAGTGATGTCTTTAAAAGAAAAAATTAATAAAAAAAATTTAAGCTGACATTAAGGAGTACTGAACTGAGAAGTGTATTTCCATATAGGGCAATCTTTAAATATTCTCAGCTACATCTCTCTCTGTAAAACAGCAGATACAGAATACAGACTTCTGCTACTTACAGGGTAATACATATTTGCAATAGTAAAATCCATGTATGAAAATTTTTGAATTTACTTGTTAATAAAACTGCTTATAAAGTAACCATAAAATCGTAACAACTATAACTCTGAACTATTAAAATGTACAGAAAGACTGTTTACACCATTGCACATACTTAATTCCCTTTGCTTCAAAAGACTTGTGAAATACAGAATAAAATCAGTCAAATGTTACTGATAGCTCAATTACACACACACAACGTGCACATCCATGGAAGCAAGGGGAAACAAAATGTTGGTGTCCATCAGGAAGGCTGCCAGCAGCATTCCAAGAAAAAATACCTTACTCTTCTTCCCTCCCCCTTCCCACATGTATACAGGCCAGTAGATTAGTGTAGAATGGATGAATATAACTTTGTTTTCAGTGTTCTGAAAGGACAGAAAAAAACCCCAAAACCCTCTTGACTTTTATCAGCAATTTCAGGTCAATACAAGTTGGGTTTAATATTGTAAGGCACTTATTTCTGCGTGAGTTGCAGTGGATCAAATCTTAAGGCATTTGTTACATCATCTGAAGACAGTAATGCTTTGGAAAGTTTTGAAGGAGCCAGCAGTTCTAGTATGTGACTATTTCAGCTGATTTTCCCCTCCCCACCCTGCAGTCTTTCTAAAACAATGTTTGAAGATATTTTCCGTGGAAACTCTGGTTCTTGGTTAGCTTGTCAACAGAAGTGATCAGTATCATCAGGTCATTCTGCGGCCAAGCAGCAATTAGTTCTATTTAGAGCACAGTGTAACTGGTTCTGTTTTCACCTGCAGCTGCCCTGACTTCCATGACTACTCACTGATCGAGAGGTGCTGTAGCGTTTTTTCACAATCATACTGATGTAAGCTTTCATCAGCTTTGCAATGTCAACCACCTGCCAAGAGAGTATAAAGAGCAAAGTTATGACAACAGTATGTGAATGAATTTCTTTAGACACCAACAATATAAAACTGTTGGACTTTCAACAAGACTCTTGCGGTTAAACAAAAAGACTCAGCACTTCCATCCATCTCAACATGCCTTCCCTTTAGTTTTACAGGGATCTTGACTAAATCTGTAGCATTTGTGACAATTACTTAAATTACTGATAGCTTTGCTATCAGAGTGGGAAGACCATAACACAAAATTTCTTCTTGCTCTTACCTCACTGGTTTCAAAAAGCAGTTCTCTCTCATCCACCACGATCTTGTAGGTGTTTGCAAGTGGTGCACCAAATGACAATATATGTTCATACTGAAACACCTCCAGAGGCCTTCCTTCCCCACGCTTGTAAACAGAAACTGCATCAGCACTGACTCCAAGCCACAGCTCTTGTGGGAATCCCCCTTCTTTACACTAGAGGAAAAAAAGTGAATTAACAGCAAAGGGAACAGCTGGAGCCACACAACACTTGCTGTTGACATTCTTGTGTGTAACCACTATTTTAAAAGTCCACATTGCTTGTCCCTCTTTGAATGCAGCCTTTCACACTTCTGAAATTTGTTCACAACCCATCAGGATAGCGTTCTGTCCCTCTGTATTTTATGGTTAACTAGTGGACTCAAATAGCTAACGCGCTTGCTAACAGGAGTGTGCTTTTAATAGCTAACATTTTATTACATCAGCAGGCTGAACACTGATACTGTACTTATGGTTTCACTACTCTGTAATGAAATCATCATCTATACAGTACAAAATGTAGTTTGAGTGTTCAGGAGGTAATACTCACCTCTACATCAAAGAGTGTTGAGCCATAGCCAGGCCATTCCTTAATCAAAGCCATATACTTTGCCATAGCCTGCTCCTGGTTCATCCTCTGGAGTTTTTTCCATTTGTCAATAATACTAGTCCTGGAAGCTGAGATTTCCTCTTTGACCCACATGTCTAACATCTGTTCCTCCTCAACCTTCTGTTTGCTAACAGAGCCACTGCGAAAACTCCTCCGCAAGGTTCCTTCAAGAAAGCTGGCTCGTTTCTTCTCAGCCTTCTCTGTGGCAGTAAACGTTTTGGTGGACTGCGTAATCCGAGACTTGAGCTTTTGCAAGGGATAGACTTCCTCCATTTCTGGTATGGTGGTATGCAGAGTGTAATCTCCCTGAAGGTACTGAAGACGCAACGCTGCAAGGACCTGGAGGGTTTCTTCAGGAGCAGGGTAATGTCCTCTAATCACTGCTTCATGAGCCTATCAAGGGGGAAAAAAAGTAGCTTTTTATGTACAAGCAGTCTGAAAGAATTAAGAGAGAAATGGGAAGCAGATTTACTGCCAGGCAAACCCAGGATCTGAAATAAAAGATCCATTAAATAAATCAGATGTAGTAAATCTCTTAAAAAATTTGTTAAATTGGGTAATAGTTATTCTATTAGAATAGTTATTCTTCTGGTAACCCACCAGAAGAACTGCAAGGCAATTGAGCAACTAGCTAAACAGGAATTACTGTTACTACTACAGCTCTTTGTAAACTCACATATGTAAGAGCAACTGAATTAGTAAAAGGGAAAATAAATTGTAAAGGGGATAAGATCAGGACCTAAACATCTGATTGGGAGGAAGTCATCTATGTTCATGGGCATTAGAAGACATGAATATCTAGGTTTGCTTACCGCTATCAATAATCTGGCTGTGAAAACTAACATTTCCAGCCAAACAAGCAAAGAAAGCCCTAGGACAGTTTTTGTAATAACCTTCAATAAGGGAAAACAGTACCTCTTCAATGGATCCCAGATAACGTTAGGAAAATATTTACATGCTATAGTGGTCTGTAGCATCAAGGATGAGATTCTGAACCATGATGACTCTTTCAAATCCTGGCTATTTGCACACTCATTCAGACATTTGGAAATGTGCAGCAGCTAGGAGTTGGTTTTTTTCATATGACAGTAGTACAGGAAACAAACAAATATGCCTCATATCTCAAGATGCAGTTTAGTAAGCACACAGATAACTCACATCTAAGTAAAAGCTAGTCCTTTTAGGTGTAGGCTTAGGATGTGCCTTTAAGCATGCAAGATGGTTTACCTGAGATTGTACACATGCAGAAGAAAGAGCTGTCTTGTGGAAATGGAAAGACAGTATTTTAATGAGAAAGCAGAACTAGAAGATTCTTTCAGTGCCTTATGAATTAAAGGATTCAGACTTTAAAATAACGGATGTTAGAGAACTAAAACTTATGGAAAAGGGAATTTTCTTAAATGGCTGAAAAATGTTGAAGACTGACACCAAAAGCAGAGAACTAGAAAAAGAAGAACAGAACTTATGTTAGAATGTGGTAAGTCATCTCTTTAAGGTATTAATTTTAGTGACTCAATGTGCCATGCTTTGTCACTGAAATGCAAGAATAAAATCTTTGGCTAAACACCAGTCAGCACAGAATGCTGCATGAAAACAATCTGCTTCAATGAACATGCTTGTTTTAGCTGTTCATACAGAAAACTATCTAAATCTGTCTCTTAATCCAATAATGTAATGTAAAATACCTGATGTAGAGCTCTCCTGAATTTTATTCTGACTGTTTGAACTTTATCCCAAAGCAGAGGCATTAACTGGCTGACTCCTCTACACGTAAAAACAGGCAGTCAGAATGGCAACGTTTCTCAGCCCAGTCAAGGCTATCTCTTGCCCAGATCCTTCAGCCAACAATAAGAAGTTTGGGATTGGTACACCCATGATGTATTACCATATCTTAAAACCTAAACTGTGAACAAGGAAGAAAGACTCTACCACAGTGAAGATATTTCTGATCCTGTGAAACGATGAAAAGGCTTCATACATATGAAAAGTGAAATGTGTCAGTTCTTGATCACATCAGGCTTGCTTACCAACAGAACGTCAGTGTCTCAGCACTGCAAAGAGCCTTATACAGAAATCTTTCTCCTGCCCTCTTGAAAGAAGCTGTCCATTGGAAGAATTTTTAGCCAATTGCAATATAGTAGAAAATGTGGAGGTTGATCAACAACTGAGTGCATTCAACAATGAATGTCATCAGTGAGAGTTTCTGAGCAACTACAGGACTTCATATAATATACATCCGACTTATAACACATTTAATTTTCATTATAAATCAATTTCACTTATTTCATGTTTTGCAATATGGCCTCATTCTGAGCTCAGCACATTTATCAAGTGGATTTCTGCTCACCATAACTGTCTTAGAGTTACTGCTGAGACTGGGCTGATTTGTTTTACTATGGTGCCTATGAAATAATCAGTTTTTGAAGAGAAGAAAAGCTACTGTTTGATTAGTTCTGTACAGTTGCCAACATGGGTATCTAACAATTTGTTTGCCAACACATTTTTCATATTATTTCTTGCAATTTATTAACAAAATGGTTTCACAATATCAAAATAAAAAGCAAGTATTATCCTTCTCTTTTTTTATCCAGCTTAGACCTAGTTACCCAATTTTTTACCACTCCACATAAAGCAATTCAAAAGTAATGTAGAAGAAAAGTCATAACACCAGGTAAATTATATATGCTTTAGTTATGTCAGGATAAGACTATTTTGACCACTGAACTGCTACCTTTACACGATGCCTGAGTAGTAGTGCATTTAGTTAAACAGAAGCATAACCAAAACTCTCTCAGTGCTGCATTGATATCTTGTTTTTCCCTCCTTTTAGAAGTGCCTCAAAATGGAACCTTTGTCCTTTACCTGCTCAAACATAAAGGCAAATTCCACACTATCTTTTGGGACATTTTCTGTGTCCAGGAAGCAGTAGAGCTTGAAGTAGAACTTCCAGTGCATCCCCCCAGCTTCAGCAGTGGCAGCAAGCCTGCATAGTTGTGGGAAGAGGAAGAGAGAGAGCAGATCTGTAAAATCAAACTCATTTCTAAATTGACACCTGAAGAACCTAAACAAGGCATTTGCTTTGTTACACCTGCTACCAATCTGGTACTGTTGACAGGAGCAAATTGTTTTCGGCAGTATACCTGACTGATGTCATTTGGAGAGATTGATATATCAAGAGGGAGAGATACATATGTCTGTGTATTTAGAGCCTACAGCAAAATCATAGAATCATAGAATGGCCAGGTTGGAAGGGACCCTAAAGATCATCTAGTTCCAATTCCCCTGCCATGGGCAGGGACGCCACACACTAGACCAGGTTGCCCAGGGCCACATCCACCCTGGCCTTGAACACTGCCAGGGATGGGGCATCCACAACCTCTCTGGGCAACCTATTTCTGTGCCTAACCACCCTCCGGGTAAAGAACTTCCTTCTGATCGCCAGTCTAAATTTCCTCTCTTTCAGCTTGCAACCATTCCCCCTTGTCACATCACAAGGTGACCAGCTGAAAAGTCTCTCCCCCTCTATCCTATAATCCCCCTTTAGGTACTGAAAGACTGCTGTAAGATCCCCTTGAAGCCTTCTCTTCTCCAGGCTGAACAATTCCAACTCCTTTAGCCTGTCCTCATAAGGGAGGTTCTCTAGTCCTTTGATCATCTTTGTAGCCCTCCTCTGGACCCCTTCCAACAGTTCCACATCTTTTTTATGCTGAGGTCCCCAGAACTGGATGTAGTACTCCAGATGGGGTCTCATGAGGGCAGAGTAGAGAGGCAGAATCACCTCCCTAGACCTGCTGCTCATGCCTCTCCTGATCAAGGACTTAAAAATGTTGACTCAGTCCTCAGTCAGCTGTTTCTAACCCAAACTTTCTTAATAAACTTTTATTTGTGGCACAGTCAGGTGTCGATAAAAGCAACATTATTAAGTCCTGTTATGATACATAACTAAACAATACTTCATGCATTCTTTTCCCCCTCATCCCCGCTATTATGTGGATAAAGGAGGCTGATTGCCTCCTATAACAATAAGGACAACAAACAGATATTTAGTGCTATAGGTGGTTTCAGTTTTACTGGTAGGAAAAATGCTGTGAGCTGTACTGTGGTGACTTCCACATGAAGTGAGGCAATGGGTAGTCAGAACAGCAATGACTGCCTGGAGTTCAGTTCTCCCGGTACTGGGCCAGCCACAGTGCTAGTAACGGTGGAAAAAATTGTAGTAGTGCAAAAGAAAATGTGGAAATAGATTTAAGAAATATTACTTTACTGGTGTCAAGACAGAGGTAAGCCAAACACAAGTGAATAGGTGGCTCATTAATTCCTTTAAGAAAAAAAATAAAGATGCTTCTGTTCCAGAAATGGCCATGCGTATAATTCAGCTGCATCATCACAAACAAGTAAGATAAAGTGAAAATTCTGCATTAGTGATACTGGAAATTTATTTAATTGCTACTTATTAGAGTGGTGAGAGAGAAGGAGACACACTCACTTTTCAAACTTCGCCAAGACATCAGCCACGATGGTTCTGCTTTCAATTGCTTTATCAGTAGTTCCATTGTATTCAAACAAAGCAAACATATTTCTGCTATCCTCCATTGCCAAGCCACGAATTAACTTTTCAACCACCTAATGAAAAACAGCGCGTGAAAAATCCATAGCATGGAAAAGTAGCACTAGAGAGTAAGACAAATAATTAGAAGAAAATTCAGAGCTAGCTTTTACATTAGGCTGAAAATGTTGCTAACATGTTCTCATCAGCAGTATTAATTGTCAAATTCCACTTTAATTTTTATATTAAATATGGCTGATAGTTTCAGAATATGTATGTGCTATCACCTGGCCAGATATAACCCCTGTATTTCACCAACTAAGCAAGAGGCTTCCAGTTTTAGGAAGCAACTTGTCTCTCATACACATGGATATCTGCTGAAGATATTCCAGTAATGCCTCCTACTGAACTGCTTAGTCCTTCCTGTAATTTTTCCTGTCAGAGGGAACAATAGTTGGGTAATCCTCTGAAGGATAAAGACAGTTTTTATAGCAGGGATTTCTTCAGACCATGCTGGGGATTGGAGAGACAGCTCTGTAAGTCTTCCCTCCCCTGAAAGGAGAGACCAGTAGAGAAACCCCCAATGCTTCCAAAGTTTAGTGCTACTACTGTAACTGACTGATTACCATTCTGTTATCACTTCTCACCTCTCCAGCTGTAGTGTGTGAGTTGATTGTAATCTTACAGGAGCCCCCACCATGGCAATAAACTGTGGATGTCATTTCCTGCCTGCTGATGAGAGCTTCTATTTCATCCCGTGATGGCACAAACTCTCTACATTTGGTTTTCTTCAGAGATTCGTAAGTAAAAAGTGCATATTTCTCCATTTCAGTTCCTGGAAACTGGTCACGAACCCTGTGAGACAAATATTACTACTTTAAGCTGCCAGGCTGTGAAATAGAAAGTTTATTTATGCGAGAATTACTTTTTTCCCCGGAAAGAACTTTTGTATTCAGTGTGCTATTTAACTGACAAGCTCAAAGGTTTCTCTTCATTGTCAAGGAAAGTGCTCTAACTTGTCATTTACTGTGGGATAACTTATATACTTCCATCATTTTGTTCTACAAACCTAATGGAAAAAAAACTAAACTGCCTGGACTACCTTTATAGCATTAACTACAGGAATCTTGTAATGACTCAGATTTGACAGCAAGGTAAGTACAAAAATCTCATTATCAACTCTCCTTTTTGTTAGTAACAGTTGTTGAATGGAAGACTAAAGTGCACTAAGGTACTACAGAAAAAAGCAGTAAAACTTGTTTGACTACTCAGTTTTGTGGTAGTGTCACCTATGATACTTGATTTCTATTCCTAATTTTCTTAAAGATTGTCTCTAGGCCTTACTGTTCAGCAGTTAGTATTATTATTATGAGTATACACTAACAATTTTAATGAACTCAACTCTTAATTACTGAAAACTATTGAATTCAGACAGCTTTCTGTACAGAGTGCTTCTATATTTCCAGTGATAAAATATCAGCTTCTTAGAGCTACTAAGGTTTAATTTATGTGAAAAAGTATAGTGATTAGTGATCTACAAGGCATAAAAAGGTTACTGCAGGATTGCTGTGAGAGGATGAGAGGTCTATAATATTGAAACCAACCTACAAATATTGTATCGGCTGCAAATTTTTTAACTGGAGGCCAGTTTATGAGCTGAGTTAAACTAAGAAAGAGAATCAATGTTGGATTTTTTCATTTTAACAGATATATAAAGTGACTAATAATTTTCACTCTTACTTTGACTGAAAGGTGCATCTTTAGCGCAAGCATTTTACAAACACTTATGAAATTATTAGATTTAGCAAAGTGACTGAAAAAGTCCATGCTCTAGAACAAATACAGTGAAGACTTAAATTATTGAGAACAGTTTGTTGTTGGTGGACTAACTTTCCTAATGACACAGTCTGCATTCTTCTGCTATATCACAGCAAGAGGATCTCCACATTCTGGTTAATGTTGAACTGTCAGCAAAGATTTATTTTCTTTTTAACTATCACTAGTGTCTTAAAATTAGATCTGCAAACAGAGATGTTTACCTCAAATACATCTTCAAATATGATAACGTTCTTTTATGTGCTTTATGCATACCTCATAAAACTAAGGTAAGCAGGATGAAGAAATTTTGACAGGTTGATTTGGACAGTTGAGAATGGCACTTGGGGGTATGGGCTGCAAGTCATTTAAACAAGTTTACACAATGACAGAAAGCCCTCCTTTTGTCAACATTAGCAAATTGTGCGTTTTTTTCATGGCATTTTACTTGATTCTTCAAATGAGAATAATTTCACCTAGATCAACTCATACACTCTTCTACACTTTTCAGATTCATCGTCGGCATAGCCATTTCAGTAAGTGAATGCATCTTCAAGTCTCACTTCAAAAGAGCTAAGCACAAGTTGTGGTGAAGAAAACAGTGAGTGAAGAAACTTCTTTCCTTGTTTTAGTAGTTTAGAACTTCTCACCTTTTGAGATGGAACTTGAGATATTTGAGGATGCTGCGACTTGGCAGAAATGTGCAGCTCATGCAGGTGAGTATTTGCCAACTATACAGGTTCCCCACACTCCCAGGGTTAGGCACTTTATTGGTCTGCTTGATGAGCTGACAATAGAGCTCATCTCGAAGAGGTCGTAAATCGTGTCCTGTTTGGAGAATCCCTTGTATTATAGGGATGGGATCAGACATAGACTCCAGCTGCTGTAAAGAATTAAATATCTTGATGGCTTCATCCTGCAGAGTTGTGTATCCTTTGTCTTTAAGTACTACAAAAGAAAAATAGTAAGAAAGGTGATTAGACTGACATATGAAAGAGAAAGCACTGAAGTCTGATGTAGAAATCGCTTAATGCTCTATTGTGACCCTTGTTATGCAGAGTATTAGAAAGGATCTTTTCCATTTCAAATGTATGATACAAACTCATTTTATGAACTATTTTGTTGGGTTTTTTTTCTGAATTTAATGAAATTCCAATTTGAAATTTTCTGATAAAATAACTTAAAAAGTGTATGTTGTTTGATCAGTTTTTTTGATGGGGAGTCTTCCTTCCAGAGCAATCCACACTGCCAAAGCGTCTACCATTTTTTCAATGTCACAATTAAGTGAAAATCTGATCAGATCATCAGGTAAACAGGCACAGTCTGAAAATCACTTGGGGTCTCCTGTGGCCCCTGGTGCGGTAACTGTGCCGATAGCAGAGGGAGCATTAAACTCATTGCCCATGGTAAAGTGTGGGGAGTGAAACCCATGTTCCTATAATCCTTGTATGGGTAGGATGAGCTCATTAGCCTTCTGGCAGTCATCCTAGGAGAAGGACAACTCTGATTCCAAACCCGGGCAGATGGAGCTTGTTTAGCCCTGTAAGGCCTTCCATCTAAGAGAAGGACACTCTAATAAAACCTCTGTTCTAAGGACTTCGCTGCCAGCGTCCAAGTTTGCTAGGCCCTGGCAGATGAACCTTAGGACTAAAGGGTGGGTCCAGCTCTGCGCATGCTGTGTCTCACCTAAAAAAAATCCATAGCGCAGGCTTCGAGGGTGCTATCCGCTATCCTCTTTTTATCAGCACGCTTGGAAAAGGCGCTGATGAGGAGCGTGGGTGGAGCCCTCGCTGGATCTTCATTCGTGAAGCCTCGCCATACATCATCAGGTAAAGAATGATGGCATCACTTTTGTATACAGCAGTAGCATTTCAGTAAAATCCAAACAACACTACTAAACTCAATCATTGCTGTGACACTGCAATGTGTTTTTTGAGTGCTGGAAAAGATGGTTGTTGTTTTTGTACTACAGGTTATTCAACAAAGGCTAACAACTTTTACAATCTATTTAGAAGAATCATGCAGTTCTTGTGTTGAAGAGATTGCTCTGATGTCAAAATCAGTTAGGCCTACTAAGCATCAAAGCACAAGTACAGACATATGTTATGAAGTTTCTAAGATGACATTATACTATTACAGAAAATAACTAGAACTCAACTGCAAATCAAGGCATTAAAAGAGCATCAGTCCATCTGTGGAGTTACATCTAGCATGGGAAGGCTTTGGCAAGACTTCTGCTTCAAAGGGAGCTAGCCATTCCTGAACATGGGGAATAGAGAGCAAACATCCTGTGCTCCTGCACAGGACAACCAGCCCAAGGGCTGAGAAGATCAGAACTGTGCCTTGCTACTGTACAGGAGGAGCGGGAAGAGAAGGGAAAGTTTTCTCCTAGGATTTGATCCCCTTGTCATTTGAGCAGAAGGGTATCACTTGAGTTACCAGGAAGTCCTACCTGAAACACCTTAGCTTTTAACCAAATATGACCTTTCACCCTCTTCTCACAGCTAAAACTTCTGATCTGAATCATACCTTGTTTAATAAGCAGTTGCAAAATAAGATAAGGACATGGAATTCACAACCATTAAATAGCTCTAAACCATTCATTCAAAACAGACTTCTAAGTTAGTGACTTACACAAGGATATCAAAAGACTATTACACCTATTTCAGGAGTAAATGAAGCGTTACTTTTTACAACTATATCCACTCAAATATTGTTTCCCATAAGTAACACCACCACAACTGATAAAACTTATTTAACTGCTGTTCCTCAGATGGGGTAGGATGCAACAATGATTTGAGAAGGAGAATATGATTCAAGCAGACGGAAATGAATTCGGTTTAGTTGCTTAACTCAGTACAAGGCTTTTAAAACTTAGTCTTTTTAGCTGTGTTGCTGAAGGTAACAAACTTGTATTACAGCAACAATAGCAGCCTATGCTTCTGTAACACTGTTATAGGGTGACCAGAATTTTAAT
>VWZO01017504.1:46695-64237 GCA_013396975.1 Bucco capensis
ACCTGGTATTTTTATTTCAATTTTGCTGTCCCCGAACACAGCCAGTCCAGAGGACTGTTGGGGAGAGGGGGGTATTCTGGCAAAATCCTCTCAAAAGATTGTTCTTTTGACCCTAGCTTCTGGTCAAACCAGGACAAACACCCATGCAGGAACACCACAAGCCCATGCCTCTATGCTGGACAATTTATTATTCTCTACTTCCCAGAAGAGAACACAAAACTTGTCTGTTTGTATTATAAACATATATTTTGCCTACTGTTACTTCACTATAGCTCACTGACTAAAAAGTTCCATCTTCTGGTTTAGTCTTTCATAAGGAAATGTTTTTAATATGATTGAAAAACTTACAGTTTAGATTGATGTCCCCATATGGCAGTGGCAGTAATGGCGAGTGCAACGGATGATGAGTGTAACGGAGAATAGGGTTTCTCTTATAAATCTGTTCAACCACATCAGCATTCAGGCAGTTTTCCTAGTGGGGTGTGAAAAAAGCAGGATTTGGGGTCCAGCATTAATGATAATGCAATATTTTGTGTCTTTAGGTTGGCTGTGAAAAGAATTAGTCATTCTTTAGTCATTCGCTATTTGGTGCTAAATGCAGTTCTGGGTACTGTGGCTGCCATGGCACTCTGCAGGCTATGACTGCTCAGTATCTATCTGCTAACCTCAGGCCTTGTATAAGGTTACCTTACCTGTGCAGTAAAAAAAACAAACCACAGCAGAGCTGCAGGAGACAAAAATGCAGGTTCATAAACTTTTTTGAAGTGTGTTTTCATTTTACAATCATTTTTACTCTAGTATTCCATAACTAGAATAAAGACATAATTAGGTTTTACTTAAAAATATTTCTCCAGCACAGCTAATTGGCCTTTTCGGTTAGATTCTACAGGAGCTACCATAACAAAACAGTTCACAAAAACTATTGCTGTAAACCTGATGCACCTACTCTGATGTCTAAACACCATTTTTTCTTAGATGAAATTTGAAAGAAGTGTGACTGCTGTCTTCTATCAATTCTGAATTTCCACATATGTCTACTGCTCTGAAGAATAGTGTTTGTAGTCTTGGAATTTGGGACTCAATACTTTTTTTTCCATGAAAGAAGAGGTGGCACTCTCTAAGGAAGAGGTCAGTAGCAGTTCTCCCCTCTTGCTGACTCTCTTCTGAGAGTCATCATCCTCTCTCCTGAAAGCTCATTAGCAAAAATCTCCAGAAGGATATTCTCTGACTAAGCATGCAATGTCTCCAACAGGACCATAAAGCAGTAAGCATTAACTGAATATGTTTCTCATCACACAGAAACATAAGATGCTTAGCCCATGATATTATAGGACAAGAAAAGAACCACAAAGAAAAATATCCCAAGAGCTGCCTAGTACATCCTGGTGTGCTGTTCACTGTGGACATAGCCAAACAGGTCTGCTAACTCATGAACCTACATATTGTGCTCTACTGCCAGATAGGGCAATGCCTGTCAAGTTATACGAACCAGTAAAACTCGTTACTGTTTTTATGGAAAAAAGTTGACCCTCTTGCCCTCCAAGTTGCACTTCATACTTCGCTCTTTTACTGCTTAGATAGAAATTCCTTTATCAGGTCAGCGATACACTTAGGCTCCACAATTTCAGTCCATGTCACTGTGTGATTTATTACCCAATATGACAAAGCCAACATAAAAAAGATTTTGGCAACCATTCCTTCCAACTCCACACCCTCCTGTTTGTGCCTACCTTAATATCCTGAATAAGTTGCTGAGTTGGAGTATCAATGGGTGCCTTTGTGTCAATCACATTCTGGATGGCACTTGACCAGCGGGTTGCCTCATTGAGCAATTTTGTATAGAGACGGTAACAGTGTTTGCGTCCATACACAGTTACGTTCCAATAACCTACCACAACAGTAACAATTATTAATCATAGAAGCTGTATCTATAAAAATACCCCCACTTCTATCTGAAAACAGCTGTAGTCCAGGCCCCAAGTGCTGCATTCTGGATCATGCAGTTTTTCAGGACCTAAGAAGTTGTACAAGTAATTAAGTGTCATAATACAGATACTATGCTGTCTTGCCTTTATAAAAGCCTAGGAGTAATCTCAGAGTACAACCACCATCAAGCAGCCTCCCATTTATCCATTTATCCAGTAATCTTGGTAAAAGTGACCAAAAGACAACATTATGGAATACTATTAGCTACTTCCTTGCTTGTGGGCTTTACTTCTCCAGTCCTGTCTGTAACAGGACAATCTGAGACGGTCTTGCTTTGTATGTGAGAGTTTCATCATTTGTGACACATGTACAAACAGGTATAAAGCATGAACTACCTCTTCTGTAAAAAATTCATTAATTTCACACCAACGAAGCAGCAACTATGATAGGAAGAACATTTCAGTTCAAATTCTGTCTCTGCATTGTTGTATAGGGTTTTTAGGAAGCAAATCCAATCAAAGAAAATCTACTTCATCTTTCACTGATGAAAGCCTCTTTCAAGTGTCAGTGAATCCAATGAGATTATATAGGACTGCCAAAAGTCACTTCTCGTTTGCAAACCAGTTTTGAAAATGCATAGGGGAGCTGACTAAGGTGTAGTTAGTATACAGGTTAGCACTAACTGGCCTCATACTCTTGATCTCCCTAGGCTTGCTCCACCAATGTTAGTCCTCATAGTTTCTCAGCACATAAAGTAATGTAAAAGAATGCTGCCCATGTCTTTCTCCGGGTCTTTGATGTGTGAGCATAAGTGCTCACACTAACTTAGGAGCAGTGTAAGTCTATGACAACTTGAATACTGGTCAGAACAAATTTTATCCCTGTATACATTATTAACTCTGTTTTTCACCCAGTAATTCCCTTTAAAATACCTCAGTGACTTAGGAACCTGACTTAAGAACCTGATTTGTTCATCAAACTGCAACCATAATAATCCATTTAAAACATACCTATCACTGTTTGTTGCATTACTAGGTAGTAGGACAGAAGGTAACTGAAAGTGTATTTGAACAAGAGTAAACAATTACCTGTCTCTTTGAAGATTTTTTCATCAGGTGGAACCACTGAGCAGAGGCTGTTTAGGACCAGGGTACCCAATTTCAAAGCATTTTTCTCTGAACTCTTGTAGTAATCCAGAGAATTATGTGTTAAAACAAACCAACGCTTCTTTAGTTTTAAAGAAGACATCTTTGGGTTGTTCTTTACTTCCTTGTGTAGCCACCCTGTGAAAGACACAATTTGAATCATACTTCTTTTAAAAGAGAGTCAGACAAAATTAGATTGCTAACAGTTAGTTGTATACTTTCAACAACAAAAATACAGTGTAAATTGTTTAGCCCATATATTACACAACTTCGAGTAAAACAAACAATGAAATGATGAAGATAGAAAAAAAATAGTATTTAAACTTCGGTGTTTACCTAGAAAAATTCTTTTGTCAACTTACAAAAATGCTTTTGTCATCATTACAGTGTTTTCTTACATGGACAGCAGGAGTATGATTTTACTCACAGATTAACACAGCTGAACTCTACTGTACAAAGATGAGGCCCCACCACTACCATGCTGGCATATTACCCAGACTGTCTCGTGGGAACAAAATCTTTGAAGCTTAATGGATGATATTTACTTTGATACTACCCCACTTAGTTCTTACCCCTCACAATGAATTCTTGTCCCTCCACTCTAGTGTCTCCCTTTGACCTTTGGAGCAGTGTTATCCAGTGATGCATTTCTTCAGGAGTGTCGGCATTACAGTGAAGAACACGATTAGCAGTGATGATCACAAATGAATTGGGTCTATAAAAATAAAAACAAGATTGAAAAAGTCTTTCCAATCAACATACATACTGTTTACCTCACTCACTACAAACATAAACACTGTCCATTGCTTGCATTTTCTACATGGACAAATACTGTTCAACTCTAAAGCACCTATTTCAACACCACTAAAACTAAAAAAAGAAAATAAATTAAGCATTTGAAGACTCAGGTTGCATTCACACCAAAGTGCTAGGACTCCGGATGGTGGAAGAGTTTACATTAAATTGCAGTTTGTTCTATCTCAAAATGAACCTATGGTGAGAAAAACCTCCACTTGTTAATCATCTCTGGATGTGAATCAGAACTCTATTTTAGGGTCACATCTATTTAAAGTGTCTGCCTCAGTAGCTACATTAGCTAAAACAAACTACAGTTTACAAAGGTCTATAGTGAAGCAGCATGTGAACATCGATTCTTTTATTTTTAATGTAGTGCAACCCAATTTGCAGAGAGTACAATTCATTTTTAATTAGAGTTTGGCTTTTACCCAATCCTACACCAGGATTCACTGAAGCATGAATAACTAGCCCAAGTGAACTGTGCTGATGGCTCCCTGGATTACAGAGGCAGGTTCCTCAGCTTACAAAAACTTGCTTTAAGCCTTTACCATTTATTTTTCACTATCTGAAAGAAAGATGTAGTGAGGGGGTACGTCTCTTCTCCAGGGTTAACAGTGAGAGGATGAGAGGAAATGGCCTCAAGTTGCACCAGGGGAGGTTTAGATTGGATGTTAGGAAAAACTGTTCAGCTTCTCTCTTTTGAGCTTGCAATAGTAGGTTCTGGCTGGGCTGGCCACTCAAACCAGGACATGTATGTGTCAAGAATGATCTATTGCCTGTATTAGTCAAATTTGTTTCCTAACTGAAAAACCATCACTGATTTAGACCTAGAGAAATAAAAAAAATAATAACAAGAAAAAAATCTATATGAAAAATGTTTGCTAGAGAAATGCCTTTCTCATTTGACATTTTGAAAACTCTGGACATTTGTGCTGATTGTTTAGGAAACCTGGGCTTATAATCACTGTTATTTATGGTGTCCATGTTTTGAGAGGCCGAGGACAAACCAGTAACTTAAACCCAGCTGTTTCATACATGTGCAAAGAGGAGACTGTAATGAAGTCCTACAATACAAGTAACACCTCACCTTACAACCAGAGTCACAGTCTGAACCCAGATTGCTTTTTATCCCTCAAAACACCGTTACGAGTTTGAGAACTAAGAACATCTTGATGGTTATTTTTTATGCTGCATTGTCTTCTTTGTTAAAAGACATTTTTATTCTGGGAAATCAATCACAGTTCTGTAGAATAAAACATTCTTGCTTGAATTTTTTACCTACTAAAATGCTAAAGGACTCAAGCTGCTTTTTTTTCAGGAGCATTACTTGCATAAATGAAAGATATATATAGTGGTCTACTTTTGGTTCACTTTATTAGCTGAAGTACATGAAGCAGTGTCAGGGAAGTTTGCGAAGCCCCCCACAAAACCCACCAACATTCCTATTCTATGTTTTAACACATGTTGTTTAGTACTATGAAAAGGGAGGCAATAATGTACTACTTTAATGTGTGGTTGGTCAGTAGAATATAGAGACTGAAGTATAAAGCATCTGATTTTAGCTAGAGAAAGGACAAAAAGAAAGGCACAAGGCATGGTTCTGACTTACCTATCTGGATTGTCTGCAGCACAGACAGAATCAATTAGTCCTACATCGAGTGTACCCTATAAACAAATATCCAAGCAGAAAAGGAGGAAGACATTTACTATTACATTACTCACAGTACTCTTCTCAGAGACAGGTTAAAGGAGGAGCAACTTTGATAGAGCAAAATGTACTACAGATTTGGGCATTAGTTTCTCTTAATCATTAAAACTAAGAGACTAAGATAAATATATCCAGTAAAATATTATCTCTCAAGCCAGAGGTAGCTCAAAAATTGCTCTTATTTTTTGATGCTTCCAAACTTGCCTGGATTTTTCACCTACAAGGGCCATCCCAAAATAAATGGCATCCTCTCAGAAGAAACTTCTGAAGCCATTAAGCAAAAGTTTTTATTTCCCTTTGCTTGATATTAGGTTCCAAATGTATCCCACTTATTCCCTGTGAACGTTGTAGAGAATGATAAATCCAGGATCAGAGAAATCTCAAATTTACAACTCTTAGGTTTTTTAATTTACTCATTAACTGTGTCTCTGGAAAACTTCAAACTCATATACACTGTGGTGTGATAGGGAACTGGACCAGAAAAAAAAACCAACCCCAAAAGCAACATTCATTTTTCATCAAGGTGAGTGACGGAGAGAAATCAGAGGTCAGACACTCTTCTTGTATAGCTACAAGATCAATAACATGAATTTCTAGCCAGTGTCACAGCTACCACTAGTTGTAACTCTCAGAAGCTGTGGCCACCCAGTGCCCCCATTTTCTAAAGAGATTTGCTTTGAAAAGTTCTTCAGATTTAGACTTACCACAGCATTCTGTGGATTTGCCTGCTCATCATGCATCTCTCGAATCTCTTGCTCTGTGGACGCATGGACTTGACTCAGTACACTAAACCACTGGCTGTGGAGAGAAAAGCAGTAGAGTAGGTAAAATGTTGCTTCTCACAAGCCTCTGTCACCTTTGTTCTGCAGAGTAGCAGCAGGTTCTGCAGGTTTTTGAAACTGCTTAAGACTCCTTTTGTCAACATGAATGAAAGCATCAAGACTTTATGTCAGCTCAAGTAATACTGTGTACAAGAAAGCCCCTCCAGATCTCCTGTCCCAGTTCATGTCGGTTCCCTTCTTCCTGTGGACAAACACCTTGTACAAAAAGTGGCATCTCTGAAAAACTGGCAATAAGCACAATGAAACATCTGAGTGCTTACAGAGTATTTATAATACATTCCACACATTTCATCTGGAAAAAAAAAAGCTATTACTAGCTGCACACAAAGTGTTGAATGGGAAACCCAACCTTCAGATTATAAATTCTGCTGCACTGATAGTGTAACTGCTAATAGTTTCTTACAATGATACTTCCGTAAAGGCCATTAAGTCCATCAAATCCTCTGTAGAAGCACAACTGAGAGGGGAAAAAAAAAGAGCAAAAACCCCAAGCAAATACCTCTACATTTTTTGTTTCCTATGCAGCATTGGAAAATTCAGCTGCTGCAAGGACCAGAGCTAACTGGTGTCATGCCAGTGGCCTTGTATATTTCTACAACACAAAAACTGGCAGAAGGGTTTCGGTACTTTGGTCTCAAAGGGCTGAGCAGCAACTGCAGAAAGATTTAATTCCAACCACACCTTCTGCTTCTGGGAAATCTTTATATTCTCCTAGCACTGGTATATGATAAAGCTCAACTGCTTTAAGCAATCCCACTGAAATCTAAGGACAGAGCCTGGCCTGTTCAGCAGGTTCCTGAATGCCATTCTTTGAGTTATGAATTTGCCATTCTAAAGAAAACCACCTGGGGCCAAGTTTTCAAAGGGCTGTAAAGCCCAGCCTTTACCACCACCAGGTTGAGTGAAAAAAATGCAAAATTACTGGATTAAATATAAAGCTGTCATTTTTGTAATTGCTCATAGTCACAGAATTTATGCCTGGGACACTGAAGTGCTGCCTCCCTAACTCCAGCATTCAGAAGCCAACTTAATGTAGACATCTGGAAAACAAACTGCCAAAACAGCTTGAGAAAACCTGTGTAGTCTGTCAAACAGTACCACTGTTGCCATCTCCTACATCCTCTCTAACTGCTTATACTTCGATTAGAAACAATACAAGGCCTGAAGAAAAATGAAGATTTAGAGTGCCTGACAATAAAGATGATAAGAACATATTTAGTTTCGGATCTAAGTGATGCCAGACTTCTTCTGTTCAGAGAGACCCACAGAGAGGTTGTGCTTAACACTTACTTTCCTGGATGTAAAACTAGGTCACTAAAAACCCCTCCACACAATGGAATGGTCATCTAGAGAGAAGGAACCATCAGCTGCAGAAAACTAAACATCATCTACCAAACAAATCCCACAAATTAAATTAAGCTTTCCTTTTTGGGCCCAGGAATTGTAAATGTATTTAAATATCAATCTTCTATTTAAAACAAAAAAAAAGACTTCATAGCACTGCATACACAATTTATTATTGGATTTTAAAGAACAGTTCAGAGTTTTCATAATTTCATGTCAATTTCTTTGTGTAAACAATGAAAAAGAGATTGACCATGGCACTCTGAAAAGATGATGGCAGATTTTACTCTCCTTTTGCTTTCTTCCCTCCTGGGACTTTGTCTTTCAGCTGAGTCCTAGAACCCAGGAATACGAAACAAGACAGCCTAGGAGTTTTAAAGGAATAAACCCTCAGTAATGGTTGCCTGCTGAAGCACTACTTCTTTCCTCAAACACACTTCCACAATCAAAATAGTAATTCCTCTTTTGGGGCGCTGGGGGTGAGGTGTGCAGTTTCTCTTGGCTTTTTTCCCCTTCATTTCAACAAAAAGCAACCTCAGATCATGACCAGATCAAAACAGCATGATCATGTTTCAATAGCAGATCCAGAACCAACACAGTCCAATTATTTTGTATTTCACTTCTAACAATGCCAAACATTAATGAGGCTTTGACTTAAGCCTATCTGCAAATTCTTACACATCTCCCTCATAAAAGTCTTCTGAGATGACTGAGAAAAAAGAAACATGAAATACACTGGTAAAAAGTAATTTAATCTGGATGGTGTGTTATGCATACTATACACAACAACAGTGTACAGTGTCACCTCCTCCTTGTTTAAGAAAAAATGAAAGAGCTCCATGACAACAGACAGTCTTTATGCTGCTAATTTCTTATCGGTCCCTAGAGCATGTACACACATCTTATAGAAGGGACTTTAGCTAAGCCTTCATTTTAAAATACAGTCACATCAGACAAGAATCTTAACAATAAAATATGAGCTTTCCAGCAGCTATTTCAAGGGTAATTTTAAGGATGCCAAAAAAATGAAGAATGATTCTACACTGTAAGCATTGCTAAATTTATTGTCAGAGCCCTGTGATATAGGAAGGTATAATACCTTTAGAAAGAACAGAATATGAAGTAACTTTCAAGGCTTCAGAACAAAGTAGCTGAAGTGATGTTGAGATAGGCATCCTGTATTCTGGCCTTGGGGCAGCAAGGCAGTAGGTAATAAGCTTTGATTACTAAGTTCACTTTATTTAAATGCATGCTTTCTATAGGCAAACATATTATTATCTTGCATAAACTGTAGTGGGTGAATATTTATTTATTTTAAAAAGATGACAAGTCAAGCTTGCTCCTCCCCCTATGGTTTGATACAGTTCCTTTAGCAACAAAAGCAAGACTCTTTTTAAATCATCAGAAAGTGAAATACTCTCTTGCATACTCTTTTTATTCATGGACACAGTTTCACCCTAAAATCCAGTAACCACATTACAACTTTTACCTGAAAAAAATTAGGCTCTGCTGAGGCAGTGGCATCAATGGCTGATGACTGCCTCTGTACAGACATAGTACATTTCAGAAAGCTGCTAGTAATAAATGGGTAACAGCCAAATTCTATGCAAATTTTCATTTGCAGTCTGACTCTTCCCAGTAATGTTCTGCCACAAGTTTTTCTTCTCAGCTCACCTTTCGAAAACGTGTTAAATGTAATGCGCTTAACACAACCCTTAGATTTTGTGACAGTAGGCAAATTAGCGACAAGCACAAGTCACAACGGCATAGAGGTTAAAAAGGAGAAAAAAAGAAAAGGAAGAGAAGACGAAAAGAAGAAGGAAGGGAAAGGGAAGAACAGGAAAGGAAAAAAGGAAAGGGAAAAGGAAGGGGAAAGGGGCCTGATGATTTTCATACCTTGCATCCTCAGGAGACTCAGCAATTAAGTGGTAGGTCCTATCACCCATTATTAGATCAATACCATTTTCTTTGCCTGTATTATCAACAATCTCTCTGAAAAGAAGAAAATGCCAAGATTAGAGCATTAGAGATTTTGAACATTTTGAAAACTCTGTTCTGCTGAGAGGCTCAAAACTGCTGATACTTAACAGTAGTCAGCTTTAATCAGGTTCATTTGCAAGACTCACAATGTAATTTATCAGAGTATTGATTCACCAAACTGTAATTGTTACATTTTCTGCTTATGCAGTACAAATAGTCAAACTATTATGAATGTCACTATACCAAGCTGACTATTCTGGTATTGTTTTAACAAGAATGAAAGAGAAAAGCATTATCAAACCTCAAGAGAGACAGTGATAACCAAGCTGAGAAATAGCTGTATTTCTGAACTGACTGCATACCCAGGAAATGTTTTGAGTGGTAAAAGAAAGCTCTTTAAGATTGCAAACAAAAAGGCAACAAAACCTGGATTAGACATTCTGTGTGGTTGTGAGTCAGCATAAACTTAAATCCAAACACGAATTCCAGAAAAAGCTGAGCACTCATCTGCTGAAAAATTACGTCTTTCTAATTTGTAGTTTGGGTCGCTAAGAATCAATATATCAAACAATAATGAACCACAAAGCACAAGATTTTTAAGGAGCAATTCAAGTATTACATTAGGTTTTCCTGAAGCTTAAAAAAATCAACTTGATTTCCTTTTTGCCATTTTACTGTATTTCTATGAAGCTTATTATTCCTTTAACTAGATATACGTCCTTATCAGCTATACTGTTATCATAAATCTCCGTCCTATAAGCAATATATGCAAGTTCTGCCCATTAGACTCATGAGGACAATTTAACTGCTACTATTAAAACAAAAAGCTGTAATTCTTTTTTTTTTTTAAATTCGGTATCCTTCCTGCTTAATAACAGTGCCCAACAGCATACCTCCCTGTTCTGTGTTTTAAGTGAATCAGACAAAGATTTATTTAATTTGAAGGGAGTCCCTACTATGGAGTGGTGACACAGATAAGTTGCATCATTAGGTCAGGAATGTTCTCAGTGAATATGAAAGTTACCTAGAAAAGTTATTGTTTATTTATCATGACATACAGCTCTTTAAATATAAACACCCTTTCTCTTAGCTGTTTTATACACAAATAATCACTAATTGAAGCTACAGTTCAAGTTAGGTTCAACAACCTTTACCTGACAGCTTTAAAGGTATGTTCAGCAAAGAACTTCTATAGGGCACAGTCAGTGAAACAAAGATGGTTTAAACATATTAGAAAAATACGCTAAATAAATGCTATGGTACAAGAGACAGAGACAAATTTAGTTCCAACAACAAAAACTGGTAGGAACTTCAGTCTCTATTCAGACATTTACTAGACAGCCAGCAGCCTATTGCTTTTTCAAGAGCTAGTCAGAACTCTCACTGAAACTATTTACTTTGTCCTGCTTGAAATCAGGCTCAAGCCAGGACATCCAAAGAAAATATTAATCTAAGCTTTAAATTTAGTTTAAGTACTCTGTCAAATTTACAAAATAAAATGGATAGTTGCAGATCACAAGGAGCAGAGTGGAATCAAGTGTTACAGCCATTTCTGTTTTGGTTTTTTTTTTCACCTTGGAAGAAAGCTTAGGTACACTTTTATAACAGAAATGAGACCATCAATGTTAGCACATGCTGATTTTTAAATTAGATAATCCATAAGTCCATAAAGCATACTGACTGCTTAGAAGTAAAAATACCATCTCTTAGAAAACTTTTTTGATGCAAGCTTCAGGAAGCATATAAACTTAAGGCATAAGGAACTTCAGTTAGCAAGACAAAATTTATTAGATTTAGTAACTCTGTTTTTTTTAAATGAACATAAGCATTTTAAAGACTTTTCTATCATTACCACAAATATTTAAAACGTGAAAAAAATTGTAAATGCATACAAAAGATACAGCTTTGACCCAGGCTAATTTAAATATATCCAGGGCCTATTAATTCCACCCTCTTCATTCTAGGTTTGCCTGCAGCTATGGACTTGGCAACATGCCACAAATTGCCTTGGGAATCATTACAGACTAAGTAGGGCTTCTAGTCTGGGAGAAAGCAGAGATGGCTTCATTATTGCAGCAGTTTTCTCAAGTATTTGGCACTGGCTTAGATCTGGAGCACTCTATAGACTTAAGAGAGAGCCAAGTAAGGACAACACTTGCTTTCAGTAACTTTATCACACACACTCTAATGCTTGCATTCATACTATCTGAAGGCAAAGCACTCAACTTCTTCCCAGATTAAAGCCTTAAGAAGTATTTAGGAAGAACTATGGCTAACATATAAAAAGATATAAAAACACATAAACCTACTTGGCTGTTCGGACATCAATGGCACCCTTTAGCTTTTCTTCACTGTCATTTTCAAAGTACATCAACCTAGACTGTCTGAGAACAAACCATCGTTTCTTCCAGTTCCTTCTGGAAAGTGTAGATGATCCACCCCCTTTTTTGTGAAGCCAACCCTGCTTAAGTGCTTCCTGCTTGGAACGAAACCACAAGAAGGTCTCATCTTTCAGGACACACCAGCGTCGCTTCCATGTGTTTATTAAGCCACCTGGCAAAAGAGACAGATCTGGGTTTATGCATAGTTAAGACCAACAACTGTATCATAAAACAGAAGCTCTGACCAAACCAGCACTGGAAGATGCTGACCATCAATGCTGCAGCTAAACTGTGTCTCTGCCATAAGCCACGAAACCAAAGTCCTCATTCCTGCATATCCTTAAGGCTACCAATATTGTTGGCAATCAAAAGACCCTTAAATTATAAATTATAATGCATCTTTATATAACAAAGACATATATGCAAAATACATATAATTATAAATACTTATATTTAACATACATATATATTAAATAATAAATCACTAAAAAGTCTTATTGCGTATGAGAATCAGATCATTAAAGCTCTTTTCAATGTATCACAATGATAATCTAAGAGAAGTTTAAACTTTTTCTTCTCTCTAGGTTATTAGGAGGTAACAGTGTCCAACTCAAAACGACAAAACCTGAAAAAGCTATACCTGGAGTAGAAAACATATGACTGTGAGCTCAGTCATACCAAAGTCTGTCTATATGGTAGACAATACACCTTGCACCACAGTTACACCTCAGTCATAAAAACCTTAACCTAACCAATACACTCCTGTCACTCCACAAAAATTTATTGCTAGCTATGTCAGAAAGTAAAAGCCATATTAGTGGTGACTGCACTACTTTGCATACAGACACAGCTGTGTGCACATTCCTCACATTTTGTATTCCAGGAAAATAAGTTATGCTACAGTGGTGGGGCTCATACAAGGATTATCATTTACTATCAATCATCAGAAAATAAAGACTCTTAACCAAACAACTCCTGCATATATTCTTTCAGAGTCTCTCATGCCTGTTTGCTACACATAACCTTTTCTTTGTTTCCTGGACTCAAAATGAAAGTTAACGGAGGTCAGTAAAACTGGTCTGCAATGTAGAATGCTGTCTCTGTCACAAGGTTTTTGGGAGCAGGAATCAGCTTTCCTCAAAATTTGGTACAATTTGACTTTGTTATTTTGCTATATTTATACTGCATATGCCATTGTCTACGAGTCAGCAAGATGTAAAATGAAACAAAAGCAACCCAAAATATTGATGCACCTTTGCAAAGAATAAAAACAATGCTAGATGTAAGCCACTGCAAGTAACTTAATTGGTGTTTCCCAACACCAATTTATCTGAAAAAATAAGAATATAGCTTAACTCTACAGGAATTGGTGTGCAAGGTATAATAAACATTTCTGGTTATTTTGCATACTTAGCAAATTCTGATTCACCCAGTACCTTTCATGTACAGAAAGCTGTGAAAGTAGGGTAGGCTGACACAACTATAGACTGAATCCCTCCGGTAGGAAAGTTCATCATCTGTATCAAACCTGGAGTCAAAATCTTCTTCACTGTCTTCAAACTACAGAAGAAAGGAAATAAAGGTGAAATGATCTCTCAGGAAAGTTTAGCTAAAATTGGTTTAAAAGTCTTCAGCTAAAACATTTTATGATGTATTGGAAGGACATGATTCCTCATTGTTTTTGTCTAGCTAACAAAGGAAGGAGTACCTTGTAGTAAGTTGCAGTTTGAACTTTTAATTACATACTAGCCGTAATATCATGTAATAAATCTATGAAACAGCTTTGTAGTTGCTCAGGAAGGTTATTCCTTTGTAACAGCACGGCCAGGGTATCCTATGTTGTCCTGCCTACCTGCATCACTGAAGTGCTGTGGGTAACAGTTTAGAAAAGTCTTGGAAAAGAAACGTATTCCAGAAGCTGTGGTAATAGCTTTCCTCCACCTTCACCCCAAATAATAAGAATTTCTGTTCTGTATCTGACATGCATCCAGAGTCCTGCAAAAGTAGTGAGTCCTCAACAGCTAGAAGTGTCTTCCTCTTGGGCAAGAACTGTCAACTGATTCCAACAACCATGATGGCTCTTCGACTGCTTTTCATTATCTCCACTTTAATAGATATTTTGGTGTTAATGTTTTCCTTCTAAATATGCCAGTGTTGCTGAAATACATTTTCATTTTCCCAATCAGACAGTCTCACAGAAGTATTCTGTGAGTGACAGAGGAAATCATACTCTTCCAAAAATATCTGTAGGAATACAGCTCACAGTATACTCAGTAAAGAGCACAGAAAAATAGCTCCTCAGTATGAGTGTCTGCCTCAATAATTTTAACATTTCTCACCACATGAAATTTACTCTCAAGTAATCTCAAAATAAACCTGGCATTTCAGACATTATTGCAAGCAGCGTATTCTCTATACTGCTGCAACTTGGATGGACAACTGGATCTTCTTTTTTCTGAAATCAGTTCCCCACCATGCTACCTGGTATCCTGACTCCAAACACACACACAGAGAAGAATTTTGCTTATGAATTGCAACCAAGGTCATGCACTGAGCTTCTTGCCAAATAACATGCAGTTCTGCATTAAAACAGAGCCATAACCTTGCATAAGCTTAGGACTGCAAGGCGCATCTCAGCTACGTCTTACCCTAATGCACATGCCCCAGTGGCATCTAGATGGCAACAGACAACTACGTCCACACACAATCTAAGCAAGTCAGGCTACACAACACAGACATTAGTAAGAACAGCTACAGTGACTCTCTGGTTGCACAGCAGGGAAAAAAAATAATCACAAAACACTTATTAGATAATAAAATCAATAATACTTACAGAAGACTGAGCTCCTTCAGAGCTAAATCGATAAGCGCCAGAGCTATTGTATGTCCCCACTGAGCATCGGTAATCTGGTGACCACTGGCTACTGTGTGAATTAGAGAAGGTCACACTGCTACCAGAAGTAATAGCACCATCTTCATAATCGTCTTGGTCGTAATCATAGTCTCCATCAGGAGAAATAAGTTCAACAGAATTTGAGGGTCTACATGATACATTTTCTGGCATGCAGTATGTGGATTCACCACTTGAAGAGTTGTGGAGACTGACTGTATCATGGGTAGGAGGTATAAGCATGGTGTTGCAAGCAGCAGGAAGTGTTGGCACCACAGTATCATTCATATAGGGATCCTCTTCTGAGGAATCATCACTTGTTCTGATGCCACTGGTCCTTTGATCAGAATGGCCATGCTCACTTGGGTTGGGCGAATCCTTAAATGCGTCATCATCAGCTTCAAAGCCCTCATCTACCTCCTCCTCAGGATATGGCTGGCTGAAGTTAAAATTGGGCTTTTCACTAGAGGCATTTCCAGTCTGTTCAGTCAGTTCAGCAGGATACCCATTGCCCACAGAGAGAGACCTCTCAATGTTTCGGACACATTCATCAATCTCATCAAAGTTCAGAGATTCCAGGAACTCCTGGGCTGCTCGACATGCTTCATCCTCAAGCCGCCGGAGTTCCTCGTCTCGAAGCTGCTGCAGCCTCTGTAATGAAGCCTCTGTCAAGGACAGCTCCTGCTGCTTCTTCACACGCTGCAGGTCTTCAATTTCTTTTTCCAGACGCAAGATTTCTTCCACCTGCCTGCTTTCTTTCTGCTTTTCCACCTCTTGCTTCAGCTCTGCCTCCTTCTGGGCTTTCTGAATGGCAGCCAGTTCCTGCTTCTTTCTCTCTTCTTCAGCCTGCATTCAAAATAAAATAAAAATGGAAAATAAAATAAAAAATAACAATGTGAAATAAAAATAAAATAAAGCCCCTCAGTGTAAGACTCCTTTTGAAAGTTCATTTCTTAAGCACTATGCTCCCACCATGCTGGTCATTTAAAAGGAGGACTATCCCTACATCTGAAAGAAGAAAAAATAAAAAAGGAAAGAAAAAGGAAAGCATGACTGTATTTGCTCACAGATTCTGGGAAGCTCAAGTACATGCAGAAAGTTCAATCTTTACCAGAAATTAAATGAAGCATGAGGTGAAAGAAATTTCCATGCAAACAGCTGTATCGAGTTTCCTTTGGCTTTATCTGCCAAGTCCTGTAATAAGTTTATTTTAGATGCCACAGATGCCATTTATTTTTTTAATGGTTGGGTTGAGATGCTCAAATAAGCAGGATGACTGAAAGCATTAAAAATACCACTTACCTGCTGGGCAAGACGCTCTGCTTCTTGCCTTTGTCTTTCCCTAGAAGTGAGGCAAGAAAAGAAGTTAGGAAATCAAGGTCAACATAAGCTCATCAAATACCTCTGTGAGGGCAATAGCTCAACTTACAGAGATCATCTGCCACATGGAAAAGACAATGAAAAATTAAGGTCACCGAGGATATCTTTTCTCAAAAGAAGCAAAGGTTTCCAAAAATCACTTGATCAAGAATCACATGAAATAATGGCTACTCAGAACTAAACTAATATGGCAGACAGAAGAGTGATGTAAGACAGTATATTGCACCTTTCTTCCTCTTCTCTTCTTCTTTCTTCCTCTTGTCTCTGCTTCTCCTCTAGTCGCTCCCTGTAAACACGTCGAGCAAGCTGGCCTCGCCGCTGCTTCTGAAGGATTACAGCTGCTTTCTTCAGGCACAGGAACTTTTTCCTACCACTGAATGCTCTGTAGTTCTTCTGTATCACAACCACATAGTAGAGAACCTTTCTATACCGCTTTCTGGAGAAAAAAAATAAAAGCAAGCAAATTTCTAAGGAAACAAAGAAGTAATGAGCAGTTGTGAGAGGTCTTGCCATGGTGACCTGCAATAGTGAGCCCATGGTAGTAAAACAATTTATTTCTAGCTCTGTGATTGTTTCCTCATTCTCATTCCCCTCCCTTTGAGAGGAAAGAAACTAATTTCTATGACAGTGCTGTCTGTGTTTTCATTAACAAAATGAACATTACCTGTCTTACACGTTCTTATAGCCCTGACAAGGAAATGATAAAAGACAGCTCTGTGTATGTGCACACATGTGAAGAAAGAATATACATAGTGATCCTACATCTCTGAAAGGAAAGATTATGAACAGCAAGATAGCTCTGTCATTAAAAAAAGGAATATAGTTTTTAATTAACATACTGGTAAGAATATAACGACAGGACTAATATCCACATGAAGAGAAATTACCTCATTATGCAACATGTTTCTTTAAACTGCCCTCAAACAATTTGTAGAAAAAGCAAAGAAATTAACAAATAGGAGGAGCAACTCCACCTAATACATAACGCATGTAGCCAGGTAAACAGGTGAAACATTACTCGGTTACCTAATGCCATAGTTCTTTAAGAACCAAACTAATTCATTTTACTTGCCTTCTATTTTCTTACCATGATGAAGCAAAGACAAACCTGAATCTCAGCTGGTAACTTGGGGGGGGGGGGGGGGGGG
>VWZO01017504.1:72681-99003 GCA_013396975.1 Bucco capensis
AGCTCAAGAAGGATAGGGAGCTGCTGGAGAGAGTCCAGTGCTGGGCCACCAAGATCACGAAAGGAGTGGAGCATCTGCCCTATGAGGACAGGCTGAGAGAGCTGGGTCTCTTCAGCCTGGACAAGAGGAGACTGAGAAACTCATTAATGTTTATAAATACGTTAATGGTGAGTGTCGGGAGGAGGGAGCTAGGCTCTTCTCAATGTCATCCAATGTTAGGACAAGAGGGAATGGGAACAAGTTGGACCACAGGAGGTTTGGTATTAACACGAGGAGGAACTTCTTTACAGTAAGGGTGACGGAGCACTGGAACAGGCTGCCCAGGAGGGCTGTGGAGTCTCCTTCTCTGGAGACATTCAAGAGCTGCCTGGACACATTCCTGTGTGACCTCGTCTAGGTGATCCTGCTCTGGCAGGGGGGGTGGACTAGATGATCTTTCTAGGTCCCTTCCAACCCCTGACATACTGTGATACTGTGAAATATTGAAACAGGTTGTCCAGACGCTGTAGAAGTCTCATCTCTCGAAGCATTCAAGGTCAGATTGGATGGGGCTCTGAGCAACCTAATCTAGATGAAGATGTCCCTCCTCATTGTAGAGAGGTTGGATGAGATAAACTTTAAAGGTCCTTTTCAATTCCAAGCAGTCTATGATTCTAACAATGCATGTTAGAAACAGCTCTGCTCTGTCATCAGAAACTGGCACTGCCACACAATCACCGAACTTTAGATACCTGCATTTTTAAAGATAAGTAAGGAACACTGCAAGCAATGTTAAAACAGTGTCAAAGCAGGGCAACATAAAGACTGCCACAATTTTAATTACATAAGCCTACCCCTTCACTTTACACTACTAGTTATTTTTAATTACTCACAGACATATTAGGCTATTAAATTGGAAAGTCAAATCCTGCCCTGACATATCACTGGACTTAAATCTGCAATAAGTCCCTGCCCACTGCAGGAGGGTTGGACTAGATGACCTCCAGAGGTCCCTTCCAACCCAAACAATTCTACAATTCTATGATTCTAAGTCTGGCTGCTTTGAGTAAACTGGAGGTGGTGGCAAGAGATGTGCTGGACTCATCTCTTACGCCTTTCAATATGAAATGCCAGAAGACACTTCCCTATCACTTAGGGCTTTCTGACTAAGCATGAGGGAGTTAAACTTGGAGTAGTACAAACCCTCCATGCAAAGGGTTACTTATGCAGCTGATGCTCAGTCTTGTATCTTTACTGGTGCTCCTTCAACTTCCTGTGGTAAGCAAACTAACTTTCAGATTTATAGTGAAGTAACACAGGACAGGACTCACCTCTGGGGTCTGCTAAATTTTTACCAGTGTTGCTGTAAAAACTGGACTTATTTCACAAATGAACACTTGGGAAGAAATTGTATTCTGTAGGAAAATTTCAGACAGACAACAGAATTGCAGCTGATTTTAAAACAATATGTCTTCCAAAGTCAAAATCTGAATTAACTGTTAAAAGTAAGACTCCTGAAAATTAAGATCAAATTTATAAAAGAGAAGGCAACAGAAAAGGAAGGTAACTGATAGCTTCCAAGTTTGTCTAAGAGATGCAATCAACCTCAATTTGATAATTTGCCAATAGATATTTCACTTTTATTAAGGAATGGTAGCACTAAACTACTCCGACACACAAAACCTCCAGACAACAGCTGGAGTTGCTATCACATGAGTCACAGCCACTTTAGGGCACTGAGCAATGTCAATGTGAAATTAATAGCTGTTCTACTTGATAAAGGTGGATTTTTGTGGTGCACTCCTTCATAGCACAACTTGCTATCTATTATTTCCTGAACTGAAAAGTCTCCACTGAATCTGCAGCAGACAGCACCAAAGCCAAGGCTTTCATGCAACCTGGAGTCTCTGCTGGTGAGACTCTGGCTCCTTAAGCTGCTAAATACTTGCTCTGTGAGCCTCCTAAAGTACAAAGCTTCTGCCTCAAACCACAATTAGAAGCAGCCATTAGGACAGACATCTAACACCTAGGCATAATTTTCAAGATAAAATAGTTCCTTAGACTACAATATGACTGAGGCTCAAAAAACACCATCTGTTTTTCCTGGATGCTGCTGTCTCTTCTTAGTGGAGACCCCAAACATTGGAATAACACATACAAAGAACACAGTATTTTTTGTTCTGTGCATCATTTGCTCCGTTCAAACACAGAGGATACCTGACTTCACCCCGTGGAAATCCTTCTTCCTCCCTGAGCTACGTGGCTGCTTCAGAAGTGTAGAGGCACAATAATGACAGATTACAGAAGCCTCATGGATTTTATGTAGGCAGGATGAACTTCACAGAGAGCCTGGCCAGGAAAAAAAAGAAAGAAAATCCCAGTTCCTCGCTTCTAGATTTCTCTGTGAGAACTTGAGTAGGACTATGTCAGCTTTGTTCCTTAAAAGTCTTAAAAGTGTTAATTTTCTTGGCTTAGGAAAGTGTTCTGTGGAAGACAGGTACAGAGAAGGAAATGATTAAAAACAGGTTAAGAGGATGTGAAAAGTAATTTTTTATTTAAAAGTCAGTAGCTTCCCTAAATGTCTTAGTTTTTTAAATCTCCTGTTTTACTCCTAAAATGAATTCTTGGCACTTTTACTCTGGAGAAAACCAGCAGAAATTAAAAAGTGGTTAGTCTTTCCCTGCTTTATAGTGGGTTTTGAACTTGTTTTCACATCCAAATGCGTACTGGTATTTCTTCAGAAATAGAGGGACTTATTAAGCCAAATCTTTCTGAAAGAGTACCGATGGTCTTCTGAGTCAAAAGGAATGCCACACTTTCCTCCTAGACAAATTTGAAAAGCGTGAGTAAATTAACTTCTAATATATAATCTATCTGAACTCAGTGATTCTTATCCACACAATACTGCTCAGCAGCCTTTACTTGTGCCAAAGATTCAAGCCAGTATCCTGAAAGAGATGAAAGGGAAAACACCTGCAGCCACACTAGGAAAATGCACTGTAAAACCAGGACGGGCAGGGCTAGGACAACGTCCCCATCAAACCCAGAGTCTTCAGCTGCATTGCCATGTGGTCACCAACTTACCTCCAACAAACTACTTTACCCCCTGTTCTTCCAGCCATCATTTCTTCAGTCACTTGCACCATGAACTTTAATGGCAACATTATTCAACATTTTCAACTTCAGAATTGTTGCACCTCCAGCACAAAGAGCATTAAAACCTGTCTGTGTCCTCACAAGGACCTGGAGCATGAAATCCTACTGACCTAAGAGCATGCATATTTCAAGTAAAACAGTTGGAACAGATTCAGGTCAAAACATGGAAAAGTTTGATGACTGCCTTCCCCCTCCCCCCTTCTTTTTTAAGATACTTCCTTGCTGTCCCAGAGCATTTCTGACCACAGAAAGACACTGCAAGTGTATAGGAGAAGTAAAACAAAGAACATGCCATAGCCGAAAGGTTTATTTGGTATTTCTACTGTACAGCACTGGCAAGCCAAGGAATATTTGGATAAACCTGAAATAACAATGTGTTCTGCATGTCCAAAGCTCCCCTGGCTTTTATCCACGCATGCACCCCAAGATCCCATAAAAAGCCTTACAAAAATTCTAACACTGCTGGTGGTAACTTGCAAGAAAAAGAGCATGGGTGTATTACAACAACACTCAAGCCCCGAAAGATTTTGCTGCAAACTTCAGGCCAGATTTCACTGCAAACTCAGTACTGAGATCTTGGCTCTTTTATACAATCTCTACAGGTCTGAATATGAAAGTAATGCATTTATCAACAGCAAGCATTTACACAATTTGCTGATCTTCTCTTCGACTCCAGCTACTGCATCTGACCTGCATGACTCATCTTCCAGCCTTGAGTATTTCAGATAAGAGACAGACTTCAGAATTAGCCACTCTAATGCTGCAGGTTAGAGTTGCCTATGCTAAATATAATTCTGTAAAGAAGGAACACTGTATTTTTAGAGGAGTTCTACTGTACCAAAACAGTCAAAGAAGGGGATTCAATAAACAAATGTGAAAATGCTTTTGTATTTATACTGTCTGTCACCCAGCTTACTTTACAAGCAAGGGCACCTCAAGGGTATTTTTAAGACAGCAACCCATTTAAGAGCTATGAAGCAGTACATTACCTCACAGACCATTTGCACTAGTATTCAATGATTTCAAGTTGGTGAAGACACTGCTGAGTTAGATCCACCCTCAAAGATGCTGTAGTCATATTTCAGGTCCCTCCTGTCTATATATAGCAAAGATAAAGAGCTGGAACTAGCTTCATTGTTGGAGAAAAGCCTCTCAAGGGATTGTTACCAGCTTGATGCCAATTCATGCTTTTGTTAACAATGATCAATAACCTCACCATCCTGAACCTATTTAATCAAGTTTTAGTCATTGTCACTGCACGCTTGCATTTCAGAGTAATCTTCTTTTTGTTTGGTTTGTATGGACTAAATGCTACCCCTGAGTAACAGGGGTAAACAGCATCTTTGTGAACCTTCCTTTCTAAAAGTATACAGAATTTCTTCTAAGGGAATAAAGACAGAATTTGTCTCTCTCTCATATAAGCCCAGTGGAATGGTACCTCCTCAAATGACAGTGTTATTCCTTACACACTGGTTAAAACTTCATGGAACAGGAATGGATTGTTAAAGTCACAGGCTTGAACACTGGATTTAAGTTTTCTAAGTGCACATTTAGAGCTATGTGACCGCCTACATTTTCAGCTGAAGCGAGCCCTTGTTGCTTGAATACATTATTCAGGGAGTCCATTGAAATGCACAGCAAGTCTAAGGGGCTGTTTGTCCCAGAACAGCAACTGCAGGACCATCCATGTGAGACAGATAATTAAGAGCATTTGGGAAAACAGAGATTTAAGGTTTCAAGCTGCTGTGGCAGGGTCTCAGTACACCGACAGAAGGGGCAACTTGCAGCATAAACCCCAGCCAGAACTCTTCATGGACACTCCTCCACCTATGAGTAATCTGTTGCCATTTCACCTCAGGTCATCCTCACTAAAGCCTCTAGTCCCCACAGACTAAACCCCAATCTGGCCTTATTCTCCTCATATTGTGAGCAGTCAGTAGGCTTCTCCTGAAGAAAATCAATCAGGCTGCCTGATAGCCAGACATACCATGAAGAAACATGCTGTGAGGTACTGACTGCAAGGACAGCTGTCCTTCCTTGCTGACCCCATGTCAAGACAGCCAACACCAACATTACCACTGTTCAATACAGCAGTCAAGAAAACAACTACACACACCACTCCATGTCTGTTGAGGCTGTATACAGACCAGTTGCAGATGATGAAGCCCTGACCCTCCATGCCAGTGATGACATCAAATAACTTACATGGACTGAGATCCAACCCTCCCCCCCCCAACTCCTCCACACTAGGCTTTTCATTCATTCATTCATTCACATCTCACAATGTTTCTTTTGTTATTTGGCAGTTTATTGGCAGGATGTGCATATAAGCAGGATGTGCTTAGGGAGCTGGGGCTGTTCAGCTTGGAGAAGAGGAGACTCAGGGGGGACCTTATCACTCTCTACAACTACCTGAAAGGAAGTTGTAGTTGGGAAAACAGAGACTTAAGGTTTCAAGCTGCTGTGGCGGGGTCTCAGCACACTGACAAGAAGGGGCAACTTGCAGCATAAACCCCAGCCAGAACTTTTCATGGACACTCCTCCGCCTGAAAGGAAGTTGTAGTCAGGTAGGGTTGGGCTCTTCTCCCTGGCAACTAGTGACAGGACAAGAGGGCATGGCCTGAAACTGCTGCAGCAAGGGAGGTTTAGGCCGGACATTAGGAAGCACTTCCTCACACAGAGGGTGATTGGGCACAGGAATGGACTGCCCAGGGAGGTGGTGGAGTCACCGTCCCTGGAGGTGTTGGAGACTGGACATGGCACAAAGTGGCATGGTTTAGCTGATGCTGTATTGCTGGGTCATAGGCTGGATTTGATGATCCTGGGGGGGGTCTTTTCCAGCCTTGGTGATTCTGTAAATCCATTTCTATATTTAAAGGCAGTAAATAACGTTTTAGAATGTTTTCTCTAACATGCTTTCTTCAGACAACGATTTTTAGTATCAAGCATTTATTCCTGAAAAATACAAAGTTTCACCGGGGGTAGAAAATTAGAACGAAAATACTTGAGAGAACCTGTTTAAGATAAACTTCGTATTGCATGACCAAAGTCTGACATACCTAGAAAACCTTTTCTTGTAAAATCCATGTAAGAACCTAATCCTGAGTACTTCTAATACCTAGTGTAGTGTTACTACAAGTAATCTCACACTTGAATACACAAAACCCTCCATATAGCTAGTTCTCACTGAAATTCTAACACAGTATCCCTTCAGCAGTACATCTTGAAATAGCACTGCAAATAACTTTGATCCACGTTACCACAACTCCGCTTGCTTTTCCTGGTAACACAAAACTGGGCAACTTTTTTTCAGACTGCAGCTCTCTATGGAAGGAGACAGGATACAGAGATATTGCCTTATCTTCTTTGTTGCACTTAAGTAGAAAGGAGAAGGTAGAAGAACTTCATTCCAGTCGCAAGAGCTAACAAGCACAGGCGGAGGAAGCTAACATCGCACTCCACAGCAGGACAAGAGACATCAACTTGTAGAGCACAAGGAGAGCAGAAGAGGTCTAAATTCAAATCTCACTTTATTCTCTGCTTCAGTCCTGAGCACCTACCTGCTGCTTCTCTAGATCTGGTCACATCCTATTCCTTTAGGACTGCATGCCTGAATGCCATTTATATCTTGAGATTCTTCTATTTTAGGGCACTGCTTTAAACAGAAAACTAAAATTTCTCTGATATTTCACAAGTCAGTTCAGTGGCTTGTGGACTAACCTGTGTTCCTCAGCTAAGTGACTACTACTGAGATGCTATATCTGATTTTGGAACACAATAAAGGAGGTCACTACACTGTAAGCCATTTAGATGCGAGCCATAACAATAAACATCTGAGTAAAAAGTAGTAGTAAGGGACTTCAAGAAAAGCCTTGAGGAGTTTATCAATGAGAAAGCTGAGAGGCTTTGACAGCAATCTGTGAGTAGCTATACCAAGAGCATATATTCAACAACTTCTAATATACAGCATATAAAGACATAAAAAGCATGAAAATCAAAGCGAGACATATCCAAACCAGAAGGTATATCTTTTTATCACTGCATGTTTTCCTTGGAAGAGCTTACCCATGGTGCTGGGACTGTTTGAAGCCACCAGACACTTTAAAGAAAACACAGGATGTCCTCCTCCTTCCATTGGGTGCTAACAGTTTTCCTTACTTTGCCACACAGCAGGTTAGACTAAAAGATGTAACTAGTCTCCCTTCAGCACTCCAGTTGTGGATAAAAATACTACTTTTATTTATTGGAAGAAGTTTAATGCTGACATCTGTAACCTTTGGTATTGGGACTCCCAAACACTGACTCTGCACAACAGGGAGAGAAACAAGACAGAGCTACTGGCCTGCAGCGCACAGAGCAATCCAGAACCATGCTTCTCATATCCAATCTTTGCCTTAGCCTGAAGCAAGTTCATTATCTATGCAAGTATTTGCCAGTCCAGCAAGGGAAGTTTGGCTGAGCTTTCACTGTGGCAGTCTGCAAAGACAGGCTGCAGTGCTATGGACTTGCTTAGATTAAGTCATTACAAAGCCTTCACATGTTCACCATGAAACAATAAAATATTATTCCACGTTATTAGCTCCAATTGTTAAAAATGGGAAAAGCCCTACAACAATTATGAATCACACCTCTGCAAACTACAAGGTTTAAAATAATAAAATTTAATTGATTTAAGTGTGGCGCATATGTATTTGTAGTATGGACATGAGGGTCAGCAACTTCCTACTCAAAAGTCAAATTCAGATTTAAGCAATATTAAAAACTCAGCACTTGATCGCATCCCTCTTTCAATAACAAGGCCATAAGCAGTTTTTCCTTCTCCAGAGCATTTCACCCCTGCACACAGTTCATTCCCTCAGTGGCCCATAAAAGACGCCTACAAAGCACAAGGCTCTCCTTCCTGTATCAAGCCTTTGTTTGAAAGCTGTAATGTGAAATCAGGCAGGCTTAAACCACAGCCAATATCTGATACGTGTAAATGAGGAAATGCCACAAAATATTCAGCTGAACAGCTTTGGGTTGCTAGGACACTGGAGGTCGGGCAGCACTGAAAGGGCAGATTATTCCCACCCCAGTGAAGGAACAGGGCTCCATTCATGGTGGGGCTGCTGCCTCCAAGGGTACTGCAACCTGGTCCTCCTGGAGCACCCCGTCACCTGGCTCCCCCGAGACCCTGCACTGACCCTCGCCAGAGCAGCCAACACATGGGCCCCTCTGCATCAAAAATGTCTCATCTAGCTGCACAGGGCTCTTGCTGTTCACTATCATTACTGAGCACTCACTTCACAGAATCATAGAATCGTTAAGGTTGGAAGAGACCTCTAAGATCATCAAGTCCAACCATACCTATCACTAACATCCCACTAGATCATGTCCTTAAGCAGAGCATCTAAATGCTTCTTAAGCACCTCCAGGGATGGTGCCTGTTCTAATGCCTAACAACACTTCCAGTGAAGAAATTTTTCTTAACATCCAATCTAAACTTCCCTTGCTTCAACTTGAGAACATTTCCTCCCATCCTGTCACTGGTAAACCAGGAGAAGAGACCTACTCCCATTTAGCTAAAACCTCCTTTCAAGTAAGTGTAGAGAACGGTAAGGTCTCCCATGAGTCTCTTCTCCAGACTAAACAACCCCAGTTCCACCAGCCACTCCTCATAACATTTGTGCTCCAGACCCCTCACTAGCCTTGTTGCCCTTCTCTGGACACGCTCTAATGCCTCTGTGTCCTTCCTGTACTGAGGGGCCCAAAACTGAACACAGTATTCTAGGTGTGGCCTCACCAGTGCTAACAGGAACGATCAGTTCTCTGGTCCTACTGGTCACACTATTTTTGATACTGTTAGCTTTCTTGGCCACTTGGGCACACTGCTGGCTCATGTTCAGTTGACTATTGATGAACATCCCCAGGTCCTTCTCTGCCAGGTAGCAATCCAACCACTCTTCCCCAAGCCTATAATGTTCCATGGGGTTGTTGTGACCAAAGTGTAGGACCTGGCATGTGGCCTTCTTGAAGCTCATCCCATTGGCCTCAGGCCACTGATACGGCCTATCCAGGTCCCTCTGCAAAGCCTCCCTACCCTCAAGCAGATTGACTCTCCCTCCTATCTTGGTGTCATCTGCAAACTTAATGAAGGTGCACTCAATCCCATCATCCAGATCATTGAACAGAGCCAGCCCCAGCACTAAGCCCTGGGGAACACTGGTGACTGGCTGCCAACTAGAATGAACCCCACTGACCACTGCTCTCTGGGCTTGGCCCTCCAGCCAGTTCCTTACCCAGTAAAGAGTAAACCTGTCTAAACCGTGTGATGTCAGCTTCTCCAGGAGAATGTAGTGGGAGATAGTGTCAAAGGTCTTACTAAAATCCAAGTAAATGACATCTACTGCTTGCCTTTTGTCCACTAGGCGTGTTACCTCATCACAGAAGGAGATCAAGTTAGTCAAGCAAGACCTGCTCCTCACGAACCCATGCTGCCTGGGCCTGAGCCCTTTGTTGTCCTGGACTTGCCGTGTGATCACCCTCAAAATGATCTGTTCCATAACCTTCCCTGGTACCAAGGTCAGGCTGACAGGCCTGTAGTTCCCTGGATCCTCCTTCCAACCCTTCTTGTAGAAGGGTGTCACATTGGCAAGTCTCCAGACACCTGGAACCTCTCTGGTTGGACTGCTGATAAATGATACAGAATGGCTTGGCGAGCACCTCTGCCATATCCCTCAGTATCCTCAGCTGGATCCCATCCAGCCCCCTGGACTTGTTACTGTCTAAATGGAGCAGCAGTTCTCCGACCACTTCTTCCTGGATTAAAGTGACTTCACAGTGCTCCCCATCTCTGTCTTTCAGCTCAGGGACAGAGTACCCTGGGGGCAACCAATCTGACTATTAAAGACTGAGGCAAAGAAGGCATTGAGTGCCTCAGTCTTTTGCTTATTCTCAGTGACCATGTTGCTTATCCCATTCAATAAAGGATGGAGATTATCCCTGGCCTTCCTTTTGCTGTTAATACACTTGTAAAAACTTTTTTTATTATCCTTTACTAGGGTGGCCAGATTAAGTTCGAGGTGGACTTTTGCTTTTCTAATACCTTGTCTACATGACCTAACTATATCTTTGTATTCCTGCTGTGTCGCCTGCCCCTTCTTCCAGAGGTGGTAAACTCTCTTTTTTTCTGTAAGTCTCAGCACAGACAACTGATGTGCTGGCCCAGAGAAAAGACCCAGCTCAATCCCATGTAATCACTATGTCAATTACTCCTACATCTTATATCTCAGTCTGTCTCAGACAGTATCAGTTTAACTTTGGCACTTTTCTTAGAATTTTGTCATTAGAGCTACTGTGTTTTGTATCCCTACACATTTCTACAGGCTGAGAGAGTTGGGGGTTGTTCAGCCTGGAGAAGGCTCTGGGGAGACCTTATAGCCCCCTATAAGAGTTGGAAAGGGTCTTCTTACAACGGCATGTAATGACGGGACAGGGAGTAATGGCTTTAAACTAAAAGACCGTAGATTTAGATTAGATATAAGAAAGAAATTCTTCACTGTGAGAGTGGTGAAACAATGGAAGAGGTTGCCCAGAGATGTTGTGGATATTCCATCCCTGGAAATATTCAAGGGCAGGTTGGATGGGGCTTTGAGCAAGGCGGTCTAGTGGAAGGTGAAACTAGATGACCTCCAATGTCCCTTCCAACCCATTCTATAAATTCAGGACTTGCCTTGCAGATCTGCAACCAACTAGACAAGGTGGTATCAAGACTAGTGAAACGTGTATATTTGCAGGGAAGGAACAGAAACTGAAAGTAGTTGATTGGTCTTGTGTATGTTCATTTCACAGAAAAAAGCAACAAATATGTTCTCCTTCGACTGCTTTGTTACAACACAACAGTCCCATCTCTCATTAAGAGCTGCGAAGTCTCCTACTAGAGTTCTTTGATGTTTCCGAGAACCACATCGAAATCCATTTAGATATTCCTGGTAATTCTGAAATTTCCATCCTAATCCAAACAAAAAGTCCCTTTACCTATTTCTTCATACATTACAAAAACATGAGATGGAGGAGCTCTGCAGATCACAGCTATCTGTGCTGCCACAGAGGCCACACTAAAGGTACCGGTGAGTTAACATCATCTTAGCTAGAACAGCAGATAGCTCGCATGCTTCCTGCATGAATTGCTAGTAATTGCATTTAGTAGAGTAAATAACCCAACATTCTCATCTCATTACTATAGATTATATACTGACAATCATTAACACTTGCAATTAAAGTCATCACATATTTTTCCCTTACAAAAAATTTGCACAAACAACTTCTTTGTTCCAATACCTACGCAAATAAGAGTTATGGTTATCAAGCTAACTATTAACTGATCTAGCTACACACACACATATACAGAGAGAGAAAGAGAGAGAGAGAATGAATGAATTACGAGATGGTAAAGTTACATCAGGACCTAACTAGTGACATAACCGCAATGCCACTCTCCATCTCCATAAATGTATTTGTATATTGACTCTATCCTTTCTTAAGATAATCCTATGAAGAAAAATTCTGCCCTTACTCATGGTTTTACAATCTGCTGTGTCACATTTAAGTAAGAATATGGCCTTTCCCAACCCAGAACTGGATTCTTTTTCTATCCCTCTTCCATATTTTCCTATTGTGGTGAAAACACACTGCTCAGACTCCATGATTGATTAGATGCCTTTTCAATGCTGACATATGTTCTCCTGGGACTGGCCAGCAGCATGGACTCCATGTCACTGGAGCAAGTCATACCTCCTCCTCTGCACAGGTGACTTGCAACTTTAGTCTGGGTACACAACTGCAAGGGAGCTGCACATACGCCTCACTTCTCTTCAAAGTTGTGTGACGAGGCATTGTCTATTATGTGCTGGTCAGCATACTCAAAGCGGCAGAAAACCAGTAATAACTTAAGCAAAGCATTTAGACATGTGCTTAGAGCTCATGGAGGCCAATGAGATGTACATGCCTTTTAAGAACAAGGCTGATTTGAGATGTGCTAGGTTGTATATGCTAGAGGTCACAGGGAAATGACTATTTTGGATGGCTGAACAGCCATTTCTCCCCTGGTAAATTCCTAGGCTGGCTTACATAAACAACAAAATATGACCCTTAATGTTTGCGTCACAAAGAGACACTGAAGATAGAATCAGCTTTCCCAAATGGGACTTTGTTTTACTATGTGAATTGTTTGCTTATATTAAAAACTTCTGTAAAGCTAATTTAAGTGCTAAACAATTTCTAACATAAATCATCACTGGGTTTTTTGTTGATTTTTTTTTTCCCCTAAATATGCAAAAATGGTGTGGCTGGAAAGCTGCAGATGGACATACTCATCCTTTTCATGCTGAATCTGGGACAGCCGTTCATTCAAGAAAGCCAGTATCAAAGAGAATTTGGCATTTATCTGACTTTCTGAAAGCAGATGTCTTCTCTCAACACATTTACGTTATCTCTGCTTGACTATTAAAAGTTTTGAGACCTGCAAATACCCCTGCTTACCACCCACTTAGATTCAACAGAGTAAGCTTAAAAAATGACATGATAGATCTCTTCACATAAACAGTAGAAACATAACATAATACTATGAGTTTGGTGACAAAACCTGCCTTTTCCACACTAAACATCACACAATGCACACATAGGTGTGTGTTTGACAATCCAAGGTGGCAGCCAAAACTAAGAACTTCCTAGTGTCTCCAATAATGCATATGGTTCAATGGGCTTCTTGGCTCAGCAGCAACTCCATAGACTTGAAGAGAGTGTACACTTAATCCTGTGCTTGGGACAGAACAATGAAACTAATACTACCTACAGAACCTGAGGAGTTGTGGTGCTACCACCTTCTCAGCAAAGCTCCCATGGGAAGCACCAGCTGCCCAGCTCCCTGCTGCCTAAACAGGGAACACAGGTCAGGAACCTGGAGGAGACGAACCAACAAGAGCAACCTCAAACCTCACCATGCGTCAGCCAAAAACTTCCTGTAGTTTAGGCTGACTGCCATTGCACAGCTACAGTTCAGCTGATATCCTGAAACATGGACTTTACAGCTATTATATTCCACTGAAACCACAACCTCACTTCTGAAATTCTAACAGTGAAATAATGACAGTTAGAAATGGACCTGCCTTGTTTCTTTGGCTTATAAACTGTCTAAAACCACCAGAAAAGGTAAATTCTGAGTGCAAGTTAAGCAAGATAAAATGCTTTGATGTGCTCTCAGCAAACGTTTTGTGTTTAAAGTTTCATCTTGTCGAAGTGACAGCAGGTGTTCTGAAGTGTACTTTGTCTTTACAAATTCATCACAGTGAGGCTTTTCTGTATGAAGTCTTTGCTTCTTCGCTGCATTCCGTGACTAAATTAAGAAAAGTCACATATATACATACACACAGACAAGCACACACACAAACAAATAGATACAGCTCGAAGAGAAAGAAAGTTTAGCAACGGACCCAAGCCTACTCTTAAACAACACTACCTTCTGTTCTTGACATGGATTTTGTGTTCTGAAGTTAGCTCTCAAGAGACCTATGAACAGTTGGGAAAGTACTATAACTTTCAGATAATTCCTATCAGTAACTTAGCTGTTTTGGAAAAATCATTGTTGTCACGCTTCCATTTACGTTACAGGTTGTAAATACATGTTTTGATTCAGCCAAAAAATGAGAAACAAACCAAATCTTGTAGTTTTTGAAACTAGCAGTTTTAGCCTAAGAAGCCCTTAGTATGTATCATTGATATTCCACACAACAAAATTACCTAAGTTTTGAGCTACTACCACTGTTACCACTTGAGGTTTAAAAGGACACATCTTAACATGAGTTGGAAAAGAAAAACTACAAGTTATGAGAACCCGCTTTTCCCAGTCCCATAAGCACTTTATCAGATCATATCTCCTCCATCTAGATTTGCAAGGCAAATCTTCTTCAGAACAGAATAAAACTCCTGTAGACTTCAATGATGCAGGATCAAACCAATTCCCTTCAAAACAGGTTCTCTCAAGCAATATTATTCTAATATTCTACCCTGTGGCTGAATTCTAATGTTTGCAGAGGCAAGCTCTTTAAGTGAGAAAGCAAGGAGCAAAATGCAGATCCCAGAAGCAAAGGCAGTCAGTGAGGAAGAACAGAGAAAAAAAAAAAAAATCTGCTGGGTTGGGGGGGTTCTTTCATTTAGAGTAGAAGCAGGGAGTTCACACAGCAAACAAAATCAAAATATACTGCTATTACTGTATCCTTTCCATTACTACCACAATTAATTATTTTTTCAGGCATATTCCCTTTCCTGTATTTCTATGGCAAAAAAAAAAAAATACTGTCTCAAATGTGCTCCATCAAGTCTCTCCAGTAAAACTACAAAATTAATCTAGAGTTCTGCATGCTGCAGATATCTCCTGGGACTCCCCCCCCCCAAACACACTTATCACCAGCGTTGCTTTCTTACCATGTAATCAAAGCAAAACTGCAGCCATGCCTTGCCTTGCCTTATGCCTTAATAAATTACAGGAACACTACAGCCCTAAACTTTACATAGCTGGTTTTCCTGAATCTACACCATAGACTGCTGAAGAACAGAAGAGATCTTTCTCCAGAAAGCAGCCCATCACTACAACATAGGTCTTCCTGCCTCCGCACACAGAGCTCTACTTCTGCTGACTTTTTCCCTGCTCTGTGAACAATCACTCCTTTAACTTTCAAACAGAGTGTGATTTATTAAAGCAGACTGCTTGGCAGCAGAGCTCTCCTGGCACTCAAAAACATGATCAAACCAGTAAATCTAGTAGCTTTTTCATAAACTTGATTGTGCATGTATTTACTCTCTTTAAAAGAAAATAAGATCCCAGAAACATTTCCAGTACAGCTTGCTCAGCAAAACTCCAGACACTCTTTTCCTACAAGTCTACTGCAGCTCCACATATGCAAGATTAAAATTATTAAAAAACCTGCATGTATTAAACCACTTACCTTTTAAGGCTTTTTCACCCTTCAGCGTTCGTCCATAGTGAAAAAACTGAATCTTCAGCAGCTGCAACTATGCACACACACAGGACAGGGCTTTCTTCTGCTCACTGGTATTTCAAGTCTTTCATGTGATATCTTTGGCTGAACTTGCTTAATTCATTCCTGCTGCTACTCAAAGCAAGTCAAGCCTAGTGAGGGCTGGCTCTACAGCAATTACTGTAGATATTCCTGACTAACAGGACACGAGGGCTCATCTCACCTTATAGGTATCAAGAATGTAAATATATTTCACAGCCAGCAAATTTGTAAACCTTAAGAGATAAAATGCACAAAATGCCCTAAGACACACTTTAGCAAGAGAGTTATGAATGTTAAAGTTTTTGCTAGAGAACAATACCCTGTACCCCAGTGATGCTTCTGGAGCTCTAAGGATGTCTATTTATCATGGACTGTGCATAGTCCCTCGGAGTAGTTACCATGAGAACACAGTAAACAGGATTTGAATGTAAATTGCCATCTAGAGATGTGGGGGGATTTTTTTTTTGTTGTAGTTAAAAGAAGAGAACTTCCAAAGCTTGATGAAGTACACACTTTTTCTGCACATACATTTGCATGACAATGCTTGCAATTCAAATACTTGGTAGAGTGCACAAGAAAGAAGAAGACTAAAGTTCTCTACTCAGTATTTATAAAAAGTAAATACTTCAGACTTGGGATCACTAGCTGCAGTTCCACAAATGCCCATCTATGTCACACAGTCACATACAAAGGAATACATAAAACACAAAAAATACATCAAGTGGGAAAAAATGCAGAATTATTGCAGTCAGCTGGAGGTGGTAAGGCACTCTGCTGCTGACAAATCAATTGCTGCAGCAGTCAAAATTATTCTCACTTACAAATATTACACTGAACTACACAGCAAGTGTTGCACTTTAAAAATAACCCACATCCCTAGGCATTTTTTTTCCCCCAGAATTGTTCTGACACGTTGCCACTTGGGTCATCTCCTCCCACATCCCTCCTGATGCAGCATTTGCTCATGTGTCCCTCCACCCTGCTCACAAGAGCATGCTTCACGGTTGAGAACTAAAAATGACTCCTACCACTTATGGACAGAGTCCTATCAAATGGTCTTCCTGGGAAACTTGGCAACTGTGCATGTACATGTTGCAAAACATGCAAAAATCTGTTTGCCTGCACTGCATGGCATTTGTAATCTTTACAGCAGAGTGAGCGCTCCCTCCCCAGTAGCATCCATCTCAGCTCTCTATTCTCAGCCCTAAACACCTCTATTTTAAACTCCTGACACCACAGCCACTGACAGACAAACACTTAGCAAAGGGATGCCTACTCAGTCCTGCTCAGTGAACAACAAACCTTGATGAAGAAGAAGGATATGTAAGTCTGGGTGATTCCCTGGAGAGTGGAATGACCTACTTCAGTCCAGAAAGCAGTAACACTCTGAGATGGGGGCAAAGGGGCAACCCAGTGGCTCCCAGGCAGCATAACCGACATGCTGCACCACAGGTATGATGGGAGCAATCTTCTGGAGGTGATAAAGACAGGCACTGCCTCTGCAGCACAGAATCTTGTTCTTTCAGCCAGCAATGAATCTTTGTATACATTACTGCCAGAACCTTGTGAACAGGAGCAATAGCTTTCCTCCTACCCACTCTCCTTGTCACTTTTACCTAAGGAGTCTTTTAGCGTCTGACCTAATTACTCAAGTGATGTGCCAGAAAATGATGCAGCTGGGACATACTCCACAAATCTTGATTTGAAGCTATGTAATTCTGCAAAACCCAAGGCAACAAGACCGAGGGAGCTGAATTAAGCAGCCCTGGCTGAGCATGATGCCACACCTTTTGAATGCTCCTTCCCAACAGTCAACAGTAAAGCCTTATCAACTAGTTAAAGGGGTACATATAAAGAGTTTGTATTTGGTCCCGTGCAGTTGTTGGCCTGCAAGATCAGGCCAACATGCTATGGTTTTGGGAAATGGTTGCTCTCCTTCCAAAGGACGAGACTGAACAGCAGCTTTCTGAGCCTGACCCATGCTGCCCCAGCAAGCCTAATCTGCGCTCAGAGCCTGTGGGTCTTCTAACTCCAGCAGCAGTGACAGCAGTAATTTGCAGTCAGAAAGCCTTCTTGAAACAAGTATTTATTGAGAACAACTGAGATTAAAAAGAGATTTTTAAAATAGGCAATAAGAATCTCTAATACCTGAGCTGCTTATACAGATGTAAGTGAATACTACTAGACCATAACTTTCTACAGATAGCATCACACACACCCAGCAGCTGTACCTAGGTCATATAACCTCTTCTCTTTACTTCTGAAGTCTGACAGAGTAGCTATTAACATAATGATCAGGCTTTCTATTCCCTTTTTCTTATGGACAGCAAGTCAAATTTACCCTGTGATCTGTTAACTCCCAGTACCAGAGAACACTGCAGATTCACTGCAGAAGGGCTACTCCAGGGCTCTCCACCTGCATGAGTAAACCATAAAGACATCTCCAATTAGAGCCTAACACTTTTTAGCTTTTAGCTGCTGGGCTCAGCATCTTTAAAAACCCACAAAGGCATCTACACCTCAGTAAGGAGCCCCAGAGTCTGCTGAGTGACTGAGGTTGGTGTATAAAGCACGTGCTTGGTGTACAACTGCAGTAGGATGTGCACGGAAGTTTGAAGCTGGACCACTTTATTAAGGAATTTTTATTTTTTTTTAATAAAGACTTTTAGAAGTAAAGTTTTATTCAGATGCTCAGCAATTCTGTGCTGAAGGTTTAGTAGAACATCCATGAAGCTTAGAGTCTCTCTCCCTGCGTCTTTTAAGGGTTTATATCAGTGCTATTCTCAATGTAGTGGCATTAGACTTGTATTATATTAATCTGTATTTCTGCAAAAAAAAAAAAACCCTCTACAAGGCAAACTCAGAAATTCATATACTAAAGTCTCAACATGACAATATTGCAATTCCAGGACGACAACTAGTTCACATACTGCGTTCACTGAACTTGCACCTGCTCCACACTGTATACAATCATCCTTTCAGACGGGGCCAAGCTGTTCTCCCATTGTTACTTTGTACTGTGTGCCTGAGCTAACTAGTGTTTAGGTTGGTATCATGCTATACTTAGTGTTTGTAATGATTCAGAGCTATTTTAAGAGTACAAGTTTAATTCAGACGCCAAGCAAAATAGGTTTGCATCTTATTTCATATTAGGGGACATACTGCCTGCTATTCCAGGCTGTCTCATGGCTATTAATGACCTATGCCTCAAAGCACGCTGCAGATGCCAATAGCCATACCTTGATCCCCTAAATGGCTGTCTCCACAAATGATGTTAGCAATCTAACTGCCTTGATAGTAATTTTCCCAGAATGAATATGGAGCATGATAGGACTCCTAAGCAGCAGTAAGCCTCACAGTATTTATTACAGACCTTTTTGTACTTGTCTTCCTTTGAATTGCAGTTATTACTAGTTTCACTTTTCCTGTTGCTCCCTGTAACCTCTATCCTGCAGTAGCTTTGCAATGCAGGTTTAATTTTGTCTCCTTTTGTTACCTTACCTAATTAAATTTTAAGATTGAAAAAATTAATATAAAAAAACCTGCAAAGAAACAGAAATGCCCCCTCATAAGCTCCAGAGAAGGCAGCTCTTATCTTACCAGCAAGATCATCACTGCAACAGAGGAATGAGGTAGACAATAAATGAGTAGGGAAAAAAAAAAGTGAAATTCTTGACTACATCAAATATTTCATGTTGACTTTACAGAAGCTATGATTTTGCTATCAGGACCAAATTGGACTTAGAACTGTAACCAAAGAAAAGTGGATGCATCCATCTGTGGGCATGAGATAACAGCCACATCTGAATCTATCAGGGAACATGGAATTACAGAAGCAGGCTATAATAATCGAAGTTTTAAGAGACCAGCAGAGATGAGGCCACACAGATGCTGAGGGTAGGGACCACTTGTAATGATTATGCCAATATATTTTCTGAAGAAAATTCCTAAACGGAGAAGGCAACTTGAGAAAGCACTTGAGCCAATCTGCTTGAGACTGGCCCCTTCTGACCAAATTTATTTCTGAAACAGTTCAGATCTTAAATTTACCCTGAACTGTCTCCTTAGTGGCACCAAGGCATAGCAACTTCATTAATAATAGTAAGTTGGAAGAAATATTCAGCTTATACTATAGGCATGGTTGCAGCTTGTTTAAAGAAGAGAGGTTTTTGTTCAGAGGACTTTGTTTGGTGGAGTTTTTTGGATTTGTAGTTTTTGTATATTTTTGTATTATTATTGTTTGGGTTTTTTTTCCCTTTTAATTTAAAGTGCATAAAAAAGGATAGATGGACACCTGGAAAGACAAGGTTGCAGGGGAGAATCATTACTGAATAAAACAGCAGAGAGGAAAAGAAACATGAGGCTAAGAAAGAAAGAAAGATGAGTCGAAGTTCAAAAGAACGAAATGCCATGTAGTGCTGCAAGCTACACTAAAGAGAAGTAGAGCTGAGGAGAAAGACCCTTCATTAGCACAAAATATTCATTAAGCATACCAAGTGGGAAAGTTTCCACATTATGTCTAGTTCAGAACAGACTGGAAACTGTGAAAACAGATACACTGATTGTTTGGGAGCCTCCCAAAGATTAATGGGTCCTCTGTTCTGTCTGAGGCCTGCTCACTGAAATGTCTTGTGATAAAAGGTCATGTACTCTCTGCGCTCCCTCTAGGAAATTGCACTAATGAGTGTAGATCCTGCTTTGATATGTAAATGTTCAGTGGCTAACTGCATACACTGAATTGGTTTTGCCTGTCACCAACATATTTAAAAATTAAAATTCTGATCAATTAAAAAAAAATCAAATAATTACTTTAAATTATCACATCTTTTATCCAACATGAATACACTTTCATGTCTCAAAGAGCAGAGGGAGTACTGCCTGCTGCATGTTCTGCTTTTCAAAGGCTTGGATTTGTCTTCCATCTGCTCAATCTCATTCACTCACAGAATTCAAACATATTTCTAGAGTAGAACATCTCTTGAGCAACACCAGCTCCTCCCTTCAGAGTTACAGAGGATGCTTGTCAATAGGTGTGTCACCTATCTGTACTTAACCAAGACAGTAATGAGTAGCTTGAGAAGCTTTGCTCCTGATTAACCCAGCTTCAGCTCTCTCCTTGCCAAGTCTCTCTGGTTCAGCTCTCCTCTTATGCTACATATTTCAAAAAAAGCAATTAAAACATCTCTTTCTTTCACATTATTTGTTATTTGGCAAGCACTGTTTAAGTACTTTTTGAAAAGCGACATTTTAACATTCCATATTACCATCATTGCAGAGTGATGGATGGAAACACAGGAAAATGTTCAGTGAAGACTTACTTTCTTTCAATCATAGTTTCTCTGTTTCAGTGCCTCAGCTGAGTGTTTTAAGCAGTTATGTTTCTACCCAACCCCTCACAGTGAGTCACGTGTACAGTAATCACTGGTAGTCCATGCACTGCTAACGTGTCTCTGAGCCATGCTGGATCAGAGCTATGCAAGCTGACTGACCTTATTTCCCTTTGTCTAACTGAAAAGAAGCAAAAAGTCATATGACAGGATAAACCATGGAATGTTTAACATGATGTGCATCCACAGAATCCAGTTGAGCTAAACAGGAGCCAAATACCATTCATGTGCCTGCTTCTGTACCAGCACCGTTGCTGAAGGAGGAACACCAACAGTGTCACAAGATTGGCACTAAGAACAACTGTGTCTGTGAGATATGAGGGGAACAGAGAGCAGTGCGCTGTGGACAAAACCTAAAACAGTAACTCACAAAAATGAATTCTTAGAACACTTTCCTGAGGGAAGAATGCCATCAACAAGTATTATACATGGCTTTCCTTCCCATTTTCCATCAAGTCTTCTACTGAATCAGCTGCAACAGGTAAACTGTGTGACCCTTTTCCCTACTCTCGTTGTTCAAGTAGGATTTCTTATTTGGTAAAGCCACTGAACCAAGTTAAATTTGCAATCAAATAAAAGTAAATCAAAGGACAAACATTTCAATGTAAGCTTTCAGTACATTTTATATGGACTATGAAAGGTATCATGTACAGGAATTTCCCAACCTTTTCCTCCATGTACTCCTCCAGTTAGATATGGTTTCTGGAGACTGAGACTGTCTCAAGTTCCTTCTGCTTGCACAGCTGTTAATTCTGTGAGAACTTTGTTTCAATGATAGTAAAATACATGTGCAGATATAGTAGCATATGCCAAATTTGCCAGGGATGGAGCATTCTAGTGGGAAAAAACTGGTTGAGCAACAAGGAACATGGGACTGGGAACTCAGTGTTTTCCTCTCTCTGGGAATGTAACAAGTGCCTGATTTGTGCATCAGCCATGGCAAATCCTTGTGACTTTGGTACTGTGGAGATGAGCCTTACTTGGATGCAAAAGGACAAATAAAGAAAATTCTTCTTTTACTCCAATGGCAGCAGGTGGGCTTTATAAGGGTCATGAAGCTTCCAGGCAGGAACAAGATCAGGTAAGAAAACAAGCTTTTCTAAACTGCCCTCCCTCAGTGATCAGAGGCTTTGCTACACACACGAACTCACAGAGCCCAGTTGCTGGCCAAGGCACTGCCACTCACATGGATCTGGCTACCTGGTGGCTGCACACCCTCAGAGCACCAAACACTTCAGGGTACAGCAAACAGGTCTTACTCACTTTCAGGCAGTTTCCCTCTCACTATGGTGCCCACAATCTGCATGTTATTTGACACAGAAGTAACAGTGTAAAAGCAGAGTTAACAGCAAATGAAAACATGTACTGTATCCAGATAAAGTAAACCCTGCAATTATATCTGCCAGGTTTGATAATGTTAGTGTCCTGATTAACCAGATATCCCAGAAAAATGTGACATGTAAAACTGGATTTATGTGATCCGTTTCTAAGTTGCCATGTGAAAACCATAAACGAGACTCATTAGCCCCTCTGCCTGTTGCATTTTTGACATAAGCAGATCATGACGGAGTACTGGAACAGGCTGCCCAGGAGGGCTGTGGAGTCTCCTTCCGTAGAGACATTCAAGACCCACCTGGACACATTCCTGTGTGACCTTGTGTAGGTGATCCTGTTCTGGCAGGGGGGTTGGACTAGATGATCTTTCTAGGTCCCTTCCAATCCCTAACATACTGTGATACTGTGATACCTGAATAAGGGTCTATAAAGCCAAAATTACATGTGTAAAACCCCAGAATACCAGGACCAGTCTAACAGTATTAACTGCAGCAATTACTACAGCATTACTGCTTCATTTCTAGACAGCTTTTCAACATATCTAAGTCAGTTTTGACATTGCCTTTAATTATCTGTGACTCAAAAGACAAACTGATATGGTAAACCTTAGTTTCCAAGTCTGTTTTAAAAGCCTAATTCTGTAACAGAACAAAACAGCCAGCATGAAGACACCTAGAACTGTGCATAAATTGAAATACAGAGTCTTATGAGTCAGTCATTCAGATCAGTTTTGCTACATGAACCACAATTTGCTGTCTCTAGTGTTTTAACAGAAACGTTGCAATTTTGATGCTTTCTTCCTAAAAAGGTTCTCATAAAGTTGTGAAATGTTCAGCGCAGCCTTCTACCTTCCTTTTATAACCATCCCTAGAGCCAGTCATTTATCAGACTTGTAAGCAATGACTATTGAAAAGGTGTGCAAAGACATGGCCCACGCGTAAAAAAAAAATTCCAAAGCCTTTCCAAGAGCCTTCACCTTGTAGAGCCTTTTACAAAGTCACTGAAGAAAGCCACAGACAGCAGTAAATAACCCGACAGGCAGCAAAAGATTAGGCCTGAGCCGTACAGCAAAGTTGAGTGTGATTTCAAATCTTACCTTCTGCACATTGGGTTTGATGCACCGAACAAAGAAAGGATTTGAAGAACTCAGCGTTGCCATTAAAGAATGAAGTGAGTCCTAAAACACAGGCAGAAAGAAGAAAGTACTTCACAAGCTGACTTTTTGTACAAGCAACATACCCCAGCAAAAGCCCTCCCTGCTTAGCTCTGCAGAAAATATCCAACTGCAACACCTAGTGGTATATACCAGAAATTACTGTACCATGTAAGCTCCTCCTTGTAAACATGCATAATCAAGACATGCATGTTTGTTTCTTCCACTGGCTCTTCTGATCAAAACTATCATCACTATTCTATAGTGAACAAGGTGTACAGTTAATATGAAGAAACTTCGTAAGGTAACACCAGACTGAAAAGTTGTTTCAGGCACCTTCTGAATGACTGTTTAAGACTTAGGATCTACACTTTCAAATTGCAAAACTCAAGCAAGTCAAAAGGAAGGATAAGGGGTCTAAAGTACAACTGAAAAAGCCACAAAATCAAATTTTTTCTTTATTTCAACCACCCCATACCCATTCATTTTACACTTTCCTGTCATCAGCAGCACTTCGTGCATGGGGTGTTTCCTCTCTCCTGTGCAGTTTCTTGATAAAAGCACATCAAATTTAAGTTGAGGGTAGAAAAAATATTAAAAATTTCTGAAAAAAGTTACTTTAGAATAGACATTGTTTCATCAATACTAGATTTTAAAATGCTCCCCCTCCTGAAATTAACTAAAACTGAGTAAAGAACAGAAGTGCTAAAGAAAAAACAGATCTTACTGAAAAAATACTAACAGTATTAAGCAGATAGTTTCACAGTTACTTCATGTTATAGCTGATTGCATTTAACAAGAAAAAAAATTATATGGTTCAGCTAAACAAAACGCAGAAAACCTAGGGTTTTTTTCATAGTTTTAGAACTCTGAATGACCCAGTACACATTAGCCTATCAGTTGTCTGAACCTCAGCCTGAAGATAAAAATCACAAACCCCTCAGTCCTTTTAAAACCATTACTTTAATTACACATCCACCCCTTTCCCATCTGAGCTGTCATTCCATACCTTATTCCAACTTGCCTCATTCTGTATGATTAAGTATGATAAGCCATTTTAAACTGAAGCCTTACATTTACTTGGCAGAGATACAAATGACTGTATAGGAGGGGAGCCTAGGTTCTGAAGAGCTCAGAAAGCTAGCAATGATAATAACATTTCACCCCTCAAATGTGGCACTGCGTGCCAGGCAGCAGAGAGGATACCCAGTAGGCTGCCAAGGAAACAGAAAATTCACATTTTAAAGGAGCAACACAGTGTCCTACCATATGTTTTGAGAGCAAAACTGCCAATGGCAGTCTTTTGCAAAAAATTCTCACTTTAATCTGCAAACCAAGTGCTTTCCTGATGATTAAACATGAAAGTGCTGAAGGCAACAGGCAGAGTTGTGTCTGTGTACAGGAGCTGGTGAAGAGCAAAGGGGAGCAAATGGTGAAGTGACTGGCAACACAACTGATAATTCTGGTTTCATTTGCCTTTGCCAGCCTATGGACCAGGAGTCAGGGCCAGCAAACATTAAACAGCCAGAAGATACAAGGACAAATATTTTTGTGTAAAGTCAAATATTTACAGCTTCAAAAAAGTAAAGGCTTTATCTGTATTCATCTGACCAGTCCACACAAAAATGATTTAACCTATATTCACATTCATCTGTGGCACAGACAGACAGACTCTGCACAGTGCTTCATGCCTCTAAGTCACTGTCAGATTATGAGCTAATCTGAAGTTTGCTTTGCTTTAAGCAATAGGCTGAAACAGATGGTATCTAACCTCAGCTACTCTGTATGCACTCCCAGGCCCACATTGGGCATGTTGTCAGATGAAAAGAAGAGTTAACCAACTATCATGAGAATAAAACTGTGAAGTCAAAGTTCTTATCATCAGTTGAAATGAGATGGACTAATCCCTGGAAGACTTTAAAACACGGGAAAAACACCCAGCCTAACTCGGCGCACAGTGAGATGTGAAGGTCAATCCCTTGTAAAGCAGCCCAGCTGGTTAATGGTCAGTTGCTGTAGCTTTAGATAAGGGACAACAATGTTTTGATTTCATGTTTTATCATGCTTCATGCTGTCCAGAGGCCTTGATGGAGAAGAGGTGGAACTCTACATTATTTTCTACCTTGCAAAGTGGGTGCAAAACTATGGTGAATTTTTATACAGTAAGGTCTTAAAGGTCTACTTTGCACATGTGAAAATGAGTAAGCGAAAACAACATCTTCTGCTATCCCAGAGAGCTAGTAAATAATACCATCTCACCACAAGAAGCAGGTATTGTCTAATATGAGTGATGGTAGTACAAAGCAAGCTGTAGAAGGGATATAACACTAGCTTTTTATAATAAAAGCCACTGTGAGTGTCCCAGCATACACTCCTTGCTGTTCTGTCCAACACTTTGCAATAGTCTATTAGGATAAAATCTGCCCTCAAGGGGTTTGATTCTACTCCTTTAAAAAAAAAAAAAATGAACAGCGCAAATGTGTATTAATTAAAAAATAAAAAAAGACAGACAACTAATCCAGACTTGTACTCATGCAACTTAGCTTTTGTGCTAATCTTTCTGTTTTAAATAAGTTCCAGATAGACTTTATGCTAGATTTAATTTTGGTGCCATTTCTTATGGGAGAGCTATAAATCTTCATAAAAAGGCATTTAATAAAAATACTTTCCAAAGTTTCAGTTTAAAAGCAAGGCAACACCCTAGTGAGGTATTTATTCAGTACCTATTTTTCTTAGCACACAGGCACTGCTGTAAGGCTTTGAAATTTTGTGGTTGGTTTTACATCAGAAAGAAAAAACAGAACAAGAAAGACCAACATCATATATGTTTTTTAAAATAAGCACAAACAAGTGAGTGGAAAGCAACTGAAGTTTTGTGTGGATGGTGTGACAAGAATATTAATGTCTGCTTGAAGCTAGCTCACATGGCAAATTAGCTGATTAATAAGTGCAGTTTCATAGAGGAGACAGCAATGGTGAAGTTTGGCATGTTTTAATCTGCAATTGCTCTTTACTGAACAGGGATTATCTATCACTGATTAGCTATAGAGCAGAGACAACACATTAACTAACCTTGAACTGGAGACTGACAGTGGGTTTTCGGTGCTTGCTTCCACATTTAAGAGTGTCTTGATTGTTGCGACTTGAAACATGTTCAAAGAGATCATAGATGAAATCAAGACTGAAATGGGAAAGAAAAAAAGTATCTCTAAAGTGTATTTTAACAGACTATGAAGTTTATCACAATCGTCGTCGT
>VWZO01017504.1:99023-130919 GCA_013396975.1 Bucco capensis
AGGAGACCCCAAGTGATTTTCAGACTGTGCCTGAGTTTACCACAGTAGAATGCAAAGAAAACACTTCCCCTTAGAAAGCAGGTCCTCCATCCAAAAAAGTGCTTATTGATTTTCTCCATAGTCTTTAATAAGCAATTGATTTTGCCTTTGCAGAATTTATGCACAGGAGGAAAAAAAAACAACCAACAAAGCAAAGCAAAACAAAACAAGAAGGCTGTTTCTTCTCTGCTCCCAATATATCATCAGGTAAATGAAGTCCTAGAGTCCCCACTGCATTTTACTCCACTCAATCAAAACTCCAGCTGACTATAATGGGAACTATACCTGAACAAAGACTAAACCCCAAGACTTCCAGCTTGGGGTCATAACACTAACCACTCACGAGTCTCACTTTCAGATACCCACTGTGTATGGTGTTTTCTGCCCTATCAGCTGGGTATCCTTCTCTTACCACTTCTACAGAAACAAAGATTTTTAACTCGAGCTACAGACAGATGTTGGTGCAAAAGCAAAACCTACTCCAAGGCCAAGTTGATTCCTGACGATGTTCCCTTAATCCCTCCTCCCCTTTTATCCCTGAGCTTATCTCCATATATGGTATGGAATAGCCCTTTGGTCAGTTTGGGTCAGCTGTCTCGGTTGTGTCCCCTCCCAGGATCTTGTCCACCCCATCGCCTTGGTGCTGTGCCAACCTTGCAGCAGTCACAACATCATAGGTTATCTTCAACCCAAGGCACAGTGTTTCTGAAAACTGCTATGGGGACATTAACTCCATCTCAGCTAAACCCAATACACCAGGCCTAGCAGTTTTAACAAATTTATTACTTTTATCTACATACTTCAGCTGACAGATGTTATGTCAGTTATGTCATGAAACCAGTACAAACAACACATAAAGGGAAATGCTTAACAGTTTCCACTGCACAGAAGGGCTTAAGAGATTTACAAACAAGCAACTCGCACAGCGAGGCGGGATGACTGGATGGTATGGGTGAGGGCAGCAGCTGAGACAGCAACATCCAGGCTCAGTTCCCTTCTTTTCTGTCAACAGAAGTCTTTATAGAAATTCTCCCTTTGAAGTAATTACTATATGACAATTTGCACTTTGGTAGGTCCCTCACACTAAGCTTTCAATCAAATTAAGGAATGCCAGAAATACAAGCAAATCAGGCTGTATGCGAAGCAAAAAACCATGTACACATGAGGCACCCTGAAACAGTTAAAAATCACCACTAGCTTTCAGCATCCTTACTTTACCACTGAGTAGCAAGCGAGCTCTACAGCAGCCCCCTTGACTGAAGAGGGATTACGTACTCTACAATGTGGGAAACTCCAACTCTGGGAGATCTGGTTACGGTCAGATCTGTTCACAGGCACCTCTGGTATTTCTCCTATGCTTGTTTCAAGTCTGTCAAGGTCTGATGCTGCACAAAACCTAACATATTCAAACTCTGGCAGAATTGGGCAATACGACACCCCTTAACATCGTATCCTAAACAAAAGTTGCAGAGACCTACCTGCTTTCCCGTAACAAATTCAGGAGATCATCTCTGAAAGTATCTCTGTTTTTCTCCAAAATCCCCCTGACATCATACTGAACCTAGCAAGAAACAGAACTGATTCAATAAGCAAGCCAAGTAGTCAGGCACTTCTCACAAGAGCAGTACTGTAAAATGTGCTGGGGGAACAGAGTGCTTTAGTTAATTTTGAGCAGCCTCGGGGTAAAATTAAGCTAATGAAAACTCTGTTTGGAATAATTTCAGCAAATAAAGAAAATAAAATTACCTCCCCAGCGTAGTGCTTCACTCCAAAGTTGTGAACAGCGACTCTTGGTTTTACATAAAAAGGATTGTTCTAATTGGAGGGAAAAGAAAAGATAAAAATACTTGGGGGGGTGGGTCAGGAAGTGGAATGATACAAAGAGTCACATTATCCTCTCAACCCAGACCAAAGCAAACCATTGTCTCCCAGTGACCTCCCCAGAAGACTAGTGCTCCAAAAGCAGCCAGCCAACTTAATAACAGAATTTGTTAGTCTGGGCTGCTTCAAATACAGTCGTAACAGATTTATAGTATCTAAAAAGGCATTATACTAAACCTGAACTCATCTGGCAGAACTATCTAGTAAAGGCACTTTGAAAAAGAATGCTCTGTGGTTAACTGGCAGTTACAAAGATTGGTGGATGTACCTGAAATTCTCAAAAATAATTCTAGGTTCACAAATAAAGGTAACACTAATTTGCACAGAGGAAATAGCAACCTTTCAGTAAATGAAATCCAAGTGAATATTTCGTTAAATCAGGGCAAACAAAAGATCTGAGCTAATGCAGGTTGTCAGAGCTCTAAAAGTGGAATTTGGCTTATTCAGCAATATGGAAACCTTTAAGTGAACAGCAACAAGGATATGTTCTTCCAGGTAACCGACTCAGTCTTGACAGCAAATGATATGGATTGCTGTGGAAGTAGGATCACAACCAAAATGGCATCTACAACTATGCACCTGTATATTTGAACCATGAGGATCTACAGGAGCAACAAGATCCCTCCATAATTTGCACAGAAAACATGAGCAAAACGTAACATACAGCATGCTGGGTATTCAACTTCTCCAGTAAGGTGGTGTCAGTAGCTTGAGGAAAATGGCTCTCTTCATTGATGAGTGCCAGCAGCCCCAATTTCTAGAACAGCAAGGAGAGGCAGAAGATAAATTAGAGCACAGATGGACACAGATGTCCTCAATATGGAAAAATCACTAAGTCCTTGAAGTTGCTGGGTGCAGAGAGGTGCAAAACCACTTGTACTTGACTAAAATCCCACTCTTGCAGGAGACTGCAATCCTATTTTTCTGGCAACACTCCTTTTGAAACATACAGCATATGATACATAGGCAAAATCAAGACAAAAAAGCTACTGGAAGAAGCAAGTTCTCCTGATGTAAGCAATTTTTAGGTGCATACAATCACATTGCCTCAGAATATATCCCCAGCTTCCAAGTCCTTCAATGATCAGGAGCCCCTTAAAAGTGAGGAGTTTGCATAAATAGCCTTTCAAAAATTTTATTTTCCATAGAATTATCTACTTAATTGGTGAACCAATGCAAACTCTTAGCATCCACATTGCCCAGGGCACAGCAAAAGATACACAGCGTAACTATGCACTGTGTGAAACATAATTGCCCTTTGCTTTGCATATATGCCTCTGTGTAATTTCCTTTAATTTTCCCTACTTCTCATACTAGAAGAGGTGGTAAACAAAGCAAGCTACCCTGCAGTTAATGAATGTGTCCAGCAAACTGCAGGTTGCCTCTCAGAAAGACATGGTTCTCCAGGTGCACATTTTAATAAGCCACTTCTCACTGGCCCAGAGCAGTTCCTGACAAAGCACACCATCCTGACTGCAGTCACGTCCTGGCAGTTGGATCCTCTGCCCGCTGCCATCAGTTTCTGTGTTGTCTAAACTCCTGCAGCCACATACCCTACCACAGAGATAAACTCACACAGCCCATTTATACTGCTGACAGAAGAGAACACAGATGAAATAACATAGAAATTTGGCTTGGTCATCCACCTAGAGTTACAATTTCTATGCAGCAAAATGCTCTGTCCCTCATTGCCAATGTTCCTACGAATAACTCTGCAGAAACTTCACACTTTATTTAGATGTTCATTACTATAAATCAGAACACAAACAAAATTATGGATGAAGCCAAAATTGCCAGGCAGTAAATGAAGATTACCTGCATCCCATGAAAAGCCATTATGGGAGCAAGACATTGGCACTCTTTCTGCCCGTCTTTCTAATAATCTCCAAATACTGCTTTTGTATGTAATCATACACTATTAAAAGTTACTACAACAAAAGACACGTATATTGAGCTTACAATATAATCTATAATATACACCCATGTCTAAAAATGGTATGTTAATTTATTGAGGTGCTGGAGCGGGTCCAGAGAAGAGCAACAAAGCTGGTGAAGGGACTAGAGCACAAGTCCTATGGGGAGAGGCTGAGGGAGCTGGGGTTGTTTAGTCTGGAGAAGAGGAGGCTCAGAGGAGACCTCATCGCTGTCTATAACTACCTGAAGGGAAGTTCTAGCCAGGTGGGAGCTGGTCTCTTCTCTCAGGCACCCAGCAATAGGACAAGGGGGCACGGGCTCAAGCTCTGCCGGGGGAAATTTAGGTTGGAGATCAGAAAAATGTTCTTTACAGAGAGAGTAATCAGGCATTGGAATGGCCTGCCTGGAGAGGTGGTGGATTCACCGTCCCTGGAGATTTTTAAACGAAGATTGGATGTGGCACTGAGTGCTATGATCTAGTAAATGGATTAGGGTTGACGGAGGGTTGGACTTGATGATCTCGGAGGTCTTTCCAGCCCGATCGATTCTGTGATTCTGTGATTAAAAGTTCACTATTTAAATATGAAAGATCCACCATTCTGCTCACTTGTTCTTGATGTTGGCAATTACAGACATATTATCTCAGAAAAAATGTAGAAATAGGTACCGGTAACAAATTCTTTATTACCTTTTCAATAAGATCCAAGCACTCTCCATTGTCTGTCCAGTCAATATCCTCCCAAATTAGTCCTTCCCTGAGGAAAATAAGGGAGGCCTGTTTACTGACAGTTATGACAAGAGTATTTTAAGTATAGAAACGGGAGGAGCTGATGTATTTATCTTGCAAATTACATAAAACCAGCTTGCTTTTAGAAAACACATAGCTCCAGACAGAGATTTTCAAAAGAAGCTAAGGTAGCTGGGAACCCAGATTTCAAGTGAATACTGATACTTTCAAGATCCTTTCAAATTTCATCAGTATCTCTTACCTGCTGTACTCCAGTTGCTCCAAGGAAAAGATGTGCTTGTTGAAATACTCCTGAAGCTTTTCATTTGCATAGTTAATATTAAACTGCTCAAAACGATTAACCTGAAGAGACAAGACATTTTCAAAGATGCATACAGTCCAAGTATTTTACTCTGCAAACAAGGAACTGGTTTAAGTTGTAACATATTTAATAACAAAGTTTCAGTGAAAATGACAAAGATATGCAGAATGATAAAGCATAATTATCAGAAAATCTATTTGAATAAACTTTTGAAACTTACCTCAAAGTTTTCAAATCCAAATATGTCCAAAATTCCAATGGACTTGAAATCTTCCTTGCTCCTGATTCTGCTGTTGATTTTCTTAATGACCCAAGCAAAACACTGAGAATAAAGTGCCATAGCCATAGAATCTCTGCTGTCTATTGCCTGCATTGAAGAAGGGATACTCAACAGATCAAATCACCCTCGTAACTGAGAACTTAGCAGACTTTGCTAGTCAGCATCCTTTGCACAGCATAAAGCGATATATAATGCAAGTAGGTTTGTATTCCTATGTACCGTGACACTAATTGTATTAACAGCTACAGAGTATCATGATTTAAGTTTTAATAGTGCAATTTATAACAGCTGTACACCTATGTGGCTTTAAAGTTACATTTCAAGGCTAGAACATTCAAAAATTAGGAAAGTATAAACTTAAGGTGTAGAGGGGAAAAAAGAGAAGGGCAGGAAATAACATCTTAATTTATCCCTTTGTAGTTGTAGGTGTAATGTATACCTATTTCTAATCACCCTCTCATAAATAATAAAATTATTTCTGCTGAAAGTTTTAAAAAATGCCAACCTGACACAATTGCCAATAATGAAAAATATCAGCCTAAATTATTAGAATTTGAAAAAAAAATAGTAAGCAATTAGGCTTAATAAGAATAACAAGAGCCAAGCTACAAGCCCTCGCCAGAATGACAGGAAGTGATTTATACAGATTTCTAAAAGTTCAAGTATACCCATCCCTAAAATATTACGTGGATAGCAACTCTGATGCATGAGCTAAGTTTCTATTCCTGAGTGACCCATGATCTCTCTGGACTTGAAGACTGAGACATATATTTAACAGATCCTAAAAACATAAAAACTGAGTTGTCTTTACCTGTTGTATACTAAGAGGTGTTAGTATTTCTTCTCCCCTGAGTATCATTGACCTCTGTGTCAATACTTCAGTTAGCTGTGTGGAGTCCAACCCCAGTAGTTCAGCAGATCTACCCAGAGCTGGAAAAAGAAAGAGACAAATACAAACATGGCCTTAAATGTATAAGGTTAGGCAACTAATTTGTAGTGTTATTATTACCACCATCACCATTCAAGGTGCTTCTAAAATGAGAGATAAAAACAGGACCAGAAATTCTAGGATACGTTTTTGCTGCTCATGAAAAGGCACAGTATCATAAATATATACAACTGAACAATTAAGCAGTAGAAAGTCATCACAAGTAAGTCACAAATATTATTTTCCTCTTAATGTCACACGTCAAAGATTAAAAAAATCTAATGCTTACACTAACATATTTTTCCAGACACAAACAGTAATCCACTCTTTGTCCACATTAATGTGTCTCAGCTTCCTTTGGCATCATGAGGATAAACAAAAACAATGCATTTTTTCTCACCTGCATACTTTAACTTGCAATTTTGCCACATATAAATCAGTAGGCAATGCTACTTCTATTGCCCTATTTGAACTAACATTTAAAATGTTTACCAGTCCAATCTTCAGACATACCAGCACATACTTTCAGATTTGTAATTGAAGTCTTGGAAGTTCTAACATAAGATATCTTCAATGGAGATCTCAGTTAAGGAATGTACTTGAGCACTTATGTTTTATCTGTTTTATAAAATTTCAATGAAGCAATTAGATTAAAATGTAATTTCACTACTATTAAAAGAATAAGCATGTGCCCAATGTCTTCCCTAAAGAAGACTTAAGATCCAGCAGCAGACCAAGTTGCTTATCTGTCAAAAAAACCCACCAAAATAACAATGTAATCAACATCTACAGATGTTAAAAAGCAGGAAGACCCTTTCAGTGTCTGTCCTTGATAAAGCCAGATAAACTAGCACCGAATATAGCTTTTACAATCTCAAGAAACATTTACATTTACATCTCACCTGTTTTAAAGGACACTTGTGCCCCACCAGCAGTGATGAACTCAATGTTTCCTAGATGTAAAATGCCAGCCAACAGCCTCAGAACTTCTCGCACCTCCTCCTTACTGAACTCCATCACTTCCATTGCAGTCTGGAATGATATGCAAGCTTCTTCATTAACATGCATATTGACTCAAAAATGGAGATAAGGGCAAACGGTGTTGTCAGGCCTTAGAAAAGCAAGTCAGGACTGACAGAGTGCTGGCAGGAGTTAATTCCTTTGGTTTCATCTCAAATCAAATACACTATAAGACATGATGGGGATATCCTGGAACTTTTGAGCATCAATCTGGCTTTAAAGGATCTCCTTTTGATGCTCTAAGTTTCTTTCAAATTCTTCATTAAAATTGTATAGATATTGTAATGCCCTACTGAGTTGTGCGTAAGACACATTTGCACTGATTTGCATTAGTAACTGATAACCTCTGTGTTTCTACCAAATTTTGACAATTAGCCTTATAGATGACAAGGCATAGGGGAGGAAATACAGCAACATGTAAAATTTGCTCATCTGTTGTCTCAGTGATGGAGAATTCAGAGGATGACTTCTGCAGCATACTCTGGGCATGCTCTGCCATGAAGCCCAAACACCCATCTTACCAGTGTGGTCTCACATCTTACAGCAAAACTGAGCATGAAAAAAGAGATCTGTATAAAATATGATGAATTTATGAATAACCAATATGTCAATGATCAAGGCTCAACTGTGTAAATGAGGAGAACAGCAAATCTCTATCTGAAGAAATATTAAAAGAAGAGGAGGAACACAAGCTTTACTCTGACACAGAAGGGGTAAGTAATTGTATGTCTCTCAAAATTACTAGCATTTCCCAAATTCATGTTTAGTATGAACCTGTCTGAGAGAAGATCCCAGTTTTACACCCTTACTGTTAGACTCATCATGTTATGGTCACTGCAGGTGTCTGATAGATGACACACATTTTATCTCCCATAAATCATCCATTACCAATGCAAAAGCCTCAGACTCATACCGCAATTAAAAGAAGTGATAATGGTTGAAGTTTTATTTTGTAGAGAAGATCTTTCACAATAGAGCTCTAAGAATGGTGGTAACACTAGGAGTTCACCTCCATGCTCACTATGCAGTTCCTCCTTATCTCCTACAAAAAAGTTTCATTTCAGTAACATTTCTAGGACTTAAACTGCAATAAAACAAGGCAAAGGAGATGACTATAACAGGAAGACAGGTGAGGGCAAACTGCAGGGCTTCTGCCCACCTCCTGTTCTGAAAATGCAGCCTGGCAGCCTCAGCCCCTGCTCCAAGCCTGTATGCACCTGCAAGTAGCACACAAGTATCAGCTGTCCAGCTGATCCATGCTCTGCCTACTCTGGGATGATTGCAACAAACTAAATGTTACACTAATCAACTTCAGCATGTGCCTATAATACTGATAAGTTACCAACTTTTTCAACATCTCCTTCCACCATACAAGATGAGGGGGTTTTACACTAAAAATAACTGCTGCATCCACTACACATTAATTCGTCAATTTGGCAAAGAGATTAACACAACTAAGCAAAAATTGTTTGAAGAGCATAAAACCAAATAAATACTTTGTCTGCTTTTTAGAATCTAACACATTATCACCTCAGTGATACAGTAAGCACTTAGCAATTACCCTAAGAGTCAGTATTGACAAATTCCTGTAGCTAACTGGTGTGGGTTTAAGATAGAAAGCCATTCAGAGGAGACTCCATCAGGACCTATTTTTTAATTTGTGTTTAAATCTTCTTCAACTCTGTCGTGTAAGTTAGTCCATACAAATGGATTTTCCAGCTGCAACTTAAAGAGTCACAGAAGCCTAGGTGCTTCACTCCCCATGTGCTGCACTGCAGACTCGACCAAGTAGATGCTACATGATCTGGGCAAAGGTTCAGGATCAGCAAAAGAAGGCTTTGGATCCTGCTCTGCTGATAGACCCCAGGCACCTGAACCTCTAGCATTTTTAGCGCACAAAGAACTAGGGAAACAACTTACAATGACTTCCTTGAAAGCATCTTTGTCACTGATTGTCTTATCCGCTATACATCCAGACTGATTCAGGTAGTGGTAGTTCTCTGGTACAGATAAGTAAAAAGCATCTAATGAGGAGAGAAAAGAGGAGGAGTGAAAAAAAAAATCCCTAATCAAAAGCACTCCACAAGTTACTATGTCAAATAGTTCACAACTCATTTGTTTAGAAATGATGATGATGCACTAAACACAGTTTTGTATCAAAATCACATATGGAGACTTGTTTTGCTGGTTTCTGCTGTATTTAGCTGCAAAACGGAGTTAAGGCTCCTTTTTAGCATGCAAAGACAGCAGGCCCAAAGGGGGATGGCAAGACAGCTTTAGGCAATTTTGCACATACACAAATGTAATTTTTTTTGTTCGGTGGATTTATTAGGAACCAGAATTATTTCTCTTTGTTGCTGTGGATTTATTTAGTACTAGCAAAAAAAAAATCAGCTTGAACAGAATGAGGATGTTTGTCCCCAAGAGATTTTCCCAGGGCCACAGCAGAAGCTGGGACAAAAACTACTGGCAGCTCAGTGACATTCTTAAGCTAAGGAGGTTGCTGGATCACGTTGAGCTCAAATTCACACTCACTGAATCCCAGCTGAATAAATAACCTATTTCTCTACTTGGGTTACTGGGTTTCTGCAGTTAAATTCTCCACTGCTGTTACCATGGCTGACTGCTAGCAGAAAGCCACTACAGCTGTGTGACTTGTGCTTTGTCACTCACCTTTCTCTCTCTCTTCTATCCCTGCCAGCAGAGCATAGAATATATGATAATTTCTTTCCCCTGGGTTTTGTCTTACTACACGATTCTGTCAAAGTAAAAAACAGTTTCCATTTAAGCAATCATCTTTAAGCAGAATTCACAGAAAATATTAAATCAAACAAAATTAACTGAGAAAAAGCAAACATCAACTTACTTTTTCCAATAAATCTATAACCAGGAGGAAAAAATTTGGTCAAGGAATAAAATAAAAAGCACTTAGTGCACAAGCCATTTATAATCTTCCTTATTTCATTTGAGATGATAGGAAGAACAGCATGTTTTTTTCTTATCACTTGCCTACTGCTGTAACAAGACGAATAAATTAGCAACAATGGTAATATTGCAGTAGTTCTAATATCAATTCCTACACCTGCTCTATTCCTAACAAAACTGAACTCATCTTGTTCCAGATTTTAAGTGACATTTGATTCCTTTACTTTTTGTTTTCCCTAAAGCCTGGAAACAGCTTTAAGGACAAAGTTTGCCCTACTGGAAAAGCAGCTCATGTTCAAAATACTAGGTAGGATCCCCTCCATATATTCCTATTCCTCATCCTCACACCTCTGGTGCTCTGGTAGAGCTGGCTCATAGTCCAATTCTGCCAAATCCAGGACAAATCAAATACTTTTCCAGAAAAGTAAGATGCTTATTTTCTTATAATAAATGAGGGAAACAGATGACAACTGAAGTTATCCCCAGGAACTCAGGCTGCTTCAGCTCACTATTGGAGGAACATGCACATGAACCATAATAGTAGTAGCAATACAAAATCCTGGTCCTCCAAGAGGATATAAACCCTACTCCACCACAAATGCATGTGTGCAATTGCACAAACACATGCAGAATTTGGTTACTGCTTCCCTTTTACACCTGTGTTATCTCAATTTAGTTGTGTATGTTTCAGGATGGGGTGAAAGGACAGACAAGGCTAAGCCAGTTCTCTCAGCACTCCAGAGAAGATGTATTTGGGGGCTGCCCACAATGAAGGGTAAAATCACCAAATGAGGATACAATCTATAATTCTTCCTCCCTGAATGTTTCCTTTCTGACAGATGTTCAGCTGAATAAACTTCCCAAAGCGACTTGAGTTGTTGTTGTAAACAGTCTTTGCATTGCCAAAAGCTTCCATAATTGGGCTGTGAAAACACAGAATAACGACAAGTGTTAACGTGTGACCAGCATGTCAACAGCTTCACATGGGACTGGTGAAAAGGAAAGCATTCTGAAAAGCTCACTTCTGACACCCTCCTCAGCCACAGCCTACATCTTCAGTATTATCAATTTATTAAAGTAGGCATCACAATTTTCTATCAAAAGATGCAACTATTCAAGCAACAGGAAGATTAATCGTACCAAACTATACAGTAGCTTAATCTGTAACTGCTCAAAAGATGTAAGCAATTCTCATTGCAGTACTCAAATTATAGAAAAAAGACAATCAGCCCATGCAAATTGTTAGACAGATGTAGGGAAAAATAGTCCTTGCCCTAAGCCAATTAAAAAAAAAATAATTACAATAAAATACAGTAGGTAAAACAGAAATCAAGCATGATAAACAGAAGTAACAGTATCTCAAATTGTCTTTGTTTTTAAATAGTTTAGAACCTTGTGTTATTTCATTTGAATTAGAGTATGTCTAATTTATGTGATGCATTTACTCACCTGTCTTACCAGTTCTCCTTATTATCCCTTTACTCAGCATGCTTTCACCACTTACACATTCTATCCTCCTAATGCTCTTAGTGTGCTTTACCTTACCCTCAAGCTAAACAAACCAAACCAATGGTTTCTCCTTCCCATCACTTATTTCCCTCACTGATTATCTGAATTCAGCTCCAAACAAAAAAACCACCACTAAAGCATCATCTGAGTCTTTTTGCTCATTAAGATGTTTGCTCACTGTGCTTGCCACACTCTAGAGGAGCCAGGTAGGTTTTTTTTTTGTTTAGTGGAAAATGTCCCCCTTTCCAATATGCATTTTATTGTTCAGTAAACACACCTACATTTTAATTACATTGCAAGTTCTTATTTCAATAATAAGGCTTATGTCTTCCAGACAAAATACTCGTGTGGTATTGAAAGATCTAGTACCTGCTCCTAAGAATAGCTTGCTCCACACAGGAGGTCTTCTCTCTGCAGGATAGCTCCAGTGAATGTTGGCTCATTGCAGACAAGAACTTGAGAATCAGCTTAGTGCTTTCTGTCTTACCAGCACCACTTTCACCACTGAAAGAAGAAGAGAAGGAAAGTGTTTGCATACACAGTTTCATCTGCCAAGGGAAAAGCTCTCTGTCTGGCCAGTCCTCCAAACTCTAAATTACTGGAGGTCAGGAAGACTGAGGTGATCAGAAATGATAGTCAAATGGCAGCAGAATACCCCTTTAAGCTTGCTGAATATGATGCTCAACACAAAACACAAGTTATTTTTAGACTTCATACCACTGTTCAGACAGCACTGCAAAATATTGATTGTGTAAAGATGTACACAACATCCATGAGTCAACAAAAACTCTGAATACAAACAACTATCCAACAATTCCCACCAACAGGGAAAAACAAAGTTAGAACAAAGGCATGGCAATGGTGAGGAAGAAAGTCCAGAACATTAATTAAGTGTGGGATTATGTTGCAGCAGTCTAGCTAAGGAAGCAGCCCTGCTGAGAGAAAGATAAGATTAGACTCACCAATGTATGTTATAACACATAAAGGCTACTATTACAATTAATACTGATATTCTTAGTGAGCTACGTATCCTTTAAACTTTTTATATGCTCATCCAAATGAACCAGATTCATATCACTTCAAAAGATACAATTTTCACCTCTCATCACCATTAGAGATGTAAAACTTCTCATCTTCACTCACAGCAGAACAAAGCTATTTGATAATGCTAAAACACATATCAAAACCAAACTGTTAATAAGCAGTCTCGTTGATAAAAATAGAAGGCAGTATACTCAATTTCTCTTCAAAACCAAGAACCTAAAAAGGGAAGGTATAAATTTGACTCATTTTCCCAATATAACTTCCCATCAATTATTCAGCCTTATAATTAAAAACACACGGTGAGCCATTAAAAAACACAACCTGTAGTTGAAGTTTGTCTGGTTTGCTTACTTTTCATCTGAAGTCATAGTGTTATATCACAAGATGCAACCTAATTCCTGGTTTCCTAATTCCTAATTAAGTTGTGCCTAATTCCAGTTTATTCCTAATGAAAGGAGGTATGCTTTCACCTTCTCCTATCTTTCTCATTGTAGCAAGGGGGAGTTTTGTCACTGACTTTGAGGGAGCACAAATGGGGATGTGGAGCAAGCTTAGTTTATTTGGCAGTCTTTTGTTGTGCCATTGAGTGGTGACTCTGGTGATTTTAGGTTATGGCAAAGTGTAACAATGCTTTGCAGCAAAAAACAGAGAAGAAAGGTACAGCCCAAGAAAGCAGTGTGACATTTTCCTGTGAATGAATTCCAACAATTAAACAAATATTCTGGGAAGAGGCAGTCAGAAAACACAAGGAGACACACAGTTTTGTAGCTGAGATTTAAGTGTTTCCCAGAAAGAATCAGAAGGTCTTTAAAACTTCATATAAGATACACTACCCTCTAACATGTTCCAGAAAGTATGATTCATCCATCATACATATACCATCTCAAACTAATTCTGTAGTGGTTTTAATTTAGTTTTACCCTTGATATCTGGCCTTTTTGGTGTTTGTTCCCTTTCTCTTTGCAGGTCCCCATTCACTCATGCTCCTTTGCCAACAATGCAAATATTTAATATTCCCTGTATTTATTACTTGTTCCTTGTACAAAACATTTCTACTAGTAGTGTTGAAACAGCTTCACAAACCTTTGCAATATTCTTGTCTAATGCAAAAATTCATCTAATGATCCACACCTTCTCAATTAAATTATCACCCTCTGAGCAGTGTATAGCTCAATAGCAGGAATATGGGTGCCAAGGAGGCCATCAGCTCTTTCACTGACACTATCCTTTCTCTGCCCTCATCCTCTGTCCCATGCTCTAGAGCATGTGTACTTCTATGGAAGCTGAAAGTTACCCCCCTATAACTGAGAACAATTCTACAAGTGAGATATTCAAAGCTGATTGAAAAATAGCTCCTGTGCCTACCTCTGGTACAGCTGGTATTATGAACAGCTACATGCTCTTGATCTTTTTGTTAGAACAGAAGTGGTCCAGAGCTGGGTCACATTGAAGATCTACCTGCCTAGTGTCCTGTATCTGACAGATACCAAATGGAGATGCTCAGGGAAGACATGCAATACTTACTTCCCTTTTGTGTTCTTCTAGCTTCTAGTTATTTGCTATTCACAGGGTTCTTGATCTAAACCTAGTTTCTATGCATCTTATAACCCTCAACAGATACATCTTCCATGAGCTTCTAGTCACATTCTCCTAAAAAACACATGAACATGTCTTCTTGTTTTGCATCTGCCTACTATTAGCTCCATTTGATGCCCCATGATTCTCATATTGGAAGGAGAAACCAACAAATCATCTGAGTACTCCCTCTCTCTACTGTGCATGACTTCAAGAACAGCCCCTCCATTCAAGCTGCCCATCTCCATTAGATATTTCCACATATGGAGCTATGCTGTACTTTCTATTCCTTCTTTTTGTTCTCCTCTGAACAACCTCCAGTTCCACAAAGTCCTTGGATACCAAGCAAGGGGGGAAAAAGTTCATGCAAAATACACAAGATATGAGCAAAGGATGAATTTACCCAATGTTCTTTATTCTTTTACTAGTAACCACTCTATTCAGTTTTACAATTACTATTGAGCACCGAGTGGATGGGTTCCTGGAGCTCTCTGCGTGATGGTAAGATCTCACGCCTGCATGGTGCTGCTCAGTTACAGAACCATAATTTTATGTGCATCAACTTGGCTCTGCATTTTTCTTCATAAAATGCTTTATAAAAACTATTTATTATTAATGAGATGAAAATCCAGAGCAAGCATGCTAAACTTTTAAAGTTGTTTATTCAACCCTACAGCACATACACTAATGGTAGGTTAAGTGGGATCAATCTTTCAGATTCCTACACCTAAAAGAAATAGCCAAGATCAGTAAAAGGGTGAATTTTTTTAGTGCACAGCCTATCTTTCCACCAGCATTTCTACCTCATGGATCATTCCATGTCACTGCATTCAGTACTGTGAATATATTAAGTGTGATGGCAACCCACAAGGCCTTCGCTTAGGAGATCTTTTGACTTCGTCCATGACTCGTTCTATGCAGGGCATCTTGCTAAGGGCACAGCAGCCTAGACTCCAGACTGCTGCAGTGGAAAAAGGGGTCACTGAGAGACACTCCCCATTCTGAAGGACATAACACAAGAGGCAGTATCAACACTATTCTTAATCACTTCTCAGTTCTGTTTGTTTTAAAACTTCAAAGACAGATACACACAGACAAAATAGGCCCCTTCATCACAGAGAGTTCGTCAAATGCTCATATGAATTCTGGTGTGTCAGTCTCATAACAACATCTTCCCATCACAATTCTGGGTCTCATCCAAAGAGTACTTTGCTGACATGATTTTCAAGCTGAACAACAACAATAAAAATGTCAGGCCATCAGACAACAGAGAGAACAAACTGGTGTCAGACTGTGATTTCCTACTCATGGCACTGACTTAAATGTTGCTGCTCCTCTGACTGCTTTACAATTCAAGTGCTTTAAAATGGGTTAACTGCTACTGTATCTGAGAGAACAGTCTGTGTTTGCTTGTGCATGGACTAGACTACCTTAAAAAGAGCAGCATCACCTTCTTACAATAAAGGAGTGGAGGTTTGAACTTTGTCCTAACTTGTGAACATCAACTAATCATGGGGGACTCAGTCCCTTCCCTACATCAGGGCAAGCTGTTTGGCTATTCCTTGAGTAAGATGGACTCTCTTCATGCTCCTACCAAAGCACTTAGCTGAAAAATCAGAATATGTTCTTTTATTTTATTTTTTTAACATGTCTATGGTCTCATCAAATTTAACTAGGGAGGAGGATCTGTTTTAAATGAAAGTGGATTCTATGGTAATGTCCCGATCAACACAGAACTGAGCATTCGCTGATGCAGATGTATTTGTCTACATGAAATCTCTAGTTCAATAAGACAGTAAAACAAATTTTGGCCTGGGAGAGTGAAAATGCCATTTCATAACTTTGTAAATATTCCAATGTACAGCTTGTACACAGCTTCTTCCACATGCCATTTTGCTGACATTTTAAGTTTCTGGGTTATTTTCATTAACTAAAATAAGCCTGCGCAACAAAGATCAATAAATAAGTATCTTCGGATAAATCCATTCAGGATCTTCGCGTCTCCCAAAGAGAGCTGCGCTAACGCTGCGTACCAGCAGGGGGCGCGTCAAGTCCAGAGGATCATAAAAACCCGTCAGCAGCTTCCCTGATTGGATGTCACAACTTAAGTGTTCCCTGAGTTTTTAGATCCCAAAATTAGGAGCAGGTGAAACAGTGTATCAGTATGTGAGGCCTAGATGAACAATTCCCTCATTTTAACTGGATAGAACTGTTTACTCTTTTCATGACGTAACAAAATTTTCATTTTTTATGAACCCTTACATTAAATACAGGAACAGAGTATTTGTCTGAATTCAGACACTGTAGAGCTCCACTTGACCATTTCTTAAAAATGATAGTCACAGCCATGACAGCTTGGTAGTAACTTGTTGCAAATTCTAATTCCAGGCCAGTAAACGATGCAGGAATGGCCAGGATGCTGAATTTTAGGAACGCGTTTTTACACCTCTACTTCTGATGCCCCAAACTAAGTACATTTTCACAGAGACTTTCCTAAACCTCACAAGGGCCACTGAAAACAAAACTCTTGGTAATTTTAAAAAATCCTGCTCAGAGTCCTTCCCAGCCACAGCAGAATAATGCTCTTTTGGGAAACTAGATTTCACTTTGTTTGTTTTATTACAATTGCACGTTTCCCCAATTTCTGTAAAAACAGGATACCCTTATAAGGTTGTATTGTGGCAGTTGTCTGAAACACTGAACTTACACATGGATTGTTTTAATCCATGACCATAGTAAACAATTCTAAAAGGGACTGCTAATGCAAAACTTCTCCATACTATATCTTATCTGTTCCAGGGCACATGGTTTACAGGGCAGGGACTGCTGGAGACTCCTCTGGAGCATCAGAGACTTCTGCTTATGTCCTTTTTATGACACAGCTTGTTTTTTTCTTGGCAGCTTGTTCCAGGGGAACTGGAAGGAAAGGTAAAATACTTGGGCCAGTACAGAATGGCATTAACAACAGCCACCTGCTAGGCACTAAAAATTATTTTGGTTCTCGAAACTTGGGTAGATGGGCTGTTCAGAAGAAACCACTTGGCATTAAAACACAAAATCATGACTTCAGGCTAGCTATTTTCACATGAGAAAAATCTGCATGCATTTTTTTTCTTGGAGTCTCACCAGGACTCAGCTTTATATGTACCACACTACATACTAAATAACAAAAAGTTGAAGAAAGCTGGAAAACAAACTCAGCCCACACTATCTTTGTGCTACTGTCAAGCAGAACCTGTCTAGAGGTGAAGACAGGTGGGGACTGTGATCTGAGAGCTTGAAGAAAGTTGGAATCAGGCCTACCCTGTGTTACATCTGATTCACATTTCTAACAGCTTGGGTGCTGAACTACATGAGCCAAATCCTCCTCTTATCCAGGAAGCCTTAAAAGCCAGTAGAAACTGCCTATTGCAAAAGGTGCTGCTCTCACTTTGCCTCACACCATAAGTACCATGGCTATCGCAAGGGCTCCCTTGGAGGTTACAAGACAGCTGAAATGGTGTCACCTTGTGTCTGAAGAATTTTCCACACTTAACTTGTGCTGCAGGAAGGTGACAGCAAACAGCCTTAATCACAAAAACACTACAGAGGCAAGAGAGAAGGAAGGGAATCTCACTTACTCTCCCCAACCATCACCCTCCACACGGAGCCCAACAGCTGGTGCCACACTGTCATCACCACCAAGCTGCTCCTTCCAATCTGGTGGGCAAGGCTTCAGCTTCCCCTGCCCATGTGTGAGCAATGCAGCTGCACTGGCAGGCAGGGGAAAGGCTGAAGAGCTGGCTATAGTTTCAGCTCTCCTAGAGCAAGAAGTAAGGAGGAGCTGAAAGCAGCAAAAAGCTTCTGAAATGCAACTGCTTTCAAGGTACATTCAGCAGCAGAGAGATCTTGAACACTAGGGACAGTGCATCAAACAGGAAGCTATTAAATCATCATTAAATTAAAGCACAATGAGATTAAGCAAGGAAGATTAATCAGGCAGAAATAAGTGGCTGAAATGTGGAGGGTTTTCTCTTTTTCTATTCTTATTTACTGCATTTCTCAAGACTGGTGGGTTGTTTTTTCTTCTTGATACAGGGTTCAGGGTCTAGTGGTAACAAACCACTGAGCTGCCAGGGATGTTTAAACCTGTGGGGAAAAGCACTTAGGGTAACATTAGATGGGTAAGTAGCAAAAAATGCACAAAAATACAATAGATTTTTTTTTCACTAAAGGAAATCACAAGAAGCATAAGAAAAACTAACATTTTGTTAGAGGTCCAAGAGAACAATATAGAGTGAATTCAGAACTTTCTCCCGAAACCCCGATGGTTTAAAAGTCTGCTTTATTTTGGAGTTCTCTATGCAGCCCAAACCCATGCTCTTCAATCACCTTGGAAGGCTCACTGGCAGGGATAATCAAAGCAGCAGCCGCTGCCATTTACCTGATGAGGATACACTGGTTGTCATGGCGCTTCCAAAGGCAGCGGTAGCACTCATTGGCAACAGCGAAGATATGAGGTGCAATCTCTCCCATGTGGTGCTTGCTGTACTCCTCCACGGCAGCACAGTCGTACAGTCCCGGGATGCTCTTGTAAGGGTTCACAGAGGCAACTATTGAACCAATATAAGTCTGCAAACACAGAGAGCCCCCCAGAGTTGTTATTACACATAGGGTAGAAACAGATTAACACTCTTCCCAAATGAAAGACAAAAAAAAAATACACTTTTGCAAAAGCCTAGCAATTCTTCAGATAAAGATGAATAGTATTTTTCCCTGGTTTCTTCCTTGCAACAAAAGCAACAGAACTGTAACAGTTATTTCCTCCTCTGTCATGTTTTCATGCTTACCCCACCTACAGCACAGAGCTTCTTGGCTGTATGAATCCCTGCCTTAGGGCTTTTCAAAGCAGAGGTATTAGACATTATGGTAGATACTAGCACTATTATATGGCAGTAGACCCTAAGAAAAGCACATGAAGTAGGAGATGCTCCCAAAACATTGGGCTTCTGCAATTTAATTACTAGTTTTTTGCACAACAGCAGCCAACAAGGCATTCATTTCTATCCCACTGCAATTAGAGAGCACATCAGTTAAAACCACCCAGGTAGCAGTTTATGCCCATGGCATTAACTCATTAGGCAGTGGTAACATGATCATCTGCAATGCTGTTCATTTTCTCAGTCACTCTCTATCCACTTTAATATATTTTTCAAATAAAATCAAATTAAGTGAGGTAGGAGATAACATTAAGCATATTATCTCCTGAATTTCCAGTACATTTCTGGGGCATGTGAAATTAATTGAGATATCTTATGGTGTGTGTGGTGTAACCACTGTGATACTAATTTCACTTTAAGCACCCTGTCTGTGGTTACAGGCAGGAAGTGAGGAAGCGGACACCTGCCTTCAACAGCCCGGCTCTGGACTTGCAAAGAGTCAGGCTGCAAAGCCTCCAGCCCTGTAATGTGGTCCCTGTGTACAGACAGATGCTTCATCAGCAGCCAACCCTTTAGCTGCTGACAGGAGCCAGCTGTGAAGTTGACAGCAAGACTGAAGCTCTCTTCACCTCTGCAGCACCCTACTCAGAAAGGGCTGGAAAAGGCAAGCAGCATCTTGCATGACACAGAAATGGAGTCCCACGTGCTCATCCTGCAGCTGCACTCTTCTCCAGCAAGCCACTGTGGGGGCTCTCACTGAGACCCAGGGACCATCAGCTCCCCACGTTTTCCTTTCCTCTCTGACAGTCTCTTCCACAGCATATACATTTCACATCTACCGGTCTCCCTGTTCTTCTCCTTAATTGACATGTAATTTATCACTGTGTATCAGCTCTTCTTTTTCACTGTTACCCTGCAGTTACACGCTCCACTACCCACCTGTTTGTCTTCTGTCAGTAGTAGCTTTGAGCTTTTACCAAAGGGAACTACAGCAGTGTCCTTGAAATTACGACAATTTTATTAGCTGTGAGGGGAATATTGCTCCTCACTGTAACTCAAGTACCTTTTACCGAGCTGTGAACTTCCAATCTGTGTGTTTTATAAAAACCTCCATGCTGTGCAATAGTTCAGAAGGTTTCATCAAGAGGAAAGATACCATTTCAACATAAGATCGTATCTCAGGGCAATTACAGCACTGAGACAACAACTTAATTTCCTGGGATCTTCCCCTCTTGGGCTCTTAAATAACTAAAGAGGAAGTCTCAAAGGACAAACTTCCTCAGTTTGATACATACTTCACTGCAGACTGCACAGGCAAAATATTAAGAGATTTTTTTTTTAAATTAAATGAATACAGTGCAAGCAGAACCAATAAAATAGACTGCTACAGATCTTTCTCTTTACCTTACTGAAGTCTGATTAAAGTATACCAAAACATAAGAAGAGTAACTTGAGGCATGCCATGGCAAAGAAGCAAATAAAAATATTCCCACAAAACATGATTCCATCTAACTTTGTAGCTGTAAGCATCCACTCCAGAGATTCTGTGTAATCAAATACCTCACAGAATATTACCATGCTCCCTGATCTTCCTGTGATGAAGCTTTGGCAACTGCATCACCACTGGCTACAGCACAACTTTTCTTGCTTCTCCTACTTCAAACAGTACCTATTGTAAGAGGTGACAGCAGCCCATTTCTGCACAGACTTGCTTAACATAAGGCAGTCTTTCATACGGCTTAAAGACAACTTTTTTTAAAAAATCACATAAACACTTCCAGAATATTAGTCATTACTGCAAATAATAAGGTTTTTATTACATGAAGCTAGCTGGCTTAATTGCCTCATAATTCATGTATGCTATCAGAAAGAAAAGGGTAATACATTGTGGCAGTAACAGAAAACCAGTGAATAGCAGAAGTGATACCAGCAAAAACAATTCCTAAATCATCTTATAGAGTAATGCCTACAATGTGTCACTATTTAAAAAATTCCTTCTGTCTCTTTCTTTCAGCAAAAACATGAAGAACCACAACCTCTCCTGAAGTAGCTCTGATTTTGTGATTCCAGTCATCTGTTGCTTTAAGTACCTACTCCCTCTTTGCAGAACAAGTTAAACGTGTGCACAAATTCCCACCAAATTACGGTGATACAGTACAGAGCAAACTCAGGCCATCAAGAAACAACTTCCTCATCCCAAGTAAAGAATATGAAAAAGCTAGATTTTTTACAGACACAGTGTATTAGATTTATCTACCAAGTGTCATAATCCAATCTAAGAGCAGCCACAACTAGATATCCACAAGGACTAACTGGGATTTAGATGGCCTCAGTGAAAGTTCCACCTAAACCAAAGGCAGTTCAGTGAGATACCAATAAGTTAAAGCAACAGCATTATTAAAAACAATTCCCATTATTTAAAAAGTTCTCATTAAAAGACAAATCTTCCCAAAGTATTTATAAATTTCCCCTGGGACACTCAAGAGCAGCAAGATCTGCTGCAAGAATAATTTCCTACATCACTTCTGGCTTACCACTTTTGCCATCCAGTAACTATCACACACTCTTACTAGTAGCAGTACTTTATGAACAGTAGATCCTACTCCTGCTAGCCCCCACCCTGGCACTTCTAGGAGCCACAAAGTTAGGGACTTAAAGCACGGCATGACCTGCATCCACAGGCAGAAGAGCACCACCTTACCACCTCTCTGTTTGCAGGGCTCTGCTTTCCCTCTCCTTGGGGTCTTTAAGCAGCTACCCAAGGCAACCTCTTTCTTGGAGGGCAGACTTTCCGGTTTTGCAAGTGCAAGTATCTTAGCAAGTTAAACCACTGTAGGGACACCCCAAAAATGCAGGGCTGTTCAGTGGATGGGTATTGTCTCCTGAACGTTCTTTCTGCACCAGCCATCATCATATGGCAAATTAAAGCGGTTAACACTGAGAAGGAGAATCCTTAAATTACTTTATTATGTTAACATCATGAGGCAGCCATTTGGATGAAATTTCAGAAAGGGTATTTTCACATGAGAATGTCACTTCCACTTTCCTTAAAAGAGAGTGAATTAGATTTTCTCTTTGTTCTTTGCATTTTCAATCTGATTATTACAGACAATAATTACTTACTTAAATGAAAGCACTGCAAAGCAGTTATGAATAGGAAAAATCCTTATACATCTGCCAGAGCACAAGCAAGAGGACAGAATTTCTGAAGATTTCCAGCTGAAATAGTTTGAAGGATATTTCAGAGAAATAGTTTGTAAGGCTGCTGTCACAAGTCTAACTTATTAAATTCCTGACAATGAACAGGTCAGTCTACTTTCTGTTAAAAGACCAAGGCAACAATTCAGAACCACACAAACTTTTGAATTACTTTGTTACAGACTAAACCATCAACAACTTATTAGATCACTAATATTTATATAAATGTCTCTTCTCAGCAAGACATTCAGTAAGGCAACAGCATCATAAAAGCCAAAACTGAAGGAGATTTTTCATCCGTTCTTGAAGTGCTTTTTTGTTTTGCTTGGTGCTTTCTGGTAGCAATCAGCTTTGAACCTGTGTCTTGAAATCACCCCAGACTTTTTCAAACACTCAAAACCAATTAGTTCTTTAACAAGGTTTAAGAGCACACAAAAATTTCTGGTATCTACAGAAATACTCCAGAAGAATTTGCAGTGCTCAGAGTAGTCTTGTCTAACATGAGAAGTTTTTAATTATTTTTTTTTTTTTTAGGGAAGACACAATTAATTTACTTTATTTAGGTGCCAAAAATGGAAAGATGTAAATGATGTAAAAAACTTTATCGGTTAAAATACAATTTTTCAAGTTTGCTTAAAATTACAAGGAACAAGTTTGCAATAGATGAACTAAACACAGTTTGAAATACCTTTCTTATGCAGAAAAGGCTTTCAGACTAAAACAAGAAAAAGTAGAGTAAGAAATTTCCCCTTCAAAATTTTTTTCAGGTTCTCTACAGAGAAAAAGCAACAAAAATGGAAACTGCCCTAATGCAAAAATCATGCCATTAATCCTATAAACCAAACACACTAAATATATCAAGACCACCTTGCTCTCCATCTTTTTCCCTTCACAGATGCTTTTTTTGAGCATATCCTTTCCGATTTGCCCCATATCCAGCAACAATTCACCTTCCACTTCTTCCCTTTTATGTTAAGACTTCTGTATCTCCACAGCAACTTTTATATTTCGGAGGATCCTTTATGATTTCTGTGTTTTACCCAAGCTTGCTCTTCTCATTTAAGAGCATCAGTTTTATCCCACACTGTTTTACACAGGACCTCTTTTCACCCTCTACCATGAAGGCACCGCTCTGTACTTAGCAGACTTCTAGCATCTGAGGCATCCCATTCTCCTTCTTTCTTCAGTAGACAGACAGACAGAGGACAAAAAGGCAGAGATGGGGAAGGGAAATGACTTTGCTATCTTGTGCTAGTGATGGTGGGTAGAGAAGGCAGGACCAGGCTGGAGGACTCTGTTAAAGGGCATTATGTGCTGCTCCTGAACCAAGTCCTTGATTAATAATCACAATAGAAATTAAAAATGCTTGCACTATTAAAGCAGACACAGGGAAACTGCATTCCTTGATTCCTACCATTGTGTTTCTTCAATGACACAGAAGATCAACATACTCTTTGAAATCTGTTACTAGAAATGTTAGAACTGATGAAATACAGAAGGTGTTTTGTTACAGATATATATATATACACACATTAACATTGAGAAACATCATTTTGTCCAACTATCTTAAGAGCACTTTCAAGACTTTCTGCTTTGGGACAAAAATAAAATACCAAAATAAAAGTATGTTTACAGGTGTCTCAAAAATTATGTTTATAGGTTGTTTTTGATCAACTACTGACTTTCCTGGAATCACTTAAGGAATTGATTCTGAGTCTCAAAAACAAGGGTATTTAATTTAAAGGGGTATTTTATTTAAAATTTATTCAACATATAATATTTTCTGAGCTTACCCTTAATATAGGAAATGTCAAATAAAACTGCAGTGCAACTAGCTGACTAGGAAGCTACTTATATGTCACATTCAGACAATATATGGGAAAAGATTTTTATCACTGTTCCATGCAACTTGCACATCTCTCATGCCTTTAAATCATCATGGCTACAGTAACATTACTGAATTACAACACCAGTGCTTTCACAGACCAGGCAGAGGCAGACAACATTTGAAAGACCACAAACCAGCTGTCAAACTTCCTTATGTTTTCAACACCAAATTTCAACGTGTCACAATGCAATATCTGGGAGCAGGAGTGCTCTCCCCACACTGCACTACAATCTCTGTCATTTCCAGTTCTCTTAGCTAAAGGGACTAACAGTAATAATGACTGAAGTTATTCTGAGGCAAAGATAACTATGGTCAACCACCACATACATGTCAGCATAAAAGAAGAAAGATGGCTGGGCCATATTTTGGTGTGTGTGTGTTAGGGCAGGCAGCAGAACACACAAGGGTATGCCATAAAAAGGATAATTAATGTCCTTGTTCTTGATAGAACCTTGATTTACCCTCTCTGTGGTAAGTATACCCCATCTTTCAGTTAGTCCCATTCTAATTTCAGTAGAACAGAATCCATTTGTCTCTGTAAATTATAAACTAAAATGTCTGAAGCCAAGCTCCTTTCTTATAAACCATAATCAAAACGAAGTACTAAACTACAAGTTTAGATGTTTTCAAGCCATTTCTAAGACAAAAATGTCATACTCTATAATCATCCCTACATGCCTAGACTTCTGCAGTCCTCATCATATCTGATGACTCATAGTGGGTTTTCAACTGCCCAAATTTACATCAACTTTGCTTTTCCTTATCTCTATGTTCCTTCTCATTGTGCACAACATTATGACCCCTAAATTGTCCTTCTTTTCTTTTCAAGGTTAGTTGTAGAATTGCTTGCAAAATGAGCTGTTTGTAAACACACAGCCCATTCTACAAATGCAAGAATTAGCACCCATATGAAAGGACCTTAAGAAGTGAACCAGAACATGACAGAGAACGTCACCAAGATCAAGTGCCACCAAGCAGCTACTTACATCCAAGACCCACCTACTAAATGTCCTCCTTGTTATTGTTTTTGATAAGCATCTTCTAAGGTATGTTCCTACTGCTTAGCTGCACTCTTCCACGTGCTTCAGTCCAATTGCACGTAATTTGCAGCAGTCTTCTACCAACTACTTCCTTGGTCACCTTTTCCCTTCCTGTGCTGAGCACAGATCAAATCCAAAGCATAACACATCAAGGCATTTTCAAAGTCAGATTTATACTTGTTTTCACTGGTAAGATTCATAGGAAGATTTCGGAATAGTTTCAGATGTGTTTTTTTTAATACATGACTTCAGATGATAAGAGGCAATTGTTGGGCAACAGTATACCCTATTAGATCCATCCTTGTCTGTGACGTTGACCCTTCAACCCAACTAACATGACCTTAAGATTCCCTTGATGTAAGAGTATAAAGCAATACTGTCCTGTTCTCAAGTGTCTCCAAGGGCAAAGGCTATGCTACCTCTTCATGAAAAAGCAGTACTTTGCAACACAGCTACCTTAACTTTTAAACTAAACCAATCCTGCCACTCCCTACAGCTTCAATCCTGTACATTCACAGTGTCCTTGTTCTAGGCATCAAACTGTAGCTGCCTAGATCTGTCTATTCCTTAAGGGTTAAAAACTGCAAATAGTGCTCAGAGGCAGTCATACCTTTCAGCTTCACTCCACAGAAGGCTCAGAGACAGTGAAGAATCCGCAGCTTTGTCTGGGTTCTGGATGGACACACTCAAGGAAAGTCTGTAAGTGTTATCCAGAACCCGGACAAAAAAATCCAGCTGGGAAATATGAAGGATATATAAAGAAAAGCTGATAAAAGAACACTGTTACAGTCAAAGGTACAAAACAGAACAACAGACAATAAAACTGATGTCAGATAGACAACTTTCCTTTTTAAGAACTTCACAGGTTTTCTGGCAGTTTTTCTCCTGTATGAAAAGGACTCAGTCTCTTTGGTTTTGTTGCATTTTTTTGCTGACTAATACAATACAATCTCTACCATGTAGCATCCTATCTAGTACATGTCAGGGTAATGATCTTTTGTGCATGGGCTGTTTTATAAACAGTTATGGAAGACTGCTTCTCTTCACCATTGCCAAGTGGAGAGAGGAGGTGAACTCCTGAACAAAAAGCCCCCGATTGATCGGAATGAGATATCGATTTTTGTCATTTTCATGGGCTGCAATACAATTTGTGAATGCAGGTTTGCACATCAGACTGTAGTAACCCATGTGCACAAGTGCATAGCTTAACTCTAGCAAGGCAATCTCTAGCTCTAATCACAAAAGCCCACACAAAGAGACATCATTTCAAATGGCCTGTGGCCACACACTAGTTCTTCCTGCTTTGTTATTGCACAATGCTCAAATGAGTCTTTCAAAGCTGTCTGAAGGTCTAATTCACCCTCCAGCAAGGAAAAGAAAAATGGTCTTCTTCCTTCCTGTATCAAGAATAGTGTGACCAGCAGGTCTAGGGATGTGATCCTCNAGAAGGGGCTCTCCAGAGAAAATCCACACAAATGAAAACAAAAATGCTGGTAGATGATACACCAAAAAAGCAGTCTCTAGAACACTGGAGAAATATTTTCAATGTAAGGCTCTGAACCTGTTTCATCAAGTACTGTATTTTACAAACTGATACCCAGATTTTCATAACTTCCATAGTCCTTTGATGTTTGAAGACCTCTTCCATAGAAAGGGCTTTTTACTGAGGAGACCAGGAAGAGCAGGAATTACACTTTAACAGAGCATGAAAACAGAAATCAAAAGCCTGAAACTAACTGAAATCTAAGTTTATGCCATGTAGTTTGTTGGATGGCACCAAACTGCTGCCAAGTAGCTGGATCTTGAAATCAGCACTAAGATGGCAAATGGAATTAGCAGTTAAAAATCTGATAAATGAAACTTTTGGACTCTGTTTTTAAGAGGGAAGACTAAGAGACATCAAAAGGGAATCACTGAAACCGCTTGTGAGAAATGGACTACTTTTTTAAAATAAAAGTAACAACCTGGCTATATGAATCAACTGTCCATTTACATAGGCAGACAACAGTTACAAAAGTAATTTAATTAATTCTCAGTTTAAATGAGTTGTCTGTGGCCTTTGTAGTTTTAAACTGCTGGAATACATGAGTAAGGCAGTTGGACAGTGTAGCACAAGCAGTAAACATTATGCAGCTTGCTTTACAGTCAAAGCCTGTCTCACATAAGGAAAATGTGCTGGTGAGAGACACGAGGCTTAAGTTTCAGAGTCCAGATTCCTTCCCTTCTTTCAATACCTTTGCAGGATGGAGGGCAACACACCCTACAGAAAGGAGCTGCAAGAGAGGCAAAGGTGCATGCAGAAGCAGTCAGCATCATTTGCAAAAGCTCTGACTGAAGGACACCAAACTGCCGTTGGCGCTTACACAAATGAAAAATTTTCCTTTTGATTCTGCATGTTGGTCTACTTTCTGTTCTCAGGTCATAGAGTCAGCAGTGACCTTCAATCAAGACATCAAGAAAACAACATGAAAACAAGACTTCAAATCTGAGAAAACATTCACAGTACCTTCATCAATGACAAAACGTACACAATATGGTAGATTTCTACTTTGCGATTTTTAATATGAAGTTAACATTAAGTAGGACCTAGGTATCATCCAAAATTCATGGAAGTCAACATGAATTAACTCTGTTGACCCTGCATGTATTATTTATTCTTCTACCAACCAACCAAATGAGAAGAAAAATACTGGTATAGAGCAGACAGAAAGAGCATTTTTTTTTAATGTTTTAATAAAATGTTGACCTCCCCCACCTCACTGAAACATGCTCACTGATCTCACTGATAACAGAGGGTAAGATGCCTACTGCAGCATATACATACAGCAGGTCACCAGCAAGTACCTAATGTGCTGCAAACCATAATATAAATTTACATGTTTGGGCAGCCATTGCAAACATGTAGCCATGGAATATATTGCAAAATGTTTGTGTAGCTGTTGCATACATGATAGTGTACTCAATTACACAGATCCTTCCAAGCAGCTCCGTTTTAAATGATGTCATGTTGATCACAACATCTTACACCAGAATATTTTCTAAGAACTGAAAATATGCACCTTCAAAATCCTCACTATTTTCATCTGTGAGGAAAAGTTCGGGCAAACATTCTTTATTGTTGTTGTTGTTATTATTAGCAGACCCACAAGTTCTGTCACAATTCCTCTATGAAAGAATCCAGAAGCAAAGCTGGTTAACCAATTGAGGGCATTTGTTTATATCCTACATCATGACAGATATGTTCTTCATTTAACAAGTAATACAAAAGCCAAAACAAATAATGATAATTTGCCCTTGGGAGACAATTGTTGATCTATATAGCTGACCATCCTTTAGAAAGAGCAATCACCAGAAATTAATTCCACTAGATTTCCAATTAAAAGCCTGCTGTGTTTATATAGATCTTTGTCTGCTGCTCTCTTAACAGATGTGAAATGGAAGCTCTAATTAGTGCTTGGAGACAGGAACTCACTTTGAACTACATCTTGAAAACATTATCTGATGTGTGTAGCAAAACCTGCTAATTAGGAGGTAACTAGCTATGTATCAATATTTGTCATTCATTCTTAGTAATTGCATTCTCTGCTGTCTGCACCTCCACTGCAGGAGCTGGTGGAGGGAATTTTCCTTATCTCACCAGTATCGTAAGAAGGCATGAAAAACACCATGATTCATCAGTATACTGTTTAAATTTCTTTACTGTAAAAACAGAGCAATTAAATAAACAGCATTTTCTTCAGTAACCATAGACCAGATCCTGCCAACCAGTTACTTGCTCTAGAGCACTGGATGCTTGCGGAGAGCAACTGTGCAACCACAGCTGGGTTACAGATAAGACCAGAATAAATGTAGATCTAGGAGCTAGTATAATAAAAAAGGATTTGATCTAAATGTACATGTACAATATTTATATAGATTTTATGGTACTAATTAATGACAAAATGTGTGCGTACCATTCATTGGTTGGGTTTTCTTAGTCAACAGCCCACAATTATTTATACCATAGAGCACAAAAGACCAAAGACCAAGGTTGTTGAGCTGTCCAGGATGGTGTATGTGTCCTTGATACATATTCATTTTAGGTTCAGTTTCTGCAGCGAGTGCATCTAAGTTTTTCTGTTTAAGAAATCTGTCATGATAGTTTTTGTCTTTATAAGTAAACACGTTGGGGGTATTGTCTTCTGCTGATCTTCCTTCGCCTCTCTACCTCCACCTACAACTTGTGTCCATGGTAGAGGACATCTGAACAGGAGTGCTTTCAAAGTGCCTGAATTATGTATGTCTGTTTTTAATTAACCATTACTTTAGTGTGTCCTGCTGCTGTTTGTTCACTATAAAATGCAGCAACATCCACTTCCCATTGACTATCATAACATGGCACAGAGCAACTGCACTCGATCTGAAATGAGTTCTACTGTGCTAAGAAAAAAAACAAGTATGCAAAAATCTAGACAAACAAGTCACAGAGAGCAACTGACCTAGATACTAAAGTGTCTGTGTCTGTAAACAGAACTTGAAAACCCACTGACAGTGATCATTGATTAATACCGCACAAACATCAACTAGTTGCCTCAGGGAACCCTCATGACTTCGAATGAGATAAATTATCTAATTACTCAAAGTTTAACAAATGACACTGAACATGCTGCTGAAGTAAATGAACACAAACAGATTTAAAAATCAATATATAAATAACTGAGAATGTCTTTTAAGAACAGATAACTGAGCATTCAGTGTAATGAAGTGGCTAGAAGCCCTGAAAGCAACCTTGTCAGGGAAGAGACAACTTTTCCTGTTTAACACCTTTTTAAAAATCGGATAAATGTTGTTTTCTCATCCAAGTTGTTCTATGTTTGTTGCTTCTGCTGAAGAAAGAAAGGAAGCCAGTCATGAAAACCGAGCTCCTAGTTACAATCATCCTCCCTCTCTTGTGGATGTGGCTGGTACAGCCCTACATGTCTACGTGGCTGGTACAGAAGTTTTTATATACAAACCCAGCAGATGGTTATAATTATTGGCAGGCAAGATGCAGTCCAGATTTGAAAGTGAGTAAACATAAGTTATGTTCTCTTTCACGCTTCCTAGCCACCACACCCAACTGCTGGACAACCTGGAGGCCACTCTACCCATCAGGGGAGGGCAGCTGAGGGACCACCACACCTCAGTCTAAGCAGCACACCTCTCTGGGCACAGGTACACATTCTCCACCTGAAGAAATGGGCACATGTCAAATCATCACTGCTTCATAAGGAAACATGCCTTGACACTTCAGAGCTTAATTCAAAAGGAAAAACCTAATCAGATGTGCTTTGAAACCTGTTTATTGCTTGAACTCAGACAAACAAGGGTGGATCTGATGCTGAAAACCTCCATACTGACCTGCACAATCTACACTGCAGTTATTTCCAACCCGCCTCTCACCTCAGCTGTTCTCTAATCTTCTGCTCTGCTCTTCTGAAATTTGCTCACCTGCATCAGTAACTAAGGGCTGGCCACAGAGACAAGACAACCACAGCTCATCCCAGAGCCAGCTCAAACACCATAATTTGTGCATCTTGCAGCACAATACACGCAGTGTGGTTTATGGTGTCCTCTCCAAGGCTAAATCAGTCTCCTCTGCAATGTGTACTTAAATAAAAACAAACCAGAATCAGCAGCTTTGGGAACAACTCACCTTTGAACAGCGACAAGAACTGCTGCTGTTGCACTTGCCCTCTCCATACTGGGTGCCCCGTGCTGGCCTTGCTTCAGAGGTGACAAAATCCCTCTTTCACCTTCATAAAATGCTTTTTTCAAACGTGGGCACCTTCTGCTTTTAGCACTAGTATTTATCTTTCCATATTTTTCTACATTCCAGTCTAGCACAAGCTAACCTGAGTGTTCAAAGACAAGCATTAAACCTTGTATGCCAATACTCAGAAGCTGACCTCCTGTAGCAAGTCATTCCTGATGGAGTAAAATGAAGGAGGAAGCATGATGGAAATCCCTGCACCCTATGATCACTGCCACCCTAGCTCCACTCCTTTCCTAGACAACAAAAGCGGTGATATCCCAGAAGCAAACTTTTGGCTAAAAGCAGTATTACTCAAGAAACCTTAAAAAATACCAGACAGAAGCCTGCTTTAAGTAATCAAGAAATGGCTTGTACACCCCATGCTTCTCACAGGCCAAAAAGGGAAATCACAGAATAGCTAGGGCTCAAAGGGACCTTAAAGGCCATCTAGTTCCAACTCCCCTGACATGGGCAGGCACACCTTCCCACTAGATCAGGTTGTTTAATGCCCCATGCAATCTGGTTTTGAATGCTGCCAGGGATGAGGCATCCACGAGCTCTCTGGACAACTTATTCCAGTGCTTCACTCCTCTAAGAGTTAAAAAATTCACCCTTACATCTAATCTAAATGTACCTTCTTCCAGTTTAAAGCCATTGCCCCTTGTCCTATTACTACATGCCCTTGTAAAAAGTTCCTCTAGAGCTTTCCTAGAGGCTCCCTTTAGAATCATAGAATGTTAGGGGTTGGAAGGCACCCAGAAACATCATCTAGTCCAATCCCCCTGCCAGAGCAGGATGACCTAGACGAGCTCACACAGGAATGCGTCCAGGCAGCTCTTGAATGTCTCCAGAGAAGGAGACTCCACAGCCCTCCTGGGCAGCCTGTTCCAGTGCTCCATCACCCTTACTGTAAA
>VWZO01017506.1:0-174860 GCA_013396975.1 Bucco capensis
ACTCACTTCACCTCACTGAGCATGGATTCGTGTCCCATCCTCTGCTTATGAATAGTGCCCAGAGTAGGCTGGGTCAAGGATTGTGTTTTTACACTCTGCAGCACCACTACCTAGCACAGCTAGCTCTCTGTTAGGGTGAAAGTCCCTTGGCCTTTGCCCAACACAAATAAGACATGACGAGGATCCCTTCCTGTATGCAGACAGAGGAAAATAAGGCAATAGTCCAGGGATTAAAAAAGATTCTCTTTGGTTACACATACAGAATATTCCCGACTGGAAAAGGATTCTACCTGCAAGAGAGAGGCTGTCCAAAAAATACCACATAAAGGAAACTTGAATAGTTGTGTAACCACTGTACTGTTACCAGCCAGGTCCCACTGGAAGCACAGACTGTTCTGCCAACACTAACCACATGGTAGGGCAAGTGTGGTGGTCACTGAACACTCCTTCAATTCTCTTCCCCTCCTGAAACACCTAGGCTAAATAACTCCATGTCTGAAAGAAAAACAAAAACTCGTTAGCCATCAACTTCCCTCTTCTGTAGGGGAATATGTGATGCTCTCAAGGCACACCAGAGCACAGAATAAAACAAGACAAGCAAGCCAAGCACACCCTCTCCCCAAGCTCAGGGCACCTGCAGGGCAGGTAGAAGAAGGGGGAGCAGAGCTGGCACACTCAAAAGTCAGCTAACTTTCTAACAGGAAGTATGAAAGTATTTTATTTTAATAGGAAGGATGTAGGAAAAGTCAGTATCCAGCCCTATCTTTACAAATGAAGCACAAATTAACACAAAATACTTAAGAACTTTTGCCTGTGACTGTGGAACAAGGGACACTCCTAGTATGTTTGAAGAGCTTAGGAGTAGCAAGTAAACTCTATGAAGCAGAGGCTGTGCCACTGGGTGCAATTCCCCCCCCCCCCCCCTTTACTTTTAAAAGAAGCACTTTCTACAATTACTTTGACCAAGTCTCTAAAATGTCTTTCAGTTAGAAAAAACCTTTTAAAGTAGATGTTGCAACTGAGAAAATAGAAGACTATTTACAAGCATTTATAATTTCTTTACAGACACTCATGCAAATTGAGTGCTTTCCCTAAAATTTTTGACAGAAACTTAAAACAATTGAACAGTTTACTGTGATAAGGATATCTGACACTTTGGAAGTTAGAAAGTATTCCAGGCTAGAATAAAAGTTGCACGTGAAGGGTCATGGAGTCAGCTAACTGGAAGAAACATGGCCTCAAGGCCCACCAGTAAGTATATATTGTAGCTATGAAACAGTGTATTAAAAAGAAAAAACCAAAACCCCTTCAAAATTGCTCCTTTTGAATTTTTTTCTTTCAAGCAAGCCTGTATGTTTGACAAGTCAGTTCATTAGGGGAAGTGGTTCTTTACATTAGAACACTAAAGATTTAAACAAAAGAGGCTTTGGCAGGGAGAGCCCTTGTGGGTGTTTCAAACAGTAACACAGAAAGAAAAAGAGAAAAGAGATAAGGCTGTTAACAGCTCTAGTGTCTCCCAGTACATCCCCCTGTATTCCCCTGTATAAATGCTGCAAGATAAGCACATGGAAGGAAACAAGGAAGTGGTCACAAAGTCTGTGCCAGCTTCATGTGAAGAACGAGAGAGAGATTCAGTGGAGATTGGGGTTTTCCTACATCCTTTAAGTCAGTCCTATGAGACTACCTTTTTGTTTCTTTTTTCAGATTTAATAGGTTTCTGAGGGACAGCCTCGGGAAACCTTCTATAAAAAAAGGACTTTGATTACATTACTGTCAATATTTTAGGTTTAAAAGACAGACATGGGAGCTCACTCAACCTTACTACAAATGAATACCACAATTTAAACTGCACTGTCAACACTGAAATCTCTCTTTCAAAAACAAAACACTAACAGTAGAACTTTTTGATCTCTTAAGATACTTTCACATACACACACTGGATTTAGGATAGAGCTTTCAAAATTCAAATCCACTTTAATTCAAAGAAACTTCATTACTTCAGTAAGAACAAGATCAGGTGATGGAACCAGCATATGATCAAGTTGTGCATGAGTACATCATTAAGTGCTTCTTTCCAGCTGTAGCTTGATGTTACAGTGACATGAAACAATCCCCAGTAGCACACTCTAGAACCAAAGCTACAGCATGGCTGACTGTTCTCAGCAGCTCCAGAAGGAGTTCCTGAAATCAAACTAAAACTAAAGGCCTAAATTATCAGTTTGCAACTTGCTCTGTGAAGAGATCAGGTGATGCCTTTGATGGGAGTGTATAACTAACAACAGAGCTCCTGGCACACCTAAAACAAGCACAGAGCAGAAGTAAAATGAGGCTTTACAGAGTATTTCTCATACTCTGGTCTACCTCAGCATATTATATCTGCTGCTTCTTGTTTAAATGGACAGCAACACATCATCCCCTGTGACCCACAGCACCCAGAGGTCATTTGCTATGTCAGGGAAAAGGCACATTATCAATATTTACATTAATTGGGATCTTGAACCTGCAAGTACTACAGTAGTCATCTCCACACTGCAAGACCTCTCACGTATGCAGCACAACATACAAAACACAAAGCAATGGCAATTAAAGATAACACCAGACCAACCCCACAGCATCACAGGTCTGCAACCACTCTTTACCACGTGCTCCAGTTGATGAATGAGAGTTTCACTTTGATTCCTGTAATTTTAAAACATACTCTGCCTTCTCCATCTCCACAGTATCGGATTTTAGATTATTTTCAAAACATCTACAATCTTTTAAGCAACAGGGAAGTGAATAAATGTGTGAATTGTAAGTACTGGCTGCCCCTGAAATAGGACTTAGATCTGACAATAAAGATCTACTTCTAGAAGCAAGTGCATTTTACACAGCATCCCTTTTCTTCTGTTACTATCCCTTTCTTCCTCTCACCCCTCTCAATTCTCCTAAAATGAACACACACAGAATGAAAAAAAGCAGTTGAATTAACATTGAAGTTAGTTCTTCAGATAGTTATGCCTTATATATCCCTTATATAGAATAAGCAATGAAGTGAAAGTATTTCAAATACAAACTGCTACAAGCCTGAAAGTCCATTTTATTTTGAGAACAGTGTAATATGCAAAAGGCTCCATTTAAGTAAAAACTCATCAACTAGTGCCAAATTAAAGCTTTTTTCTCCTTGTCCTCACTATGAGGATTCTTCATGAGAATTTGTGATCTAGCTAAAGTATCTTGCTTTTTTTTCAATAATGGGTAAAAAAAGTTATAAAAACATGCTTCAAAGCTGAATAAAGTCTTGTAACAGAGTCTGAGCCATCAGAGTCTGCAATGCCCAAAGTATCAAAATCTTTTGAATCCCCAAAACACCCTTCCAATCTGCTACTGCTATTCTCTAACCTTCCCAACACTGAATTTTACATCATCCTCTTTTAAGTGCTTACATTGGTTTGTGTTTTTCTGTAGGATGAGGGAGTGAAGGGGTTATGTTTAAAATTTAATGCAGAGAGATTGACACTAGAGTCACCTGTAACCTGAAGAAGGTACCAAAAATCCAAACTCTGCTGAGCTCTGGACTGCAATCTGACACAGACTTGCTGTGTTCATCTCTGGAAGACACTTAACCTCTGTGCCCCATTTATGCCACCTACCAGATATTTTTCTTCTGTTCTAATGATTCAAGTTACCAACATTAATAGTGAAAAAATCTGCATGACTGGAAGTGTTCAAAGCTAGAAGTAACCCTCCATCTTTCAATCTCCGAAGAGCTGCAATTTCAGACAGAAAAGGGGATAATTCTGGAAGCAGTCAAACAAGACTGTCTCTAGAGGTAAGACTTCTGCAAATACCTGGGAATATTGGGGGGGGGGGGGGGGGGGAATCAAGGCAATGGAAGACACCAGACATTAGGTGCAATAATTATTCTACAGACTGCTGTAAAAACAGCAGCCTACCATGCAGAACCTTTGGAAACTCACCATAGTGTTACCAAGCAAAAAAGGCCACTCTGGGACTAGTTTTGCCCGTAATGCACATCTATAGTTCATTTACCTGATGAATCTAGATTACACAGCTTCTCCCCAGTGATTTCAGCCTCCTTAAACTAATCCTGATTAGTCTTCCCAGCACTTGTTATTTAATGGTTCAGACAAGCAGCACCTAACTCAAGAGCTTAGTAATAGGGTCAAGTCACCTAGTGCATACCTGAGAGAAATAATGAGACAAAGTCTCTTGGCACAAAGGTAGATGCTAAGTGAAGCAAACAAAATGACAAAGACAGAGGCAAAAAACCCAGAGTCTACTGCTTTCATGCTAGTGTAATTGCTAAGGTAATTCTAGTACAGGCAATGGAAATGAAAAACTGCAGAAAAAGACAACATACACCCAGCTAGTCTTACAGCACCTAGTTTTACTTGCCAAAGAAATTTAGTGTTCCATAGCAACTAAGATAATTTCCTTGCACTACTAAAAATGTTAGCTTTTCCATTTGTAATTGTAGCACGCCAATATTATTTTTAGTTGGAATCAATGAGAATCCCTATATTTGTAGGAGGGACTGCTTTGACCAGTAATACATATTCCTTTTTTCTGCAAGAGGTGAAAGGACTGTTCTAAAATAACCCTTCCACACTTAAGTAGACAAAATAATTAAAATAAAACCTGATTATACAAGACTACTGATTAACCCATTTGTCACCAACCCATCTGTTACCGACCAATTTGGTCAATTCATTTAAACGAATTGCCTCATTACACTTAGCACAACTTATGACAAGTATGAAGCTTTAACACTAAGGCAACAGAAAATCTTCCTTCCTTGCAGAAAAGTTCCTAGTTGCCTAGAAAATCAATTAGCAGCACAGGCTGTTCAGTAGATCATTTACTCCATCTTTTGGCAGAAGAAAGGACTGCAATGCTCTTGGGTTCCCTCTCCCTGCTCCACTCCATCAACCGGTGGAAACCCAGACTGCTACAGACACAAAAAGTCTTAGAGCATTGCTTGTCCCACAGCCTGAAAGCTCATCATTTAACATCTTACGTTTAGAAAATAAAATTAGATGTCCAACAGTGATGCCTTGCATAAAAAGATGCTGCTCAAGAGCTTCATGCAACAGCAAACTGGAAGTGACTGCAAGTCTCCAGGCACCAGCCCAACAAGTCTCCAGAGGTTTCTGTCCTCACTGAGGTTGCTGAAAGTTATTGCTGACTTAATTTGAATAACAAGATCCATACCAAGACCAAGATAGTCAGAACATCTTCAAAGGCACCTTGAAAGGAAATGTAAATGAACTAATATTTTAACAAACATTTAAATATAACTACAGATGAAGGAAGCAGCCTCATTCCTTATTCACTGATACTATTTCCTAGGGGCAGGAGGGGGAATATATCTTTTGCTACCAAGTCCTTCAGTAGCAGCTATGCAAAATGAAGACAGTAAACAAAAATGCAGAGTTATTAAAAACAAAGACATAAGGGTGCTTTTTATTTTTAGGCTGTGGAAAAATAAGTAGGAGGCTGACAAGTAAACATGTAGCACTGCATTTTGAACACATGCTTATGAACAGCCTTAAATAACAAAGACAATACACAGTGCTGTAAACATTCAAAAAGCTTTGTCGTGGACCACCACAGAAGAAAACAAGATCTAAGGAATCACACTGATCTTTATTAAAAAGGCTGAACGAGCTCTTCGGTATCTGGTACCACTTGTTGATGCCATATACTTCACAAAGCCTTATAAAAGGTTACTTCATTTAAAAGGAAACTCAGTGGAAGCTTCCCCATTCCACTTTGCTTAGAATCAGAACTTTCATCTGTTGACTGTGAGAAATATTTCTGTCATGCCTCAACTCCATGTTTTGTTTCAAATTGGGAGCTCTAAAGAGCAGGTTTAATCAGGTAGTCTGCCTGGCAGCATCTGCCAAGACAATACATCTTTATGGAGCCAATGAATTACACCTGTTCTTTTTAATTTGGGTTTAAGCACTGGAAGGATTTTTGGATAATACTAACAGCATGTTAAAATCTTTAATTAGTAAACAGGAAGAGGAGATTAATCTATTTTACAGTTCCAGCTACGTCACCTACAGTATGTTCTCAGTCTTTATGTAGGCTCATTTAACTACGTCTCAAACATGAAGGCTTTGCTGTCACTTCCAGAGTTATCTATTCCAAGTGAATTTAAATGAGGATCAAATTAGAAAGTTACAAATTAGGAAAAATTCCTACCAGCTGTTGTGCTTTTACCATACACCAACCCTGCACTGCTAACCTGACTCACCTCTCCCTCCTTTTTCATGCCTTCCAGATTCTTGTAAACAGTAACAATCCCTTCCCATTCTTGCATGTATTTAGCAAAGGTCTATTCAGTCATCTGTCACTGTCACACACAACTAAGACATTCCAGAACCAGTATGCAAAAAAGAAGTCAAGTAGCAAGGCAGCTGCACTGGTGTCAGCTTAGCCAGGTCACATGTGTGCGGGTTTTTTGAACTTGCAAAGCTTTTCTTCTCCAGCCTTTTTCAATGCTTTACCCACTTCTCGGAAAACCTAATTTTGTCAGCTCTGTAGTGATGAAATGCCCTGAGCAGAGGTCAAGTTCTCGTTTCTCTAGTTGCAAAGTCACCAAGAGGCTGCAATAGAAGGTAGTTCTTATAGTTAAATCACCTACTCACTGCCTTGTGTGTGCCCTCCAGGAATGCTGTTCTCTTTAGGAGTTGATAACAGTTTCACTGCTAAAATGCAGGTGCTGATGGTTTTAAATATTTCTATCAGGATCTGAATAGTTCTTGTGAACTAAGTCCAAAGACTTGCACATTTCTCTTGAACCTTCCACCATGATGAAGTTGAATCAACTCGTTTGAGGCTCAGTAAAAACTCAGTTGTCATGCTCATCCATAACCATGACAGCTTTGGAGATTCAAGTCTGCTCCTGTTTTTAAGAATTTAGCAGTAAGATGAAGCAATGAAAGAAGACTGATGGAACACAAAAGGGAGCAAGATAAAACAGCATTTTGCAACACAGGCAAACTCATGGGGACAAAAAGTCACATTGTGGGGACTTAAGAGACTTGTACAAATTTTACATTAATCTCCAGTACTCCATTGCCAGCTCTCAGACAATAACAGGTCTATCAGCTTCTTAGATCACTTCCATTACTTATGAACTCTGACAGCTCAGGTTTTTTTTTTCTAGATCTCAAGTTCCATCTTGGTTTTGAACATTTTTCCAACCTGAATATCTAGCTACAGACCTACAAGCTGAAGGTATTTTACTGTTTTCAACATCTGTTCTCAGATCCTTCTGCCACAAAATAACCACTACCATCCACTTTCCCATCCACTTGAAAAACAAACAAACAAACAAAAAGCAAACTGTCTGAAATGTTACAAGGCAACTGCCAGGGAAAAGAGAAATCATTAAATATTTTGGTATCCACATCCTCCTTCTACAACATAAATACCCAAGAGTTACATCTCATCTCCATAAAGAAAAAAAGCCTAAGAGAAACCATGTACTTAACAGGAGAGATACTTTTCACATTGAATGCCAAAGCCATCAAACCAAAGCTCAGAAGAAATATTGGGGGTTGGCAACTTGAACTGAATGCTGAGCCACATATTCCATTCCTCGCGACATATATAAATACAAAGTACAGTGGAAGTGCAATTGTGCAAAACAAGGACAAGCCAGTCTAAGCATACAGAAAGTGTCAGGATGATAAACCACATAAGCACAAAATTAAATCAAAGTTAATAGCCACTAGCTAGCATTTCACTTACTTTCATTTCTCTTTCTTTCCCATTTCCCCACCTAGCCTGCTCAGCTAATAGAATTGCCATTGTAAGTGAGAAGCAAAGGCACGATTCAATGCTACATCAATTATTATGACTTTATTGTGACATACTGCTATTCAGCTGATCCCAGAAGGCTATACTGATGCCTTGCATGCAATTAATCTCTGATTGATCTAACTGACTCTAGTACTGCATGTAAAGTGTGCATAGACATTTGAATAATTCTATTATATGTAGGAAATCACAGCACAGACATCATTTGAAATTAATTGCCAAGCTGTTTTAGTAAACGTAATATACCATTCCAGTCCTTTTGTGGTAACAGTTATGTAATTGCTGTACAAAGTAAACTAATGAAATAAATGAACTCTGACTAATATGGCAGAACAGAGCTGAAAATGTGAAATCACACTATCTATCTCCACAGGACTGGGTCTGTCGAGTTAATTTACCATTGCAGATGAGAAGAATGACATGATAAAAAGGATTTTGCTTCACTGGCTGCAGGTGACCTTAAGGGGTGCAACTTTTAAAAGAACCCATAGAAGATGACTACTCAAAACCTTAAGTGCTGGCAAAATCTGCGGTTAAAGAAACCTTCATTGTCACAAGGGGTTGCCAGAGGCTTTGTTCTGCAGGTGTGCAATGAGTTTTTCTCAGGACTACGTAGGATTTAGCCCTATCTGCTATACACAAAGTGAATTTTATGTTTTGAGCTGCTGGCTATCGCTCAGTTAAGTAAACACACACAAGTTTACAGGATAGCTTTGACATTAACAATTGAGACTTTCAAGGGAGGTAGCTAATGGAAAGGCTGACAAGTTGGCTTTTAAACAAGTAAGGCAGCAGTCTGAAGCTCTGCCAGTCAGGACCTGGGGAAAGCAACTGCAAGGTTAAAGCAAACTGCTTTAAAGGCCCAAAAGGGGTTTTCACTAGCACAAGAGAAAGGTGCTCATTTCTGGAGGCTGACTGCAACTGTAATCTCTGAGTCTCCCCGGGAGCACTGTATCCATAGTTCAAATCATTACTCCGAAGAACAGAAACATGATACTGTGATGCTCTCAGTAGGATCAGGAGCCCAGAGAACCACAGGTGTAATAGTCATGTAAAACACTCCTCTTAATTCTGAACCTTACCTCCAAGGATGCCAGAATGCTTCCTGCCCTCAGCAATTGTCCACAAGAAACCACAATTTAAAAGAGTTATTAAAAAATACAGAAAAGACATTATGAAGTGGAAATGTTTCTTTCTTCGATTGTTGTTTTTTAATAGATTAAGGTCCCTGATAGTAATCTTATTTAATATTAAATCCTTTTTTAGTTATAACAGGGATAGGAACTGCTGAAGTCCCATATAACTTCACCTCACATACATTAACTCTTAGAACAGAAAAAAAACAGAATCTACAAAATGCTCACCTCTACTCCTATCCTTACCAAGAAGAGACAGGTACAGCAAACTGTCCTAGCAACTGCTCCAAGACATGACAACTTGCTCCAGTGTTAGTTTGCTTAGGGAACTCACTTCAGCTACTCATAGTCCCAAGCTTCCAGTTACACTCCAGTAGGCTGTGTTTTGGCAAGCATAATTAGACTCCTATTGTAAAATAACACAAGAAGAAAAAAGAGAAGCAGCATTCTATGGAGGAGAAAGGGACAAATGGGAGAAGTGAAGAACAAAAGGAAAGCAAGTCTCACTTCTGAGATGTTTTTAGGAAAACCTAGGAAAAGGCAGAGCATCATTTGGATTCTTTCTCTAGGTATGGGTGCAGAGATCATCTCTGTTAAAGTCAAACACAGCAGCATCACTGTGAATCCCAGCAGACACTACAAGTAATACACAAATGAAGAGCCTGTTCCCCACTGACTCTGCTGTGTGTGCAGGACTAGAACTTATTTGCTGTACAATATACAGATTTTTTTAAAAAGAAGGTATTTACATGTTTCTTCTCATGGATTTACCATGGATTAATTTGGGGTAGACAGTCTGAAGATTTTAATCACCATCTAGGCCATGTAACCTACAGGGACCCACCACACCTACAGACTGTCAGAAACTGTGGTTTATGTTCAATTGATACTGCTTAGAGCTGATAAGCAAACTTGTTGCATTTCATGTGTGACTTACTACTATTTATAAGATTTTTAAATGAAAAAGTAACAGCCATCTACCCACAGGTAAACACCCTTAATATCTTTTTACAAGTCCTCCAATGTACCAAGGCTACAGACACCTTTTTTCTTAAAATGAGTGTAAGTTACTAGTAAAAATAAGCAGTGAATCTAACTGACTCTGCAGCAGGCATGATAGTCTCCAAATTCCAGTGGCAAAAGAATTTTTGCCCAGTTTATCCAAAGAAGCCAGACTGAAAGTCAAAATGTACTTCCTCAGGCATTCTAGACTGCCTAGAAATGACACTGAAAGACCAAGGAAGGGCAGAGATTCTCATTCTAAGAAAGATATTTGTTCCCTTGCTTCACTGCTACTGGGGCACTCATTTTATTCTTCGAAAAAACCTAGCAAGTAGTGCTGTTTTGAGTAGCTGCACAGCTACAACATGTGTCACCAGGAGGAATGAAAATCCAATCCGCTGTCTAGATACTCACATTGCCCTGTTGATCTGATCTACCAAGTAGCCCAGGGCACAGGATTTTTCACAGCTTTATTTGAGGCTGCAATTATCTTTGCCTGGCTTTAGAAGAAGATATGAAAAGTTGGTCAGGATCCAAATGGGCAAAGCAGATGTCCCATGGTTTCAATGCTTTAAACATCCAATTATCCTAATTATTTGAATGATTCAGTCTGTAAAAAGCATCAGCACAAGAGAACAAATCCATATTATAGTACAGTCAAAAAACTGAAAACCCCCAGAGACATCCTTCTCCCTGGCACACAAAGGCAATCACCCCAAGGAAGAGGCAAGTTGTTACCACAGTTACAACAGCCCAAGGAAGTGTGGTAGAGGAATCAAAGTCAGCTCTGATTAGCAATAGGGTGAGGGGCATTAACCACAGCTAGGTACAGGGTGAGATCCCTTAATGTCTCATAAGGATTGCATTAGCTAAAAATGAATTCTAAAAGCAAATGTAAATCATTACAAGAGATTGAGAAACCTTAGTCACACACTTCCAGAATACTGCCTGTAAAACCACTGGCAATTCTGAAAACATGGCAAGGGGAAAAAAAGTTGTGGAGATCATGAGGTGGAAGTTCTCGCACAAAGAAACAGCTCCACCTTATGTTTGAGCAGCATGAGTATTTTCTTCTAACTTAACTTCTAAACATACATCCAGGGGAAATAAAGCTAACATAACCCACAGAATAATGATCAAAAAAGCATCATTACAGCATCTCTACTCTGGAGTTATCTTTCCACTCCAGTGTTCACAGTATTACTGGTGGTAATAACTGTGCTTTCCACAAAACAGATGTTGTGTCATGACCTCTTTACTTTTCCAGGCTGAATTCAATGCCAGCAGTGAATTTTCTACTGACAAAACGTTATATTCAGCTGCAGTATTTTTCCACCTAATTCACAGCTGCGGGGGAAAAAAAAAAACCCACATCCAAACAACCAGTCATAATCCTTCATAAATTGTTTAAAGTTACCAGGGAACTAGTTTCATGCTGTATATTTCAATTCAGGTGACAGAATCCATTTGTTATTGGAAAAGTGTATTTTCTTAACACCTCCTGGCTTTGATCCTTTCTTTTCCAGACTTCAGCACCAGATGATTAGTAAAACTTATGAACTGAAATTCATGCCCAAGACAGGGAGGTATTTTTAAAACAATTAGAATTTTCTTATTCTTTGCTGTGACTAGATGAACAACTTCCCACCTTGAACACAAACATTCAGCTCCAGAATCAGGCAGTTAAGTGCAAGTGTCTAAACCTTGTTCTGAATTACCGTACATGGATCTCGCTCAAACACACCACTCAGCTGAAGGATAAACTGGAACATGCATGTAAACATCTCACAGCTGAGAGCACTAAAAAGATATTTGTGCCATACAGTAAAAGGACCTGAAGGAAAACACAGATGGCATCAGAAAAGCAAAGAGTGGAAACACAGGTAGTGCATAACTAAGCCTCAGTTGCTCTCCGAGACACAAGCAAGTGTCTTGAAAACAGCATTGATGCACTGTTCCACTCTCCTCCCTCTTCCAAGGAGGAGCAAAAAGGGAGCAAGAAATACTGAAATACTACTGCATTCAAGAAAGTTATGGGCAGAACTCTGCAGTCTCCTCCCAAGCTTTGTTATGTTCCTCCCTTTTTGAGAAGCTTTCTCCAAAGTGCATCACAAAGAACAAAACATGATTGTCATTTACCAGTATATCTTATCTTTGTGTATAAGAACTGCTCTCAATTTTTTCTTCTAGACACAGCTTTTAGTATTTCAGTCTTCTTAAATGAGTCACAGAGAAAACATGTCTATCCTCCTAGTTATGTTTCTCTCCACTCACAGTTCAGTGAGATAGCATAAAACTCTCTGGAAATAAAAGTCACGCTGAAGACGTATCTGTGAATCAAAAAACCTCACCAGCAAATCAACACCTACAGCTCTCTGGGATGCTCACCACAACTAAGCAGGAAGTCTGACAAAAGGAAAACAAAACCACTGCCCCCACAATTACAACAGGAAAACCAACTATCCTACCCCTAGCTGCACACTCAGAGTCCATGAACAAAGCTCACTATAGCAGTGTGCAGTCACAGACATCCCAGCTGAACAGGGCTCATTCCTCTTCTGGATCACAGCAAGATAGTGCATAAACCACACTTCAGACCCATAAACTGCAGAGTACAAGAACCTTTTGGTGGAAGCAATCCAAAAGGCAACAGAGATAACCACTTCCTATCACTGTTTAGATCCCCCAGCTGTTAATGCTTTTGAGCATGCCTTGCACTTAGTTTCCATGGCCCAGCTGTACGTCAGATGTGGAGAGCTTCAAACTTCATTTTAAAGCTTATAATGAAAATGAAATGCATTTACAGAGCTATCAGAATGCAAATGAGGTCTGTATTTTGCACCCAACAAAAATCATTACATCTCAGCAGGTCCATTAATGCAATTATATGGTTCAAAACTCCTCAGATCCTCTTAAGTATTAAATCACAAATAAGTATGATGTTCAAACAGCAAGAAATATAAAAATCAACTAAAAATTTCAGACAGTTTAGATTTCAGCATTATTCAGAAAGCAGCAAGTTAGGACTAGCAGACCTCAAGGTACTCACACTCATACAATCCTTCCTATGAACAAGCAAGTGAATACCTCTTATGGATACTAAACTGAGGTTAACACTCAAGCTTACACCTATTAGTTTTCATGCTTACTAAAGCAGATTAATCATTAAAGTAAAAGCTTTAATTCCCAATTTCTTGTCACAAAATAGCCGCAAGGCAACTGAGAAGAAAAAAAATTTAAAAGGAAACGAACTACCAAATACACTTGGCACAACAAAACAGCAGAGTGTTTTTCATTTAGGTAGATTTCAGAACTTCAGAAAAATCAGCAAGTCTCTCTCTACAACCCTCCCCAATCAGGCAATGGAGATACTACCATTGGCTGAAGTGCACCTTCCTCCTCCTCCCACTCTTATATTTTGGCTTCTCTCTAATTACTTTTCAATCAACAAATTCCCATATAAAGTACCTATGGTGGTAATTCTCCAAGTGAAAATCACCACAGTTTAGAAAGTGTTTCCAACAGTTCCAAACTGAAGACACAGATATCAGAAAGCATTTCACTCTGTGAGCTATGGTTACCAGGACCAACTCCACAATCCCATTTGAGTGAAGTAATTTTTTAAGCAGTCTGAGCATCTGAGGAACTGCTACATAATTAAACTAAAAGCTTTTGACTGTACACGTCTGAGCACACATTTTTCATCACTTGACATTTTTTGGTCCATCCAAACACCTCAAAGGGAACACTAATCATTATAAACCTTCCACTTGTACATTCTGAAACTGCCAAATTTAGCCCTCAGCACCAATAAAATACATCATTAGTAAACTTAAAACAGCAGACTAACGTCTCATTTTACAACTTCCGAATGTCCAGATTTTCAACAACTTAAGAAAAAAAAAAAAGGGGTAAAACTGAAAAAGAAAAGGAACAAGACATGAGGAACAAAACTGATTGTAGGAGAAAGTATCTTCTCTCCGATAATGAAAATTTCAAGAAGCATAAGTCCTAGGAAGAAGTCTTATTAAACATAGTGAACATTTGATTTCAGATAAATCAATTTTTATTGAGACAAATCTGTTTGTTGGCATTTAAAATCTCAAAAAAACACCCAAACAATGGAGTGAAAGTAAGAAGTTTTATTATTAACCTTCCACAACCTGAGTTGTCAACATGACAGTACTTAACACCTTCTGTAAAAGGCTGTCTAGAACTGCTTTTTTCTTTTAGCTAAGGCTTCATAGTATATTTGAGAAGTTTATCAATAACCTCATAAAGGTATGAAATAGCCTTACATAGCTAGCATGGACACATGCTGTGTATGGCATTAACTTACTTCTCAACATCAGAACTTTCTGTTCGAAACACTGACAACAATCTCTCTGCAATGCATCAGTAACAGCTAATACTGCTCTTGGTCCTTGCTCTAGTGCTTCCTTGAGGTTTTTTTGGGTAGTGGGGTGTGTTTGGTTTTGATTGGTTGGTTTTGGAGTTTCTTTGGTCAAGACCATTTATTTTCTAACCAGTTAAGCAGCCCACCATGCCACAATAAGGGCATCCTTAATTACATCTTAAGATGTAATTCAGATGTAAGCCATATGATGCTTTCATATAGATATAAACCGTTACTTCTCCAGTAACCAACATTCAGTTGGAAATCTCTTCAATTGCCACTATCAGTGCTTTCAATAAACACATGAGGAAACCCTCTTCTATATAGAACTTATGCAAAACATACAACCCTTTACTGCAAACACATACAGGAAGTGCTCTGCACATGAGCAATTTCATGTTCCTTTCTTCGTATACCGGGAGAGGAACAGGTCTCTGACAAAGTGGATCAGCTTGGTCTCTGTGAAGAACATAGTAATGATGGTTGCTGCAAAGCAAAGAGCCCCCACGCTGATGTGAACCAGCCTTGCCATCCAACCCTTATCGCAGCAGAATGCCACCTACAAACACAGAAAATAAGAAATTGCAGCAAAACTGGTCAGCACAAAGTAGATTTACTGTCTCAGTAAAGAAATAAGGTCCAACATCTCTCCCAACCATGCTAACATCACACTACCAACAAGACGAGTGTGATTTTGTCACATGCACCAATCCTACAATAAATCATCTTTAGTGGTCACAACAAGCGCTTTCTTAAGAAAATTCTGTTAGCAAAAAATAAGCATTCAGTAGATACCTGCTAAGTGTGGAAGTTGTTATTATCTGGCATGCAGAAATATGTTAATTGAGATACTAGGAAAACTCTGCTGGTGCTATCACAGCAAGTCTGATCCTGCTCTGGCAGGGAAGTTGGACTAGATCTTTCTAGGTCCCTTCCAACCCCTAACATTCTATGATTCTATGATACTTTGCAGCAATGTATCAGGCTGTTTTATATTTATAACAAAACCCCACTGAAAATCTCCCCTTCCACAATACAAAGCTCTCCCTTCTAAGGCACAATGGAGATCCAATCTGTCAAATTTTGGTACATTGAAATGCTACCATCTCCATAATAAGTCTGCCCGATTACCATCCTGTAGTCTGAATAAATGCAATTAATGTGCTCTGGGCAATTTTTGTTTCTGATCTTGTTTTGGTTGGTTTTCCTCTATCATTTTTTATTAGAGAATTTTTAAGAAGCTCCTTTGTGCTACTGCAAAATTTCAATTTATGAAGAACTAAGGGTAAGGATTTCTCTATAGACAGCAGAAATGTGCTAGATACATTTAAAGGTGGCAGAGATAATATAGTATCAAAGTTAAAATCTCTTAATACTCTATCATGCCTTGCTTGTAATGCAAGCTTTCCAGTCTATCCTCATAAGCTTTTTGTTTTGCTAATGGTCTTGCTCTGCTCATGGACATAAAAGTCATTTGACACCAACTTTCACAGCACAAGTGAAAACTGAACAATGCTTACCTCGGAGTAACCAGTGATCATCCCACTTATGATGTAAACAAGAACCAAAAATGGTGAGGGCAGCAGGCCTCTCAAAGGTCTGTAAGTGCTTTCTTTGAAGTAATCATAGATATAACGAATGCTGTGAACTATTCGAATGCCCATGTTAAAGCAGTTGGCAAGGATAAAGCCTATACTGCTGTGCCAGTGGGTCAAGATACAGGATGTGCACAGAAATGTGAGGGACAAGGCCAGCATAAAAAAATTGTACCTAGGAAAAAGAGACAATAATGTATACAGTCACAGTATTTATCTAGTCCATCCTCCTACTCTAAGTAGGTAAATCACTGAATTACCATCTAGTTCATTCAGAAGTTTACCTGGTAACTGTACAGAAAAAACTTTAACAGTTGCAAAATTTTAATGAGTTTTAAGTGATAGCCTGTCATACCAACTATAACTTCAAGCACACATGTATAGAAAATAGAACTTCACATTTAAATTACTTTTCCAATTAGTGATGTAACAAAAGCTAATTTAACAACCTTCATTTCTTGATTTCTGACCTCTTTACTTATAAAAATGAAACATTTGCTAAAGCTTCTACATGGACTCTACATGTAGACAGGTAAATAAAGAGTTCATTTTCTGTGGGGTAGCATATTTTTATGCTGATTTCAAATGCACTGATCTCTCTCTAAGGTCATTTAACAACAAATACAAGCATGTAAAAAACAGGAGTAGTGCATATTTGCTTGCCCATCTGCTACACCTGGCTCTGGATGCAAGAAACACAGTTCTTGGATTGAGTGCAGAAAAAAACCTGCTCTTTGAAAAAACTATTTCCAAGCACATATTCATGGAGAACAATTGTTCTGTTTACACACAGAACTTCAAGCAAATCATATGCAGATTAATTACAGGAATATTCTGGGGGTACTATTTCCTACCTGTCTACATCTTCTCTGCACATCACAGCAAATGTAAAACACTCTGTTACTCCATTGATAGCAAGAAATAGGACATACAAAGAGTAACATCGGAGGAGACTTGGACCTAAAAAACACATTAGAATGGCAAGTATATTATTTCTTTTATAAAACCATAGTTTTCACACTCACTGATACCAAGATAAAAGTAGTCATGGAGTAGTCAAATAATCCTTTAAAATGTTGTTTGGTGGGTTTTTTTTTTCCAGTGATGTGAAATCACAGGAAGGTAGAGGCCCAAACATGATCATACTTTCTTGGAGCTCCTCAGTATATTTTAATTTAAGGTGTCTAAAAGAATGGTTTCTTTTACAGAATGTTTCCTAATTCTCTAAATCTTTACCTGTTCCAGAACTGAGCACTGAACCTCCATAAATATCCAGAGCCAGCTGAGAATAGGCAAAGCCAAAAACTGTGATGGTAAGGCCAACCAGAAGCACAAGTTTCAACAGCAGTTCTAATACATCTGCAGCCATAGCAACATCATCCTGAAAAAATGTAGGCATTTCCATGAATCAGTCAGTATAGTAGTTATTTTCACACAAAAAAGCTACTTGACAGAAAAAAATAGTTTGCACCGTGTAAAAAGGTGTGGTGCAAGCAGCAGGATTACTGCAAACAGTTTTAACAGTACCAGATAAAAGCCTATGCTGACCTTTGTGACTGATCAAGAATTTCTTACCTAGAACATGCATGAATATTACTCTGTGGAACAAAGATCTTGTTTGTTTAACCACTGATAATCCACATACAATACAAAAGCACAATTCTTCCCCAAACTGCAATTTTTGAAAACGTGACTGTTTAATACTTAACAGCTACTTGTATTTTCAAGTAAATCAAATATTTTCACAGAGCATGATTTAATTGCCTAAACGTATCTGGAAATACCTGGTAATGCTAAGGTTTAAATCATGCTGTTTGGAGTGGATGATGCTAACAGGTACAAGACAAGGCAGTACTATGCCACTGAATACCTTAATTTCTATTTCATTAGCATTTTACCTATTTTCTTTTCTTTTTGGTGTACCCTCACTTGATATACTTGTTCTCCACTTTGACTTTTCAATTTTAACAGTCCTTATACTCAAATTTAAACACACTCTTTGTCAGTCACTTCTGTGATGCAACTTACCAGTAACAAAAATCAAGCATCTGACACGTAATTGATCCAAAATAAACATACCCGCTTCTGATCCTTCACACTCTTCCCTCTTCTCAACACCGTGGCAAAGAAGACATAAAAATTCTCCTCAATAGGCAAAAAGATAAACCTGGCCACCAGCGAACCAAGATTATTCACAATATCATATACACCTTTAAAAACAAACATAAAAATCCCATTAAACAAGGTAGCAGCAATCTGATTTTTTAGACACATTTTAACTTCAAGTCTTCAACAATAACCTGAGTTCTAATTTAACATTTCCACCAAACAAAGGGAAAACAAGTGGAATTTAGTGCAACATTAAAGCAGTAGTTCCCAAAAAATCTGTCAGTCACAGCAACCACAGCTCAAAATTACAAGGTTTGCTCACAGGCAGCAAAGCTAGCACAAAAGCATCAACTACAGAGATGGGAATCTAGTAACTGCACCAAGCCACATTTAAAATTCTTACTGTAGTGGAAATTAAAAAGATCCTGCTGAGTTTCACTGAATGAAGACAAGAATGTAAGGATTTACTAAAACAGGAGAAAAGAATCTATTTTTCCTGTGAGATTCATCTTCCTTTTCATTTCCACTGAAATGGAAGAGGAATCCTACACAACATTTTACAATCTCTTCTATTCTCAGCAAGATACTGCTCCAAACCTGCTCAGACATCTATGTGTATATTCAGACACAGAGTACAGTCATAGAGAAGATACAAAGTCAGGCCAAGGGATCAGTGCTTTACATATTCACAGTGAATTAATATAATAAGGTTCTGGCTGATCTCCTAGGACTTGCAATGAAAACAATTTCTCAACATTTTGAGAGTACAGGTATTTTTATACTCATTGCTCTTTTAAAGACCCTTCAAGTAAGAGGCAGCTCAATTGTTCCACAGGGGAAGAGGATCAGAAGTGGCCACAGTTACTGCTGGCAAGCACATATACTCAGTATTTATGGGGAAACACACTACTGCCAGCAATTGAAGTAATTCAAAATAGCCAAGAAACTTCCAACAGTGGGACAACACTTACAGAGCATTTTCCTTCCACAAGCTGTAAAGACCCAAAGTGCTGGCAACTCTGGCATCTGAACAGCTACCACCATACATTACTCTGTAACCACATCTATTCTTTTACAGAACATCATTCAGTTCTGAGATGCAATGCTATAAACAAAAACATTCTTGCTGTAAAAGTAAACAGATTTAAAATGAAGACAGAAAGCAGCAGGAAAATGGAATTACAAGAACTGCAGACAGACAACGGTAATATCAGACACTAACAAAGACATTTTAAAGAAATAAGAAACAGGACACATGGTATCACAAATCCAATAGGAAAGTTTTGCTACAAAGGACAAACAGAATTCAAGTCCAGGATCTCTTACATTAAATTCTTCTCTGAATCTATATCTATCAATCATTCTCTGAAAAAGGCTTTGAAATCTTCTCCGATTTTCAAGTTATCTTCAAATACTTTAAGTGACTAAGAAAACTCTATTATCATTTCACAATACCATCACACTTACCCTGATCTCCAAAACTTAACACATTCAAGAAAGTCATCACATATCGTTCACCTGCAAGTTCAAAATAAAAAATTTAGCAACAAGTTGTTAAGAATTTCCCAATAGTTCTTCAGGCACTTCCAACACTAAATATTCAAGAGAAAGTCCAACAGGTCAGCACCTACATCTGAATACCCTCAAAAACTTCATCTAGGTTCGTAGTATCTGCTGGCAACAATCTAAGAGTCACATGCCCACCTTTCTCAAGCTTTAAGTCAATTTTGCAAATAGTATTTACTAGCCCTTCTCCATCACAACTACCTGTCAAGCCTCACCTTCTGTCAAAATCTGTTTTAAGAAGGACTGTTTGAAGAAACTCCATGTCAGCCTTGCTTCATTCCAGTTAACAAAAGTCTGCAAAAAAAAAGTACTAAAAAGTAATAATCATGATTGAAACTACAGAGCACAAATAGAAAATACAAAGCCAGCATAATACTCCAGGCAGGCTCTAACTGTACTAATGAGGAAAACTCACAATGTCTTAAGTACTAACAGTTAATCTAAAATACTGCTGAACTCAAGCACCAATATCACTCTGATCTGGCAAAGACTTTTTTGCTGGCTGAAAGTTAATGTTGCTGCAGATAAAGTACCAAACAAGTTTTCTACAGAAAATACTAACTAGAGAGACTGAAAAAACCTATGCTGTTTAGTTTGCCAATATAACCTGCACATTTGCTCTAGATATAAATTGTTCACTGCTCTTCAAACTGTCCACAAGTCTTGGAACTGTCTTTATCTTGTCAACCTGCAAATCTTTTTCAAAACGTCCTCTTCCTCGCTATGTCTTTTCCTTTCTTTCTTGCCTTATTTTCTTTTAAGATGACATCAGAGATCTCTAGATTATCTGCAGAATGCTCTGTACCACCATGTTTATTTTGTGGAAAAGCCCAAGTACCAAAATAAACATGATAAACAGTTGTTTTCTTTCCTGCCTCAGATCCAGTGACACCTCATCATTTCCCTGCACGCTACAGATACTCCATCTCCAGTTAATGGTTTGGGCAAAGATACTAAAAACTAAGTCAGCAACAGGCCCGTAACAACAAAGAAGGCAAGTTTCCTAATTGTCTCCTGACAAGGATTTTACTGATACAACCACAAACAGAATTTGTATGTAATTTTTATGAATCAGTCATATCTTCTACAGTGCAGAACTACCCTTAAAATCACTCAATTAACTACCTCAAACTCATTTTCAAAGCTCTCTCAAGAAAAAACTTAAAAATCAAGAAGTGAGCTGTGCAACCTACCTCACCTTTCACCAAGTTAGGCAACAGAGCTTTCATTCTAGGAACTGGAAATGACTCCTTCCTTGCTTCAGGAGACCCCAAAAACATCGCAAAAGAAATCACATAGCACATTACCAGAACACTGACATATACAAGCTGGAAGAAGAGGGAGAGAGAGAGAGAAGGAAAACAATCACTGACATAAACTTACACACACAGAAATTACATGCCAGAGTTCCAAATTCAATGAGAACAAAATGTAGTAGCTAGTCCTAATTCCGGTCAAATTTTAAACAAGGTAAAGACTTCACCCCTCAAGATAACTGTTTGTTTGTTTTTTTAATCTGTAGGTTATCATAGCCCTTTGCCAACTTTTATGTTCTATTCAGCATTTTTAAATAAACATTCTAAAGTCCAATTATAAAGCAGTTAGTTGCTCAGCTAAAAAAAACAAGCTGACAGAGTAGATATCACCTATATATCTTTTCTTTGGTCAGTCATAAACTACCTACTACAGTCACTACAAAAACTAAACCAAACTAATTAAATACAAATAAAAACAAATAAAAACTCAGATGAATCAAAAATTTATAGAAAAAGAACACAGGAAACTTACCTGAGCCAAGGAAAAAATGTAGAGGCCCCACTGAGGATACAGGACTACTAAAATAACTGTCAAAAGGCACTTTGACACTACTGAAAGGCCTTCAGCAATTACCTTTAAGAAAGGAAAAACAAGAGGTTTATTTATATATTTATATTTTTATTTATATACAAACCCAAAATATATTAGTTTCTACCCCAGAATTTATGTAGGTATGTAAGACTTGCAAAGTCACTGTGACTATCACAGTTTCTTTCTGCTGAGCTGGCCATCTTAGATTGTCATTTCTCTGTACATTTTCTATTCTTCCATTTCACAGTTCCTCCATTGCACTTTCCCAGTCCTTTGTATGGGACATTAAGAAGAAAATCTTGCTTGTGATAATCATATTCTCAGTTGTTGTGTTTCACAATTTCATACCAACAATCGAAATGTGAAATTGTGGAAGCTGTGTGCCTCTCTCCAATTAAAACTCTTAATTAAGTAGTTAATGTTCACTAAGGTAATAGTTGCTAAATAAACCAACGTATTTGCTTTAACAGGTGACAAATTCATACCTGTGTGACAACTCTGTCACAGTACTAAACCACACATAGTTCAGTGTTTTTTAATATGCTTGAATACACAAAGATCTAGTTCAGTAGCTTGTTCTTTTCAACAAAGAAATCTAATTCACACACATCTCGTATTTTACTAACCTTAAGTCTCACAAACAAGTGAGCTTGTGCTAAAACCCAGAGGGGTTCTCCCAGAAGCTCGATAACTGCAGAAAGACCAAATGCCACTACGCCAGCTTGATAATGTGGAACCACAGAAGGATCAGGTACTTCAAGCACGTGTAGCCAGACTAAGCCCAATATAATAGACCAAAACACACCAAGAGGGACTCTAAAAAGTTACCAAAAACAATCAACAGATAAGTTACTTAAGCAGAAAAAAAAAATAAACCAGGAAAACTTGATCACAAATTCTGTTAATTAAAAATGTAAGTTACCTCCCTGAGAAATTAATCTCCATTGTTACAATACCAGAGTACTTTGTAAGGAGTATTTTTAAAGCTTTCTTTTGCAAGACATGAACATTTTTCTGACTTGTCTATTTTGTACTCAAGAACCTAACATAACATCAACTATCTGCACTTCTTGTTTGCTAGGACTGAACAACTCTGATCCCCTATCAGCCTGCAGAATACTGCAAACCCTTCACTGCTCCAATTTTTATAGTCTGTGGTTACCAGGCATTTGGCAGGCAAGCATTGTTTGTGCTATAACAGCTGAAGATATCACCGCTCCAACTGCTAGTCTCACTCTTCCAAAAAATCACTCATTCTCCAGAGAGTGACAGCAGAGTGAGCAAAAGAAAATACACACCTGCACCTCAGGTAGGCCAGTTCACAATGCTCTACTGTAGCTCTGAACCACTGTGACCACAAACCATAGCTAAAAAGCCAAGTCAGGCACAGGAGTGCAGACATGTATTACCTTCTTGTTGACACCACTTCAGGAACACAAAGCTTCTAGCAGAGTGCAGAAAGTTTTGCATCATTGCAAAGGATCTGTTTGACCCTCCCCATTAACATGGCCCTAAGGTATTTGATGCCAAGCTCCTAAGATGTATTTCAGATCCTTAAAGAAAGTTAATCTTCATTTTAAGTTATGTTTCTCTATAAGGAAGAATTTAGAAAGAAAAAGGTGCACACAGTCATTAACTTTATCATCTAACACCCACTTGAAAGGCTATCAAAGAGCAGTAAACTGATTACAGTTCAGCCAAGAGAGCAGCTTCACATAGACTATAAGGTAGCTACTTACTTTTGCTATAAACAAACAGCACTGCATTTGAAAGAAACAATCCCATTTTTTCCCTGTTACTTAATTCCAACTCTTGCTTTCACCTTTTTGCATCTCTCTTACCCAACACAAACACTCATGTTGCTATGCCATTAAACCACATCAGGGCTCAAGACTTCAAAAAAAAAAAAGGTAGCTTGAGGGGGAAAAAATACAGTATCTAAAGTAGCCTCACAAATGCACATCAACTGATAAAAGAGGAAGACTAAGAGGGCAGAGAAAGAAATAAAAATAAAAGACCATGTATTAGTTAAACAGAGTTGTCCTGTAGCTATAACGTAAAAGGAACTCCAGGCTATGTAACAGAACAAATGGCTCCCAATAATGCCTTTGTCCTGAGACATGATTGAGGCTACGAAACTCTTAATGCTGAAATAATTACCTCAGTAAGTAAATATTTGCTCTTGTTTTGTGAGCTCTCAGACAAGTAGTAAAAGATGTTCTAAGTAAGTAAGTTTTTGAAGGTATCTTACGTCAGCCACAGAAGATTAATGGCTTTGGTCCAGTTTCGCTTTGTACTTCCACTCAAACAAGCTCTGCGAAATGCCTCCCTGGCTAGGAATACAACTGTTGAATACAGCAGAGTTAGCCTAAAGGAGATGGGAGGGAGAAAAAAAATTATTTATTGACATACTAGTTCTGAAACCCTTCCTGCATTAGCATCACAGATAGTTTTGGTTTTGTTGGTTTTTGTTTTTTGTTGGTTTTTTTTTTACACAGGACTGCCTAACAGACCAGTCTAACATTCAAAGAAATGTATTCTAAGAAAATTGTGATATGAGGTAAATTATCACTATCTCCTAAAAAAGAAAGGAAATTAATTACATGTGATTATTCCAACAGTAAAAATACTTTAAGCACGCTATAAACAAAACACACGGTTGCAAAATTTACTGTATAGCACCAGCACATTAAGTGCAATTGTGTTTGGCTTTTCCTCAGTGGATTAATGGTTTAACATAAAAATATGCTACCAGTACTGTTTCAGACCAAAAACTAAACCATTCAACGATCAAATACTGTGAAACACTGAAGAGTAAAGTGACGAGCGTTATGCAAAGTGTTATTAGCGACACGCCTACAGACCATGAACCCAGAGATGCTGCAACAAGCACAGACACAAAGCCCCACCACAGGGCCAGAAGACTTGTTCCCAGGGAAGCCTCACGCACGTCAGGCTTCAAGCGAACGGCCGGGATCCCGGCCTTCCCGCCCAAGGGCTCTTCCTCCCCCTCACCTCACATTGACCACGCCGATGAGCTCTCTGGATAAGTAGCGCAGAGTGAACGCGTTCAACCCGAAGGTGACCACCCGTACCAGCACCTGTGGAGGAAGCCGCACGGGAAGCACCTGCGGTACGAGCGGGGCTGAGGCTCCCGCCAGGCACCACTGAGGCAGAGGAGGAAGGGAGGGGGAGGCACCTGCAGCAAAGCGCTGGAGGAGGCCAGCCGGGTGGTCTGGAGGAGCACATCCTGAGGCAGCATCCCCGGCTGCCTGTGCCCTACACCGACAGGAGGAAATGGCGCGGCCGTCGCGCGGCTATCGCGTCAGGCAGGGCGGGGCCGCCTCCTCCTCCGGGTGGGAAACAGGCACCGGGCACGGCCCCCGCCGCCTTCGCCCAGCCGGCAGCGCTTCGTGTCACCGGATAAACGTGGCCGGTTAGTAATGCTCGGGAGATAAGCTTCCAAAATAACTAGGCACTCGAGTCTGTCCAGATGACAAAACTAACATTCAGTGCCAGCTTCCTGCTTCACAAGCAGGTATTCCACTAAAACACAAACAACTGCACATGGGCTAATGAGAAGACACCATTTTAAACAGCATTTTTCTGGCAAGCACCATTTCCCAGAAATCTCTGAAAAATCTTTATGCAAGTCCCACCAATGCCTTTCTAATCTGAGGGGCAAAGCCACTAGTGTTCCCTGACTTACAGGGAAAGAACCAAAACAGAGGTAAACCAGCACTGCATGAAGAAAAAAAAAAAAAAGTATCTTACTTCATTCTGTGGAAAAAACAAATAAAAAAACCCCAAACACCCAAAACCATCACACTCCCAAGTTCACACACCTTCACATAACAAAGACAATTAAATTGGAACAGACTTGTGGAGTCTTCCAAATAGATACATCTTTAGACTCTGTGTAAATCAGCACAGTAGCTCCAGACTACTTCAGATGATTTAAGAAGCAATATATAAAAAGGCTGTACCTTTCTGTGTTACAGCACATTCCCTTCAAAAACATGGCACTTCCAGCTCAGAAGTCATGTTTTTCTTAGTAATGCTACAATTGAACTGTTGCCAGCAGACCTGGTGCCATGTAAACTTCCCCATGATCAAAGAACCCAAAATTATGATGGTGCCACCAGCCTCTGCACATAAGGACAGAGAATAAACTAATCCGTGTCAGGTAATTGCAGAGACAGGAAGAAATCTCAGAGATTTTGGGTTATAGAAGGGTATTCTAGCTATATGGGAAGAAACACTGCTACCTCCCCTCTCCTTCATACAGTTTTCCAGTTCTCAAATGGGAAAGGCAACTAAAAATATTGCCCTAACTCAGGCTCTGGGCTTTTCTTAGTGGCAGTAATGGTGACATCAGAAATCAAGAGACTTTTAGTATGTTATGGCTTGTGCTGATGTCAATAGGGGTGATTGAACTGTGGGGATTCAAACCCTTAAGTTACTAGATAACACTACACAGGGAAACATAAATACAGTTAGGGAGCATAAAACATGCAGCATCTACCAACACTCCAGTAAGGATTCATGTTATATATATACACACACACACACAAACATTTTCGTGACAGAAGTATGGAACTCTAGGGAACAAAACAGGAGATATCAGTGTGCTAACTGGAAGTGATACTCCAACCTTTTCAGGCATCTGCCATGGGCAACAGTAAGTGACAACTAGTGAAGTTTTGTTGGACAGTTTGGTTTGTCACTTCATAAAGCTGAAAGAAATAGCTGCAAAGAATAGGGAGGCAGGGGAAAAAAGAAGCAGAACAACTGTAACTTCAACTGTTTTTAATAGGAATCAGCTCTGCCACTTACACCTTTTTAGCATTAACCCATCTAAGCCACTAGATGGCAAACAGCCTCTGAGGCAGCAGCATCAAAATATACCAGTCCGTCCCCTCAGCACATGCTAGAGGCTGCACTGAAAGGGGGTGATCGTACCCCAGTAGCATCTTTCAGATTCTGCTACAGGCTATGTCAGAACAATAGAATAGGCCAAATAGAATAGTCAAAACCAGACTAAGAGTAATATTTCAAATTATAAATTGACCCATCACCTAACTTAATTTTATTTACAACTATGAGCAGGCTTAACAACCGAGTTGACAGACAATGCTTATTTTTTAGTAATATAAGTTGAGAATAATTATAACTCAAAGGAAGACCAAGTTACTGAACTGGCATATAGCATCAAGAAAGCTTCATGAAAATATGCAGTCAAAACAATTGTTCTCCAATTCCTATAGCAGGCAATGCCCACTCACAGCATTCCTGTGTCCTCTCACCACCAACATGTACCCTTTTTGGTTTCCCTGAGGCAACTGTTTGTGGCAGCATACTCTAAAATAGTTCACTTCCCTTAATTGCAAAGGAGGCAAGAGAAACTAACTACAAAACTCTTCCGTTCCGGATGCAGCCTAATTGTGGGAAGAAACTAGGCTGGATATTTCTCCAGCAGAAAACACACACTCCTTGGCTCAGGACAATGGGATAAACCTGTTATTATTAGCGGTATGAAGAACCTCTGTGGCAGACAGAACCTCTTTGATCTACTCCAAAGTTGAACTGGTACAAAAAGACCAGACAGTTCTATATGCAGACCTTAGAATGAGTTGGGACTGTTCCTTCAGACTTTCAAACTGAAAAATCTGTTTCAGTACCTCAGTAGCTGTGTTCCACTTGAGATAACTGTATTTCATTATCCCATTAGTAAGGTATTTCAAAATGGAAGATGGACTTGGACTTCAAATCACAACCTCTACATAAATTGAGAGTAGTCCAGAAAATTTAAAAGCTGTTAAGAGCAATTAGAGAGACCTTCCCTCAGAGGGAAAATCCTCTTCAGTGAAAATACTGTAGCTAATTTCCTTCATGACAAAAATTCCCAAATTATAGACAAAGCGAAACTGAGAAGCAGGAATCAATTAAATCAGCAGAAACCTTGAAACAAGTCTGATCAGTTGTGCCTTCTCATCTGTTCTAAAACAAAGATCTCATTGCAGAACCAGAAACACATCCAGTATAAAGGATCAATAGCAAATTTGAATTTATTAACCAAATAATACTGCACTCATATTTACTAATACACTTTAATATCTTCATTTTATTTGCAGGGTTTCTTCCCCATAAAGTCTCCTGAGGAATCAAGTTAGAAAATGAACTGTGCTGTGAAAGCATAGGCAAAAATTCCCTGCTGCTGCCTGATACATCATACACTATTCTAGGAGGTAGCACAAAATGACAGACCAGGCTGTGAGCTAAAGACTCTAGATTTCTGCAGCTGCTGAAAAAAGCTTTTAGCTTTGCAGTCAGGAACAGTTTTAGAAACAAGCAAAACAAATACTCCAAAGCCCTGGTGCTGGCTGAGCAACCTTCCCCTCAATGGCATGCTGTCCAGCTGATGCAGGGCACAGAGACACAGCAAGATGCCCAACACTCCTGAGGGAGCAGCAAAATGCTGCTGCTCATGCACCTAGCCCTGCTTGTGCCTGCAACTGGAAGGAGAAGCTCTTAGGGCAGCAGCCATCCCAATACCATGTACTGCATGAAAACGTGGATACGCACTCCTCTTGGCATCCCTCTGGCCTGCAACATGATTCCATCGCATGGCTGGACATGTGGATTCTAGTAAGGGAAGACTGATGGATACAGAACAGGAGCTGTACAGTACTGGCACTCCAGAACTCACCACATTATCCCACACTTTGTAGGGAGTGTGATGCTTAACTACTGCTCTGCCTCTGCTGCAAGTCCACACTTTGCTATGTCATCAACAAATACTTCATTCCTGGGGTGGCAAAATATTATTTCCCCTATACTGCTCAGAAGCTTTGTGCCAGCACAGGACAAATTATGTTAAAGTCAGTCTTTAATTCTTTCTATGTTTTACTTTTTAAACAGAAGAGAACTGTCTTTTTTTTTTTTTTGCTATAAAGCTTGTTCCTTTACAGAAATAACTAGGAGGTTGGGGTCAAGGCAAAAAGTCACATGGAGACTTATCACACTAGGCACTAAATCTCACTTAGAGAGAGGCTTTCTTGCCTCCTCTGAGCACTCCTCAGATCAGGGATATATCTGGGCCTGAGGATGTAAAATTTCCAATTTAGGGCAAAACAGAGGAAGAAAAAGAAGAGATTCACAGGTCGTTCACCAGCAAAGGACACACTCAGAGTTACAGTGCCAGTTTCTCTTCCATCCAAAGTATCCCCAGAGGGCTTTTAAAATTAACTCAATCCACAAGGCCTGCAGAAACTAATCTCTCTGTGCATGTTAAGTGGTTAAAGAAAAATTAGCTTTTTTTTTTCCACTTGGATGCATTATTAGTTCAGCAACAATTTAATTCACATTCTTTCTTTGGGATAGAAGAAAAAGGGACTTTCTGAAGAATGCAGAGGAATGTGGGGTTTTTTGAAATACAGCTTTCAAGAAATTGACTGTCTCAGATTTCCAGAGTAGCCTTTGACTGTGTAATATTAGCATTAATTTTGCCTTACAGATTTGCACAGCACATTGTCCTTTAATGCACATTTTACATGTAAATTGATCAACTTGTTTTACTACCTTATCCATACCTGCAAAATATCCCAGTTTCTCTTCCCTTCTCTCATTTTAGTCAGCTGTAGAGTTACTTTTGAAGTACATTGAGACATGCAGGAGTTAAGCTTAACAACTGGGAAGACATCTGACACAAAATGGAGTAAGTGAGTTTGCAACTTCAAGGAATTCAGCATCTAAGAGAAGAATCACTTAATGGAAAACCTTACAAGGGTTGAGAACACAGAATTTGTAAGGCAACATAGACTGCCTTTGAATGACACTTTGGGATGTTACATAATATTGTGCACAATCACCTGTAGAACAAAATTAGTTATGAGTCAGGTATCTCTTCATATCATTCATTTCCCTCTCCCTTGAGAGCTGACTTTCATTTTTCCCTGAAATAACCTCTCTAAGCAAGATAGTGAATAGTTTGACAAATTGATAGAATAAAATATCTCTGCCTCCCTTTCTGGGTTCTCCTCTCACATTCATGACAGATATGGCTAAGTGAAATACATTTTTTTGATTCCTTTTATTCCTTAGTGGTAAGCAAGGAATCTCTTAAATAAGCATATGTTTATCTATTCAGTTTCAGAAACTCCCACATGATCCTTCAACAGTCAAACTCCACTTTCAGTTCAAAAACCTGAAATCCAATGAGAAAAATCCTCACTAACAATACAGGAAGCAGAACTTAACACAGTGCCCAGCAGACCTCTCTCAACTACAAATAAGGGAAAAGGATTGCTCCCAAAAGGCCTATTTACCTTTTAGTGGGAGGTCACCTAAAAACTTTTCAATATAGGGGAACAACACTGAGAACCAAAATCATCTCTGCCTCTAATCCAGATGTCCATATAGTCAAGTTACTGAGCTTCATTGCCTCTACTTGAATTGAAAATATGACTTCACTGCATGCCTCTCTGTTCCCAGAAAAGTACAACCCTTCTCTCCTAGCTCAAGAAGGCCTAATATCATAAGACAACTCACCCTGATGAGTCCTACTGTTTTCAACTCAGTAGGAACAAGAGTCTACTCTCCAAGTTCAGCTTCACTGCCACCCTAGCTGACTTGGTCTGTATGCTTAGATAGAGGAAACAAACATAGGATGACTTCAGTTCTAAGGACACCAGCTGTCCCCAAACATCAGAGTTCTGGTGATGGACAAATAGAAAAGACAAGTGAGATTAGTCATCACACATGACACCTTTCTGCAAGTCTTCAAACACATGATCTTGTGTCATGCTAACAATATTAAGGGATTTTCCCAACCTTGTCCTTTAAAGAGATTGTAAAGTAAAACTCCCCTCTTGCTTCTCTACTAAATATGCTTTTCTGTTTTATTTCTCCTTAAAGACATCCTTTTTTTTCAGGTTTGCCAATCACTTTGAGTTTGTGTGCTAAGCAGTCAAGTAGAAAAAAAAAATACTTCCCTTTGTTCAGCCAAGTTGTAATTATTACAATTGAACCATGACGTGTCAACAGTTTATCTGTAATTGGAAAAAACCCTATAAATTAACATATCCACTCATTGCTAAGCTCTTGTTGGAGAGGTGATTGATTGGGCTTTATTTAAGCAACAAGTATATTGGGCTAAAGTCACAATTGGAATAACCCCCCCTAAAGATAACAGCACCAATCAACTGTTGCCTCATCCAGGCTATGCATTTTTGCTTCCTCTCTTCCTCTGCAGGTTCAGGATTTAATTGCAGAGGTTAAAAGTTTGCCCATTACAACAGACAATGTTGTCATCCATTCTTGGCCACCTCTACAACCTGGTTATACTACTGTCAAGACACTTAGGCATAAATTGGTGCTGGAGAGGGGNCTTCCAGCTAGAACTGTTCTAGGATTCTAAATTATTAGGCAGCTTACCCACATACAGGAAACATAACATTAACGTGACTAGGAAGGCACTCTAGACACATTTTACTGGCTCTATTTCCTTTCCCTGAGGGCTGCATTGGCACCTTGATGCTGGTGTCTTTGTATTTACTCTACTTCCTATGTTCCTAAGAATTTATGTTATGAGAAGTACTGTATGTCCTCCCAGATATTCCATTTTACCAGAAAGTCTGCATCCCTAAAGTTAAGGTTTGACTCCTTGCCTAGTAGAAGAGAAGTTGAAAATTAACAGTCAAATCTGTAGTCCATAAAGCCAAAGTAACATAATAAAACCCCCAAAGCAGAAATTCCTACTTCAAAATTGTAGAGAAAATCTACTGTCCTTACCAAAGGGTACAATTTCTGAATGAGCACTGGACAGAACTGCTCATTCCAGATCAAAGGAGCTGGATATCCCTGTCACACAGCGACATATATGCCCAGTAAGGAAATTCCTACCCTAATTTTCTTTGTATTCTGCCATTGCATCTATGACTTATTGCTTGCATTGGAAGAAAAATACTACTAAATGGAAGAAATTTCATCTTCCTGACAACAGAAGCATTATGTTAGAAATCTAAAGGCACAGCATACAATGCATTATTAATCTGGAGCCATAGTCTATTACTACTACATATACTCACTGTTCTGCAGCTTCCAGCTCATGGTTCACATCAGTTTTTTCATTCACAGGTTTCAAAAGCACTGTGTACTTCACCATGTGTTTTTAGATCTCCATGTCCATCCTACCTAAACATAAATTTATAATTCTTTTCTTAGAAACCAGTAATATCAAAGGTTTATTGTAAAAGATGTCACAGGAGTCACTTAAGGTTTTCATGTATGGTAGAATACTCCCACTCACATCCTGAAGAATGTGGAGAGGTTCAAACAAAAGGATCTGACCACATGTCTGAGACTAAACCAGCAATGCATATCTTCTACCCACACCATACTTCTAAAACTTAAGGTTTATTATGAAACAAGTTCCTTGCCATCTGCATGCAAAACTCACTGGTTTATGTTATCAGTCTTGTTGAGTTCAACAGAAAAAACAAGAAATGGTTAGTGGCAGAGAGTTACTGGAAAACTCACTCTTGAAATCCTTTCCATCACAGACACAGGGAGTCTTGTGACATTCCCATATAAACATGTATTCCTAAGTATCCTTTTTGACAATTTCACTGGCACTATCCTCAGGTCTTGGTTTTAATCACTTCATCCTCTCACAGATACTAAATTGTACTGGGTTTTGTTCTGTCATGTTGTTGATCATGTTTTTGAATGCCACCCACTGGCTTAGGGCAGCCTGAGAAAGTGTTAGTCAGGAAATTATGTAAGAAATGAGCCTTATATTGTGACAGTTTTCCAGGTCTTTATGCCACTAATTGCACTTGACTATCAACGAGAGTTCTCCCAACCACAATACTAAACAAAAGGAATTCCATTTTAGAGATACAGAATACATCATTTGCAACAATATAGGCCCCAAAACTGAGATGCCTAGGTAACCAATTCAGAAAGAAAGCCAGATAGAAAGCAAAGAACCCTTTTCATTCTGTAATTCTAGATTTTTCACCAGTCTATTAAAGTTGCTCTTTGCCTAACATACTGGTTTTTCAAATGCTCTTTTAGTTACTCAAAAGAACATTTGCACCAGCAGGACAAAACCTGTTGAGTCCGACTTGAAAAAATGGGCAATTTAAAAATAGCTTTATGTTTTGGTATCTCATCACCACCCAAAAAGAACTGTCTGCTTTTTGAAGACCAGCATCAGTTGTGATTGCTAGCTGGGGACTTGTATAATTGCTTCTCTTTACGAACAAAACCTTTCTTTTAAAGTGTCATTTACTGGTTTGCTTCCCTAATGTGACATTATATATTCTTTCCTGTGCCAAAGAAGAAGTGGAGTGGTTTGGGAGTATTACAGGCAACTAAAACCAAAATCTGCGCTGGTGGAATTGCTTCCAAATAGTTCTGTAACACCTAATTGTAAATTTGACAATGGAAAACACTACCAAAACAGTGAAAGCAGTTCAAAACCTCAGATTTTGTTCAAAGAATATTGCTAAGATCAGGCTATTTCCTGGGTTTTGTGTAGACAAACACATGAACATTTGTCAGGTGTGGAAGGTGGACCAAACTCCTTCACTTCACCTGCTTTTTTCACAATCCAGACTTCGAGTCAGTCACTTTGCACCTCTGAGACCAAACCTTGCATCATTAGAGAGGAAGCAAGCTAAATCATTCATTTAAAAAGTAATTCTATTTGATCACCTTAAGAACATAGACGCACATAAGGAGGCCACAGTTGGGTAAGTGCTGTGGAAGAGAAAAAAAACACACTCAAAATCCAGCAAGGGAAAAAGTAACGCTTGCTCTTTGCTAATAGCATCACCACTGCTTTTCTTCTACAAATGCTACAAAACTAACAAGCACAGGTCTGTAAAAAAACCAAGCTCTATGCTACAGGCTACACAGAGCTACTCTGCCACTGGTGGACTACTCTTTGCTGCTACACTTGTTTCAAAACTGAAAAGGAGATACTTCCCAGTATAAAAGACAAACAAAAGGAAAGGTACTTCAAAAGCAGACACATAGAATGGATAATAGAAGAATTCTCAGTGCTTCATGACATTGCCAAAGGAGAAATAAAGCTCTTGAAAACAAATGAGACTTATTGCATCAATCATTTTGAAAAGCATGATGATTCTATATTTAGAAAAGTCGTCAGACACTGGATTTCACAACCTTATGTGGAAAACACTAAAAGGAAAACTGGATGGGATTGCCAAAGCAGCGTGGGGCCAAGAACAGCTATTTTTTTTAAACACCCACCCCCACCCCCACAAAAAACTGGTGAGGGGCATGGAAGTTTCACAGTACTCTCCTCTGCAACTATTGCTGAAGGAAATTTGAGTAGCAATATGCAAAAACTGGCAGTATTGGAGTGCTACAGGGACTGAATTATACTGCCAACACCAGAACTAGTTGAGCAATTTTGGGACAGTTTCCCATGTTACCAACCAATCTCTGCTGGTTTGTGAATAAATAGGAAATTTTGGTCTAATTATTCCAATCCAATTTGTGAGATGCATAGACAGTAGATAGAACAGCAAGACTTTCCATTCTTCTCTTGGAAGTGGATGAGAGGATTTTTACAGTGAACAAGCAGTGCACGTTAGCCAGAATTTTACTCTGAACAATAGAAAATTTGTGACTATATTGTCAACACAGATAAAAATGAATGGCCTGAATATGTAATGTAGTTACCCCTTCCTTTAGAATGTGTACCAAGAAAAGCAAAAAGGGTCTTGCTCATAGCCCTCAAAATATTGCATCAGTATTAGTTCCTTCCTTTCTGAGGAAAGATTAGACACAGTGAAAATTTGTACAACTTAAAAAAATCAAACATTCTTTTCCTGAGCCCATGCAGTTCTGCCAAAAGGCATATGGCCACCTTAGCACTCTGCCCAATCCTTTGTACGTTCAAAACATCATATAACTATTGACTAATTGTCAGAATGCTCATACAAGACAAGCAAACAGAAATACAACAGCCAGGTGCTACAGACAGCATTGTATTCAATCAGATCATCTCATTGTTTTCTTACCATTGCTTTTCCCTCATATTTTCAGCCTGGAGAGTGTAACTTCCATTGCATATTCCCAACAAACACTATAAAAACTATGCTATACAATTCCTAAACTTCCTTTTCATCCCACTGTTTCCCAGATACTGTTATTCCCAGAGGCAAAGGAACAAAGTATTTCCACTGTTCAAGTATTACAACTTGGCAAGGCAGAAGAGGAAATAAAGCATGCTTAACTAAGTGAAACTGCAAGTTGCATTTAGAGACTGAAATCACACAGAAAGCCTAGGAGTGATTGTCCTCCTCTTAAAAAAAAAATAGCATAGAGATTTTAAGAGCCACACCTTGTTGCCTGTTTTCACTCTTGTCACTGAAGAAGCATGCTGGCTCCTTAAAGCGATGTTTGTGTGATCCTTCTATTCTCTGACTCATCATGGAGCAAGACCTCCATGGAACCCACTAGCACTGCAACCCCAAGCAAAGAGGGAGCACAGTGTAGAACACCTTGCAATACTCCCATGGGAGAACACATACTCACATGGGAATCAAGAGGAAATTGGGAAACAGACTGAAAAAGCTTGGACTCTGGAAGGACAAAATATATGGGTTTGGTTTACTGTTTCACCTTCTCAGCAAAACAGCAATCCCAAGTTGTCCAGAACTAAAAGCAGTTCTGGTACTAAGTCCTACTCCCACTACCTGGAATGAGGGTGGTGTTGCTTAGTGATCTGTGTTCATACACCACTGAAGAAAAGGGGAACAAATCTGCACATGTCAGAACACCAGCAAAGACTAACTAATATGTTTATATTCTTCTCAAAATCAGTCATGACAGTCACATTTCAAAGATGGCAGCTGTCTTGACAGACTGATTTTTAGACTAACTGCCCATGTAGTAACTCTTTAGCTCTTCTCTGTCACGTTGTAAAAACGCAAGCATTAGAGAACTTGTATACACCTACACAGAGAAAAGTGCCTTCCATTTACTTAAGACATACCAATACAGGATGTACTCCAAAATAATCCTTAAATCATGCATTATTTAATAATTTCTGATAGCACTGGCTTTAAGAGATGACATAGTATACTCCTATACCTACATAAATGGGGCACTTATCTGGGTACTACGTTTTGTTCCAGACTGTGCCAGATGCTTGCCAGATGTTATCCTGGGAGATAGATAATGTAAATTATTTACAACCAGCACATTCTTCCAGCTGCTAACACTGCAAAACAATTTCTCAGAAGTTATACCAAAATTAGATTTCATACTGATTATTAAGCATTCAATGTGTGATAAAAGACAGACAACTAGCAGAACAAACAGGAAGTGCTGATGTTTTTATCCTAATGGCTTTCTGCCTCTATATTCATCAAATTCTTAAGGAGTGATGACAGTAGATGAAAGAGGCATTTTCTCCATGCAGACAGTAGTTTTCTAGCCCTCCATCCTGCACTTGTGTTACATCTCTGTTAGCAGTAATGACTTTGTTAATGATGGGGCATCAGTAGCTACTGCTTCAAGCTGAGTCATATTCAGGTGTGCAGTGCTGTTTAGAAACAGAGGAACTGTGGCTCCCTCTTACAGCTAACCACAAGGGCTGGCTGTTCTACACAAAAACCATGCACATCCTGCTGGGCAGACCAAAGAAACAGTCATCAGTACACACAGATCCATTCCTCATACAGAGAGAAATTTTATGAGCCACAACATATTTCAGAGGTGGAATTCACAAGACTTATTTTTACATTTAGTTGTCAGAACCAGTGGACTCTTCCCTGAGGCTTTTTGAGCCCTAAGAACTGCAGAGGAGTCTGCTGTCACTGTTCAGAATGGAATAAGAGTTATTTTAGCCCCTGCAAGAGCCAATGACTTCATGTAGGCTTCTGAGTAGATACTGATACCAGTGACACTAACCTACCCATGCCTGGAAAAACAAGCCTTCCACAAATGTTTCATCAACCATCAGGCTCTCTGCAAGGATCTGTATCTCATCACCACTTGCAGCTTGCCAAGAATCAGGAATTACTGACTCCAAGTTAATGAAGGCTCACTATTTCGGAAAAAGATCAGCTCACAATTAAAACTAAACTTCTAAAATGAGAGTTTAAAAATTAGCATGTCTGTAGGTTTTTTAAATTGGAGTGCCTGGAAGTTGTAATATATAGGGATTGGAACATGTTCTAGTACAAAGTTCTTGAAGAAGTTCAAACTGCAGCACCATATACTGTCTCACACATTGTCCAGTCAGCCCAAGCAATCACATTCACCATAGTATATTTGTGGACTTGGACTTGAAAAGCATTAAACTGATTCTGATGTAGTGACATACTATGTTGACTTTGTTAAGAGCGCTATTAGGCTCTTGCTACTTGAAGTCCTCACCAAAAAAGTCTCTCAGTTTGTTTTAATGTCACTGTTGACACACTGACAAAGCCAAAAAAGGCATTGATTTGTAAGAGTTAAGTGTTGGGGATATAGTAGATCTAAGAGCTTAAGGCACTCAGTACTTGGATGCAGCTCCTGGAAAAGCTTCAGGAAGCTCATCCATTAACAGTATTAAATCAGTAGCTATCATAACTTCTCAGTTACACAGTTAAGATGATTTTTCAGTATCTGCAGAGACTTCAAATGCATGGAAAACATTTTTGGTAAGACTGAAGTACCAATTCTGACTGTTAGAAGGTTATAGATTATATTCCACTTGAACAGGAACATGTGCATTGTGTCTATCCCTGCAAAACCAATCTGGGGACTGCACTGACCTCTACTGAAGTTCAACACTGCATGGTAGTATATAAAAGGACTATCCTAGGGAAATTACTGGGAGATGAGGTAACTTATGTCTGAACTTCACATATTAGATGGTAGCTAAGTCAGCAGCCTACAAATATCAGTAAGTACCAGTTAAATTCCCTTCCCTCTTGGATGACCTCTCATTCCTAGCTGGAATAATCCCAGGTGAAAGCATAGCCCTAGGATCTGAGGGATTGTTCTTTTCTTCAAAAGCTGCATTTTTATTGTAATGATGAACCAAACTGCCTAATTAAAAGTGTTTAAAGTGTCTCTACTATAACAATTAAGTGCCTTTATTATGGCCTTGTACCATGGTTCAATTTAAACTGTGACTGGATAAAAACTTGGCTGTGCTGATAATCCAGTTATGTTTTGGGAATTACTGTGCACCAGTTGATTAGATTAAGAGATGAAGACAGAACTAGGTACGACTTGCCATAGCTTACAGCACTGTAGGCTTGAGTACATGTCACAGGGTTTGCTATAACAGACTATGCAACAAATTCTGAACAGAGAGATGGTACAGGAAAAAGCATTCCTTTGTTTAGGTTCATCTGTGAACAAGCAAGGAAGATATATTCTATTCTTTTGGATTAACAGAGAAACAAGCTAGCCTAACAAGAAACACACACAAGACCCATTTTCATAATTTTGCCCCACTTGCATCATCACTGGAACAACCAAAATAAGCCACATCATCAGCAATATTTATCCTTCAACTCTAACCTCACAAAATAAGCTGCATTTGTTTGTGCATGGTATACTTGAACCAGCCATAACTGTGAATGTTAACCAGCACACCAACACAAAAGCAGCAAAAGCATGTGATTTTGCATGGGTAACCCCATGCTTACTATCAGACATCACACGTGCAGCTTTTACAAGTAAATAATCCACAGGTAAACATCTAGACTAATTCTCGAAGCCTAAATTTCTATCTCTCAATAAAAATTGCAACTGCTTCATAAAATTTTCAGTGGGAAAGTTATATATGTTAACTATTGTCTTTAAAGAGACCTACTTTTTGATGGCAAGGCAAATATTCGCAGCTAGTTTGCTTCACATCACTGCATTTTTCAGAGGTCTCTCCCAACTATTTTAAGAGTGATTCAGCAGTAATTCCAAAGCAATTCTGAGAAATTCTTTACCCTGTATGGACACAGAAACTTCTCCCTCTCCACCCCCTCCTTTTTTTTTTTTGAGCACACTCTGCAACTTATCATATGAGTGTAAGATTTCTGATGGGACTTGAAAATGGCCTGTGTTCTCAGTTTGCAAACGACCAGTTATTTCCATTTGGGTTTGGCAGTTAACTATTCAAGAAGAATTCTTACTTATTCATTAGAGAGAGGGCTGGGAGCCTAGACAGCAAGCTCAATTCCCAATAGTGTTCAAGACCTGTAAATTCAAGCACTCTTCTACATTTTAAGTGTCTTATTTTCTATTATATACAAAACTATCTTCATGAAGGTAACAGAGCACAGGACAAAACACACTGTATATACACACAAAAATAAACTAGTCAAGAGTAAAAACTTTTGAGACTCACTGATATATTCTGAACTCAGTTATGTTTCTATTCTATAAAACATTCATAAATATGCATGGGCTTCTTTTGGAAAAGGAATGAATTGTTGCTGAAATGAAAACTCAGGGCACACAGCTCAAATCTTCACTGATGGATGAAGATAAGATGCAATCTCCTTTCAGGTAAATTATAAAATGCCCAACTACTAAATTATGAATTAGTGAAAATCTTACATATTTCATACTTTCCTGTCATATAGTTTACTTTTCAAGATGATACAGGACCTATTTATACCCACCTCCAGTCCTCATTCCTACAGAGGTACATAAAAAACTGACCAAATTAAGACAGTTATATTAAAACTGTGTTTCAATTAAAAGTCTATTACAGACTTAAGAACAACCACAGTTGTGGCTGTTACTGTCAGGAAGCTGATTTTAAAGATGAAACCATGGATTACTCTGCTTGGTTTTATGAGAGGAACACTCCTGCCTAGTCACCACCTGGGCAATTGTATTTTGTCTCAAAATGTGTGAGGCTTAATACCTCAAGCAACAGTTATGGAGTTCAGTTGCAATAACCTATACCCAATACAGAACAGAAAATAACACATTTCTCTAAGTCACTGACTTCTCCATCTCCAGACAGAAGTAGTAAATTAACAGATGGCCTTAAGGAACATAAGAATCAAAGATATAAACCATGGATATTATTAAATGCTAGGCTTTGAGTCTGGGCATTGATTTTTATCATCCAACTGTATTACTGCTGCAGGCACAAAATTCACTACAGACTTCTGTTCTGTATTGATTTTGTTGAACAGCAATCAAGAGTTCAGTATTTCATGGCATGCAGGCCAAACTGAAGTTCCCACTTACTGCACAGAGCTTTTACATCAATTTAGTCTTCCCATCACATATTCTCATTCACTCTGTGAAACTGCCTTGCATAAAAAAATAAGTGATAATGTCATTTTGAGATCATTAACACTCCACGAAGTTAATTACTTACTAATTTAGTAACATTTACACATTGTGTGCAAGGCTTTAGATGCAGTCTAAAAATTCTGTCTCAGTTTTTCTGCATGAATTCTCATCTTTGTGACCTGGAATTACACAACTGTAATCAAAGACAAATTGAAGTATCAGAGAGAAGAATTCCATCAGTTACAAAGCATTCTGACAGTCAACTTGACCTTATTACATGGAGTCCAATTAAGATTCCTTTGCCATCAAGAGTTTAAATGATTGCTACTGATACAGCAACAAAGATAAACTCTTTCCCCAAGACAAATGAAGTCTACACCTTTGGCAAAGAAGGTGAAATCACCAGAAATAAATCCATCATAAAGCTGAAAATTTACTAAGAACTACAGACTTCGCTGTATATAAACTCTTCCAGTTGTGCACAAATACTCTTACATGTGTAATCACACATACAGAAATTGTCTTTACCTTTTAATGCAATTAAATAACTGAGAATTCCAGTTGATAAATGGGAAACAGGAATATTTAAATCCATGTGTGAAAAGAAAGCTGGAAAATGGTTAAAATATAAACAAGATGAGATTATTCCTCACAAATAATATGAAGCATAATATAATAAATCATGATGCACTTGAAATGTTAAAAGGAAGGAAAGCAAAGAGACTAAGGCTTGCAGACAATAGATGATGCTTGTGTGCATATGAAGTTACAGCAGTCTGAAAAAATTCAGATACACAGCTAAAAGACAAGCAGTACTATAACTGGAAAGCAGCTCCATTGATACAAAGTGAAAAATATGAAAACTAGCTAACCAAAGATTAGGTGTAAAAATCTTTCCACACCTTCCTATTACAAGGGCAGTGGGAATCACTTTGCAAAAATAGCTGCTGATAAGCAACCAACCAGTTGTGTCTCTGCATGGTCCTCAGATAAGCCAATCTGAATGTAAAAGTAAAAATTATTTTGGAAAAACCTCCAAAGGATAATGACAAAAGATGACAATTGAAACAAATGACCATCAAAAGAAAAAAAAAAGGAAAGAAAGAATGGTCTTGTCCTCTAAGTCTCAAATTTCTGAAGTATTTAAAATGTGAAAAATAAATAGCACAGGAGTTCCTTGAAGAAACTAAGTGATACACTTTTTGACGCTGGGAAAACTAGGAAACAAACTCAAGTAGATCATAGAATCATAGAACAGTTACAGCTGGAAGAGACCTTGAAGATCATTGAGTCCAGCCTTTGTCCCAGCCCTAGCAACCTGCTAAATGACCATAGAATCATAGAACAGTTCCAGCTGGAAGAACATTTCACATACCAACACATGAAAATGCTTTATAAAGCAATACATTAACTTGGTTAATACTAGCAAATCTTAAGTTTCTTCCAGTTTTCATTCACAACATTTAATTTATCAAAACTTTTTTCTTTCAAAATACAGAAAGTTATAGGCAACAAAAAGTCACCTAGATTTTCTTGTATAAATAGATGCTGCCTGGATGTCAGGAAGGACATTACTGAAGGAAAAGAACCAAGCTTCAAAAGGTTATGCGAACTCTTAGCCCATTTTGGATATTGCCAAATATTTCTTTGCTGATTGGAATGGAACATCCACAGACCAAACCCTGAGGTGCCAACAAGCAGAAATGTGAAGAGAAAAGCCTGAGAAAGAGTTCAAGTATTACCATCTGTCCTAACTCCAGATGGGGAAGCTACTTTCTGGGTTTCTCAAGGACGTTCAGGAATTTCCCTCATGTCATTTCTCTGGATCCATCCAGTCCCAGTTGATAAGCCAGGCTCTGCAGGCCACAAACTTTTTCCACTAGGTTAGCGGTAGCAAGACTCCGCAGCTCCTTTAACATCTCGAGATCCTCGTTTCCTAGTTCAGCCATGTGCAGAGCTGGCAGGAAAGCAGTTCACATCCCGACCGAAGGCTGCCGCAGCCCAGGCACAGCGGTGGCCTGGGGGGGCGGGGACGAAGCAGGATCCCCTGGGGGTGGCAAAGCAGGAGCTGCTTATCTCGGAGGGCCATTGTCCACTAAACTTGTAACGGCTTCTCAAGGAACTGCCTCGAGGTAATACATTTTCTATTTAAAACTTCAAACCTGTTTTCCACCATCACTGAAACTGTTTAGCTTTCTTTTCTGAGAGGAATGTTCTGTACAACGTATGTCACAAAGTATTCTTTAACATTGTAGGTGGTGGTGATATGAAACAAAACAGAGTAAGTTTTGTCCTGAGGCAAACTCCTACTCAATGCTGTATGTTAACTACCAGAATTTATCACCTCTGTAAACANGCATCCCGACCGAAGGCTGCCGCAGCCCAGGCACAGCGGTGGCCTGGGGGGGCGGGGACGAAGCAGGATCCCCTGGGGGTGGCAAAGCAGGAGCTGCTTATCTCGGAGGGCCATTGTCCACTAAACTTGTAACGGCTTCTCAAGGAACTGCCTCGAGGTAATACATTTTCTATTTAAAACTTCAAACCTGTTTTCCACCATCACTGAAACTGTTTAGCTTTCTTTTCTGAGAGGAATGTTCTGTACAACGTATGTCACAAAGTATTCTTTAACATTGTAGGTGGTGGTGATATGAAACAAAACAGAGTAAGTTTTGTCCTGAGGCAAACTCCTACTCAATGCTGTATGTTAACTACCAGAATTTATCACCTCTGTAAACAAAGTTTAAAAAGTTTTAACAAAAGACACATTCAGTTTTCACTGTGGTGAAATTGCAGGAAAATCTGTTTCCAAGAAGTGGTATCTGCAAAGTGCAAAAGAAAACATCAGGCGAACAAGATGCACATGAGCTTTCAAACTTCATAGAAAAGTGATTTGTTCTCAAAAAAGTTGAATTAAACAGGCTTTGGCAGATGATCAAGTATAATACAGTCACAAAGGATGGAAGAGAGTTATACAGTGAATAGGGCCAAGACAAAAGCAACATCATCTTTTAAAAAGATTTAATTGCTCATACCATCGGCAAGAAAGCCAAAGTTTGGCTGCTTGTTCAGGTATATTCCACTTCTTTTCATCTTGATCAAGCTCTCCTCAGGCTCCCGAGGAAAAGCAGCTTTTTATTGGACCAAAAACAAAACCAAAATCAACTATGAAACTAACATAGAATTCGGCTCCTTTAAAAAAAAAATCTCAGAATAAGACCTATTTCCTTCCCCCACACACTGAACCTTGCCAGACAAGACCTAAGTAATATTGGGTAATACTAAGTTAGGAGAATGCACTTTTCAGGGGAGAACATCTTTGCTTTTTCCAGAACCATGTCTCAGGCTACCTTCATGAAAATGAGAGGTTGATTAGAAAAAAGTTACCATCTCACAGTCAGACTGAAGGACAACTCCAAGTTCAGTCTGGAGACTCCACACCTGAGTCATAAGCAGATAGGGACATCACTATCCTTTGTTTTATAGCATGGCACAGAAATTAATCTGTGTTGTTCATTTTAAAGTAGCCTCTCATATACAGTTGTGCCTAATAAATAAAAACCTAGACCTGGAACAAACAAGATCTGTGTGATTCTACTACAAACAGTACTTTATATTAAAACAAACTATAAATCAGCATCCATACCCTCTGTAAAAGAATAAAAAAATCTGCATGATCACCCAAAATCTCATGTCTTTTCTGGAGTTGTTCCTGTTGCTTTTTTTCTTATCGTGATTGATCCCTATTGTACTAGAATTTGTTTACAGTTCTAAACACATTTTTCTTAGCTACTCATTCTGTGAGCAAAGGCAATACTACTTAGCACCAATTTGCAACTTCTCAGTATTCTCTGCAGAGACTTCTCCATTCATTCTAGCATCCACTTCCACAAGAGGACATTTAATTCTCTATCCCTTAGTTTCTCCAAAAGAAGAGCAACAACAGAAATGTTATCCACAGCACTAGAGATGTGGCAGTGCAGCTCTGAGTAAAATCCACGTCAGTAAGCAAGGATTAAACACACTTTACCTTTAAGGCAAGGAAAAAAGTGCTAAAGCATCCCTGACACAAAGTACATGAGCCACATTTTAAGATGCTGCTATACCTTCATTTGACTATGGAATGTAGAGGAGGGTGTTCCATCATCACAGATATTTCCTTTCAGTCGTGGGAGTGAAATTATAACTGACACCCAGTGGGAAATGAAGCACAAAGTGTTTCATTACCCACCTGTGCTCATACCTACATCATGCTAAAAATGCTGAAGGACATGACAGCCTTGTCTACATTCCTGCTATAATCCCTCAAACCCTGCAGTCAGCGAGGAAAAACTTGCTGAGAAATGAATTTAGCCAAGTCAAGTATGTCCTTCCAAGCATGGATATGGCCATATGGTTTTCCATGTGATACATCTATAGCTTAAATTTTCATCTGATGTACTTTAAGACACATCTCACTGATGTGCCTGAAGGATTCTTTCATTATTAGTAACATTTGTGTCCCCAGCAAATAACTGTTACCTTCTGACATACACCTTTGTAAATCAATTTCTAATCCAGCAAAGAAAAACCTGATTCAGAGCTCAGGCTCCCCACAAAGCATTTCCTGTAAAGGAAACTCACAGAAGCATCACTAGTCCTACTGGGCTGTGTAAGGCACAGCAAGATTTTGGACTTCATCACTCACTGCTGAGAATCTTTTCCGGCACCTTAGTGCTCTGCAGTCTGTGCAGAGCATGGACAAATCACAATGCTCTTGCTTTAAACCAAAGTAACACCATGAACCTAATTGACCTTTGCTTTACATACAGGTAAGTGACAATAAGATGTCCATCACCTGAAAATCAGACCCTAGAGTGAGTTGTGGAAATAGAAGTAAGAAGGAAGAATTGCTAAAGAACATTTGGAAGGAATGATAACACTATAAGTCCTCTTGGCTTCCAAGAAACAAGGAGGATATTGAGAAGGAAAGGACAGAAGAGAGTCAAGGTGGAAAGCAATGCTGAGAGCAGTCATCAATGAGGAGCAGCTACTGGGTGTGCACAGTATTTAGTATGAAAAGAGTATTAAAAGCCATATTCACTTTGTAAAAACATGAAAGCCACACATCAGAGATATGGATCTATCTAATTTAAACAGAGATCATTAAGACAGTTGCCAAAATAAACTGCAAAACACATGAAGTCAATACTAATGTAGAACACACACATTCAATTCATTTCACCCATCTACTTAGCAAGACTAGCAAGTGATCTTGTAAAGGCTGAAACAAGAGTACTTCACATTGTCTAATTTCAGCTGCAGCCCTCAGGCATTCTTGTCCTATCATGGTGGTTTGCTGTGGGAGCTGCAATTGTCCCACAGAGGGCTTTGGAGAGATGATTGTATTTCAGATAGCTGTGCCTGTGATTCTGTGAAGTTTACTTTAACAAAACAAAGCACACTGAATACTGCCAAAAGCATTGTGGAAATGTCTGCTTCTAAAGAGACACACTACAAAAGGACTGATTTTATTTTCTTCATGTAAACTTAAATAAAATTAAAGACATCAAGTAGAAAGAATTTTACAGAAGGTTTGGATGCAGGGAGTCATCTGCTATGAAAACTAAGCTGAAAAGTCAGTAGATTCTCTTTGACAGGAAGAGTCCAGGAAGTTTATTTCTGGATCACCTTGCTGAAGTGGCTGAAAAAAAGAACTGCCCTAAGATATTCACACTAGCCCTTTGCCAGAGGTTACAGAGTAGCAAGAGCAGACCTATATGCCTATGTCTCAGCTGTTGCTGTGCAAAGCCTAGTACCCAAATCCAAATGTGATTTTTTTTCACCTAAAGCTCTGAATGGGTTGGCCATGACACATTGAGATGCAGAAGGTGGTTACAAAATTTTCAAGCACATCTAGTAGAGCTTTTCTCTCTGAGGCCTCGATCTAACATGAGCACTTAGATAAGTGGGTCCACAACAACCTGACTTTCCTTTTAGTGTTATGAAATCCACTGTTCTTAAATTGCATTTAACCACCTAAAAGGAAACCATGAAAAAAAATTCAAAATCCCAGGATCAGAAACTATTTTGTTTACACTGCTAACTCCACAGAAATCAATAGAGTTACTCTTTATTTTCATGCAAAATCAATACCAAGCTATTTAAAGTCCACACAACATGCACAATTGAGCACTTCGTTTTAGGAAATAAACAGATTGATAGATGACCTAAAAATGGTATTCAGGAAGAGAAATCTTACTTTCAGAACTGTCCTAGTCTAAGTCTCTTCCTTCACCAACATCATGGATCATACTGACTACTTACTGTTTACACAATTTTCTTCATTATATGCTGAACTCATAAATCCACCTACACACCATATGTAATTTGCAGCATACAAATGCCAAGTCACTTCATGTGCCATTGTTTTTTCAGTGACATTATGGCATCCCCACAACAGCACAAAGATCACTTCACCAGAACTCAGTAGTTATTATTTGCCAAAAGACAATACAGCAATGGCTTGCAATCAGACAACTGCATGGGGAATAAGATGAATGGCATTGTGATGCCTACCCAGTGGCACAGGAGAACATGCCAGTTGATAGAAGTATTTGAAATACATGAAAGTGACTGTACTTTAAGGTTTCAAAGGCTCATATTATACACAATACACAAAGGTGATGTGAATATTCAGGAAACTTGGGCCTCAATTTTAAAGCCACTACTCTGGCTATTTCTCTTAATAGAGACTGCTGTTACAGAATCAAAACCAACCAGGTCTGGATGCAAATTCATACCAGTAAGTACAGTTGCCCATATGTACCTTGAAGTTATTGTCTTATTTTGTGTTTTGAAAAGCATCAGGTAGCTATTTGATGATGTTACATATGTTGTACATATGCACTTCAAATTAAATCTGTACTAAAAAAAATAAATTATTTGGATTAAACGTTGGAAGAGGAAATGAAGTTGCATTCTTGCCTTTCTTTGATATAAGACTTGTCCTTTTTGGAAATATTCATAAAGCAGTCAGTTAGCTCAAGATAATGCCATATGTTCCAAATGAAAAAAAACACCCCAAACCTTTCTTCCCTAAAGAGGCATGTTAGGACTACGGGTGCTGGAGAAGGGAGAAATATTTGATTCACTGCCAGTGTCTGAATTCTCAGAACACTGCTGATTGTGGTTCTGAGAACTGAATTCCACTCCAGAGCATCTTTTTTGTTGCTGTTGTTAACGTGTTCATAGTTTCCCAACTTTTCAATTCACATCACCATTACAAAATTTTAGCCTTCCAATATTTAAGAGCCTGGCTACACTTTTTTCCCCACCACCATAAGTGGCAGGAGTGATATTTTTAGTTTTACCATACATGTATAACACTCATTTTGCAGCATTACCTTGAGTATCTGTGTCCATAAGTGAGTATGCACTTACATTTAACAAATACGGTAAGCTTCTTATTTATAATTAAGTCTTTTAAACATTTCAGTGCACAGTTCTCATGGATTTAGGGACCCCATAAGGCACCCTTTAAAACATCTTTAACCTTTCAACCCAGTATCGTAAGCCATAAAACTCCTTTTTCATCCAAAACTTCTATTACCTTCAGCTGACATCCTGACATGCTAGTTCCAGCCACTGCAAATACTTGAGGGGCACAGAACTGACTGCTGTAGCCAGTTCAGGTGGGAAGAGTTTAGACTCCAAGCTTAGACTGGTTTTCTAATAAAAATAAAGAAAAAACACACAATGGCCAAATTATTTTTCCTCCCAGTTGCAATCCTACCCACTGCAGCTGCCTGGTAAAACACTACCAAGGCTCCTCACATTTTTCATCTGTTTTTTGGTATTTTAAAGCTCTGAGGACTGGTCTGCTATTAAAGACTGTTACTACTGAAGACTGTTCCTGCTTTGCAGCCACTGCTAAAGTTTTGGGGCTGAAAGTTAGTTTAAAGAAAACAGAAATTTTACATCAACCTGCACCTCAGGAAGTTTTTCATCATCCTCATATTATCATTGGCGATTCAGAGCTTAAATCAGTCCAACAGTTTAATTCCCTAGGCAGCCTCATCTCCTCAGATGGTAAGATTGACAGAGAGATAGNCTCTGGAGGAGAAAAGACAGCGTAGAAAGAATCGTGTCTTGCAGCTTCTACCTCCTGAGGAGTCCTTGTGCTGTGCCTTTTGCAACCGCTCGTCTGTCCCGCATTGGCCTTTGCAGCCAGCAGCGCTGGGAAAAAGCGCTGATGAAAAGCATGGATGGAGCCCTCCCTGGATCTTCATTCACAAAGCCTGCCCATGATTAAAGACTTAAATCAGGTCAGATTGTGACTTCTTTTACCCTAATGATAGAATATAAATCATAAGTAGAAGCTCTCATGTTGTAAAAGGCACCCAACACTGGCAGCTTATTTGGCTTGCCCATATGGACTACCAATATGGCACCTGAGAGCTTAGTTCATGATCAAAGAATAGAATGCTTTAACTCTAGGCATACAACATGATACATTGCTCAAATTTCTCAAATGGCACAGTGAAATTGCTCCATTCACAGAACATACAACTGAAATCAACAGACAATTTCACTTACAATATAGTCATTTTCATAACCAAAGTAACATGCTCATTTGTAAAGATACCAGTAACAGAAGCATTTGTGGAGCACTCTGTTGAAGTATTTTCCTGGTATCATCCATAGAGCCTCTGAGCTTAATAATCCTGTTTAGGAACAAGCATATATTCCATATTTTCTGTCTTGATTGGGAGGCTGAACTAAAAGGCATAAAACAGCATCTGATCCACATGGAGAAACTCTACATGCTCAGCACAGCTGATTACATTACACTGTTCTAGAGTTACTCATCCTACCCCAAAAAACTTCTGCTTCCAGCTAAAAGCACATCTGTTATTTATTTTTCCAAGACAAGTCCTGGGAGAAAATATTTTTTTTCTTTCTGCATAGATTTTAAAATAAAAAACAACCAAGCAAAAGAACCAAGACAGGAGACACCATGCTTCTACATAAATTAAATTTACACTTCCTAGTTCAGGGTAGGATAGGAAAAATCCCATAAGAGTTATGAAACAGCTTGCCTGAGCACTACGTGTTTCACTATGTGTTTTTAGAAGTCTCTGTGATATCCTTTATTTGTTGGCACTCCACTAAAAAAATGCATTCAATTATCATATCAAAGACGGTAAGAACTAGGGATTAGAATCTACTCTCAAAGTTACTGGGGTTTAGATATTCTTGGCAGTGTCACTAGGATTAAAAACCCTTATATATACCCATCAACCACCATGAGCTTTGAAGGTAAGGAAATAGTGCTACACAGCACTACATCTCTGCTTGCCTGGCGCAAGGATGCTGCTGACATCTCAGTTTGACCTGAGGCTTGAGGAGAAATCCCTTCAGAATCTCATCCACCTTCTCCTCTTCAGCTCCTTTGATCTGGCAAAAAAAATACTCTTTGAGGCTTTGCAGACCTCTCACCTGCATCACTGCTTTGAGATATTGCTTACAGTGGCATCTCAGTCCCACAGAAAACATTCTTCGCACCACTGCATTATGGGGAGAACAGCAAAGAGTTTTGTGATAAACACATGTGGCTTAGAGCCTGAGGCTTTCCTCTTTGCTCCCAAGATAGAGTCCAAATATGTTTTTAATTTTACATGGGAGCTGGCTACATATTATTAAAATATATTTGCAGGCTGCATCTGTTTTCAACACCCACAACCTTGCTCCTGCCTTGATACTCCTGCCTACTGATGTGTTTCAGCTTTAGATAGAAACCATTTCAGGGAGGAAGGCCATTAAGGTTAATGACAGCTAGATTTTATTATTCAGGCTGACTGTGGCCAAAGTTAGGGACCTCTCTTTGCATAATAGCAAAGTCTCTTTGCACGTACACTCATATTCAGTTTTAACAAACAACTGAGTCAGCCCTGTGGTAGCAGACAAGTTCATTACTGCAGAAGAGAACTGTCACAGGAGCTTTAATGACTCTACCAAGACCATGCAGCAACTTCACTGAAAATTACTGGGTGTGCTATTTCTTACTGATGCTGTTTGATGCCTTCGGGAGGACTGGACAGTTATGTCCTAGGGTAACTCTGACATTAAACAGATCTAGACTTTTAAAACTGTCCATGATCCAACTAAAACTTAGAAATGACAAATTTGTTTCTGTATCTCTGCTTCTAAGACATATTCCACTGCTAGTCTAAACATACCAGTCAAATTTTCCAATTGCCTAGGCAGTAGTACAACTATTAAAAAGTTAATTTCAGAACCACTGTACTGACATTGATTTGAAGAGCTATTAACCTATGTAGATGTATGTTGTCAGCTTGGATTCCTTACAGCTGTTGAATAAGTAGAACATATTTTCTAAACTACATTGAGTGAATAGTCAACTGTGAACTGGAAAAATGCCAAGGGGTGTTGTTAAAGTATATGGGACATCACAGTGTCATTTTTCAAGTTTTCTACAACTTCTACTATTTACATAGTTAAATCTGAACTTTCTGTCATTCTGGTACTTTTATTATTTACATAATCATTAAAACATGCTTTCTCAACTGTCCTGGTTTGAGAACATGGGAACTAAAAAACCTAAAAGTCTTCAGTCCAATAGCCCCACTCACTAACAGTTTCTATTACTGCTGAAATGAAAAAAGTTACAGCAATCTAGACAGTTATAACTAAGCATCTTTTTCAGGAAAAGTAACAGTCTGAATGTGAGATGAAATGCAACAGGAGGAAAGCAGCAAAAGCAGATGTCATTGTTCTAACAAAACATCCAAGCTTATGCATGCTTCCCCCTCTCCCCCAACTCAGGAATGGAAAAAGCAATTGATTTTTCCCCACATCCTAGATACTCGAGGTTTGCCCTGCTTCGAGTGGGAAGTTGGACTTGTTCTCTCTACCAATCTAATTATTCTGGTTCTAATCCCCTTAGCAAGGCACTTTAAAGTGGCTAGAAACTGCACGATAACAAAGGATACATCTGACTGAAGTACATTTCCTACAGTACCAAGTTTATGTGCTTCATGACTACTAATAATCATCTTTGTTCACACTCAAATCCTGCTGTAGAAAGGAGGTGACAGCAGAAGGCACACTGACACATTGTGGCATAGCAACTACAGTGGGCAGTCAACTGGGACCTTGCTTCAAGGGGTCACTGCAAAATAGGGAACATTAGCCTACGAACAAGCTGGAAGCACTTGCACCATGAGACAAACTGCTGCTTAAAATCCTAGACAGTGCCAGAATGAAGCTACATTTGCTGAGAAATAGCCTCCTTTTTTCAGGGATCATGCTGTCAAAGAAAATGGATGTGAGCAGATAGCAAGCAAGTGATGTGATGAAGTGGATTTATCCATTTTGTTCATTAAGAACATTTTCCCCACAATATCTAAGAATCTTAGCCATGCCAGCTCCCTTTTTCTAGAGTGTTTCCTTAAACCCTGAAGTCTTAGTACTTACAAGGAATGCCAAGGCAAATTCAGAAGGACAACTACAGTTAAAGATACAGCAAAACCAGCAGGTAAGAGCAGTTTAATTATTGCCTAGCATAACAAAAGACAAGACACCTAACAAGTAATTTTCTGTCCTCCTTGCAGAAAGATAAGGAAGAGTTCAGTCTATTCTATTACTCTGGATTTGCACAAGGATAACTCCAGTAACATCAGCTATTTTGGTATGAATCCAGTGTAAGCAACAGCAAAAGCAAAATTTAGTTTCTTGTTTGTTCTTTCTAAGGCTCCTGACCCTTAAAACATCAAACTGGTTGGAAACAATCCCATGGCCTTCAAGTTAGGAAGGCAAAAATATCTGACTTATATAAAAACACCAGTATGCCAAGTAAATTTGGTATTGCTTTATATTTTACTGGCTTCAAAAGATGCAGAAACATTTGTTTTAAAAGACAGTTTATAGGGTCTAGCAAGGAAGTTCTCTTGGTAGGTGTATCCTACTAATGAAGCAGTTGCTTCTCCGTTACTTTTGGGCAATCTGCCTTCTTTTTCTCTTTAAATGGAAACCACACTTCTTGCCTAACTGCTTCATGGAAGGATTAAGAGTTTTGATAGCCATGATAAAGGGTTGGATTTCATGTTAGATAAGAAAACATCTCTTTCTGAGGTTTCTTAGAGCATGCCTGTTATGAGTACAACAATAAAAAGTCATCCTGTGTGTCACAGTAAGCTGAGCATAGGATACATGACATATTTTGCAGTCTAAAAGCAGCAAAACAGTTGGCTTTGAAGTAAAGACTCAGAGAAGGACAAGAGGAGCTCCTGTTGTAAAGGTTTACCCCCATGCTGCCAATCATTGCTTTAAATTCCTTTTCCAGCTTTCTCTCTCAAGCAGATCTCTTTATAAGCCAAACAGGCAGTGAGAGCAATGGCCCAGTGATAGATGATCTTAGTTTTTCAGCTGGAATGTACTGTCTTCTAGTCTAATAGTTATTCACAAAAAGCTCACACATTTTCTTGATAGGGACTGTAGTATTCTTACTGCATATTATCAATACTATTCAAGCCCCTGAAGCTGCTCTATATTAGTGGTTTAACATGTGGTGAGAAATTGAAAATAATGAAACCAACAAGTTGTTGTGTTTCTTCCTTTAAAGTTATTTACAGGAAGTACATGTAGACTACAATATTAGTAAGCTCCACACAAACATGTTTTTATTATTGAAATGAGTAATTCTGAGAGAAAATTCTTAATTAGCCTTGTTACATTTTTCTTGTCAAAGTCTCAGCATGTCACAAGAGAGCCTCCTTCACACTGGCAGGTGAAACAACTGATGTAGGATCAGATACTTCAATGAGATCAGCTGTTTCCTTAGATTTTCATCTCTACTTGCTGCAGTTAAGGTCAGAGTGGACCATCTACAATCCTGAAAAGTCATATGGGGACATACACTACTATGAATGCACAAGCAGCCAACAGGAATGCAGAGAGGTATTAAAATCCTGCAGTAGCTGTAAATATCCAGAGAACTTGGACAGAAGTGATCAAACAAGACATGTACAGAGGCCACACCTCACCCAAAGCAGCTTGGGCCAGCTCAACTCTCACACAGAAGCCAAGTGGCTGATTTTAAGGAAAGATGGTACACTTGCTCCTAAAAAAGATTGTCTTGCCACAGATCTTTAGTTCTGAATATATAGAGAAGTTGAAGTTCGAACTAGCATTTGTATACCCCACAAAGATTTCTACAAAAGCCAGTATCTAAGAATAGAAACAAGACTCACAACTTGTGTTTTAAAGGAGGACAATGTTTCTCAGAAATAGCTAAGAGCTAAAATGGACCACTTCCCATGGTAGCCATTGGTGAAAATCTTGCTAAAGTATAACCAGAATGGACTAACACTGCTGACAACATACCTGTGTATTTTACAGAGAAATGTGGGACTGGGAGATGTCAGCTTTGGGGAGGCCTCACCTCAAGTACTGCGTCCANGTCTATCTCAACCAAAGATGTCACAGTCAAGGCAAAACATCTGCTATTACTAATGGACATGTAGCTTCACATAATTTTATTCTAGTAAGGCTATAAGTTACTGCATCTCTCGGCCTTCTCTCTGCTTGGGTACATTTCTGTAGGGAATTTTTGTTCCCTAACCCCCAACCAAATGGAACATTTACTGTTAGAGTTATCAGAATTACAAAATAACACAAAGATACTCATTCCAGAAACCAGAACACTCCCAAAGTAACACAGCAGAAACCACCTCAGAGTTGGTGCAACTGTAACCAGGTTGGAAGGTCAAAGTACAAAGCCAATCCACTCACAAGTTTGGAGAAACTGATGCTGGCTCCTTACAAAAAAGATAAATAAATGAAGACTTAAAGAGGATGATAGATAAGCAGGAAAGAACGGCATAGAGTACACCAGAATTAAGCTTGCTTCTAAGTAACACCAACTTTCTCCATACACATGCACTCCCCACACTCCCTGTCAGAAGCTCTATATAGACAAATGACAACATAAGCTTCAGGAAAGCTTCTGATCTACATTATTACTGTAGGCATAGCTTTAAAAGTTATTAGATCTATTTTTATACCTTCGAGAAAGGACAGATGGAAGATTTAAACAAAATGTTAGCAGTAAATCACTATTTTTCTCAATTGTGTTTAAATTATCTATAATTTCCTCTCCTTCTGCAGCTCTTAGAAATCTTAAATACAGAGTCAAGTTAGTAGCTTCTAACTGCAACTCCCAGTTAATGATAATCCCTTTATAAATTGGTTTGGATACTTCATGGACTGATACTTTAGAGAATAAGAGTTGTGCTCTCAAACTTCCAAGGCTTCAGTTTACAGGAGAAATGGGCAAAATACCATTGTCCTGCATGTTCAAGCCCAATTATTACAGTACAGGAATATCTGAATGTGCAACTGAAAATAATGTGCATCTCTAACATACAGCTAAATTATGCTGGCATTTTCTTTAAACAGATGATTCTTCTCACTAAATTTCACTTCTCAATTACTGTCTGCTTCTCCATGCTCATCTGCAGTTCAAGTTGGGGAATAGTTTTCTGTCTGAACAGCAATGTATATCTTTGACCAATGGTTTATTCTCTGCTAAGTTACTTCACTAGTAACTTCCACAATAGGTACTAAATGCACCTTGCACCTACACAAGACCTCTTTGACCCTTCAACACTGCCTTTATGTCCATATGCCTCTTGTGAAACAACTAACCGAGTGAAGCTGACATAAACAAGAGCTTGCACTGAGACACTAGCAGACTGGGTTAGCCTATAATTTGTATTCTTGCACTGTTACTCCAGGATGATTGCATAGCTATTTGCAATACCATAAAAAGGTACAAGAGACCAAGCCCTGCCCTTCTTGGTCAGTCAGGACCCTATAATTTGTGGTAGAAACCATCCTAGTATAGTGAGAGGAGTGTGATGGCACCATGCTTAGGTGTTTCACGTGTGCCAGTAAAAGAGAGCAAACAAAAACGTTAAGCTGCAGTGGGAATGAGAAGCATTGCTGGCAGAGCTCAGCTCTGGCAAATGTTCCAGCTCATTAATCATGTGCTTTCAACTCTGCCATAAAGACATTTTCTCCACAGCTATTCTGCTTTTAAGTGTGGCTTTATCCATGTCATGCTATGCAATGTAGTACTTGGGATGGTTTAATATGACAAAGCATTAGCTACTTTAAGGGAAATGTAATTCCAAGAGATTTAAGACATTTTACTCAAAGCTGTTAGCACAATTTGCTAGAAACAGTATTTAGCTTTCAGCTCTCTAAATAAGAGATCTCTTAAAGAACAAGTTTTGTAACTAGTTTAAGATGCTTTTCAAAGTGATAGAAAAAAGTAATGAGGTAAATAAGGCAAGTAAATGAAGCAATAGAAATAAATAATGAAGAGTAATTTAAGTGTACCTAAAGCTGACTCCTGTTTCAAAGAAATTAATGACCTTCCAATCATACATCCTTCTATCCATCTTGATTGTAACTTTATTTTCTTCTTTGCTAGAATTTCTTTGGAAAATCAATTGAAGATATTGGCAGCTAAAAGCACAGACTCCATAAGAGATCCACGCCAAGCCATTAAATATATGGGACAAATAAAGGTGAATTAATGCAGCTACATCAAAGCTAAAATCTGTCCAGAATTCTTTTTTTAGTATTGTTCATCTTCCTCTAATGTGTGACTGCATAGTTAGGTAACTCTACAAAGAAAATACAGTAACATAAAATGCAAGGCTGTCTTAACTGAGGAAATTAATCAGGCAGAAAGGTAATTTATGAAGTTAAAGGGCATTTTAAAAAAAAAAGTAGTTTGATAAAAGAGAAAAAGTTTCAACCTGCAAGTGTATTGAGATCATTCTGCAGACTTCAGTCAGGAAATTAAGTTACAAATTTTATTCCAGGTATCACTCTTATTAAAATATCTATAACATGACCAAGTGTTCAAAGCTAATGAGAATTAACTTAGAGTGTTTAGTTTCTAACAAACTCAGTATTCTCACATCTGTTTCCTATTGTGTCATAATCAAAATTACTGATCTACAAAACCGTCTTTCACCTAAAACACTTTTTTTTGTAGTGTAGTAAAGGGTTAACAATAATACTTTTTTCTCCAAGTATTTAAGCAGTTGCAACAAGTGCTCCTCAAGTATTGCCAAGAATCTTTTGTGCCAGCTATCATCATCTCTCAAAGAATACCTTTTTTTTTTAAGAAATAAATCAAGTATCAGTAGTAGAATTCTCAGCATTAACACAGACTCCAGGATTGGATTTTCCATTCCCCTGTCCTTCAGGGGAAAAGGCTAATAGTCTCAGAGTCATAAGCCAAGTATTTTTGTTAGTTATGATAATAAGAAATAACATAAGTATATAAAGTCTGTTAAGGAAAAAAAATGTAGAAGGAAGAGAGTATGAGTATCTTAAAGTACATGCAAACAATTTTATCAGAGTAGGGAAGCAAGGGAAGGAGACAAGGATAGAGAATGAGAATGGTAAAATTACTCCAGTGAAAATGTAACATAAAAGGAAAGGTGGGACAGTCTAGCAGGGACTAGTGATCCTTTAAAAGGTTAGACTACAGTTAGAATCATAGAATGTTAGGGGTTGGAAGGGACCTAGAAAGATCATCTAGTCCAACCCCCCTGCCAGAGCAGGATCACCTAGACCAGGTCACACAAGAATGTGTCCAGGCAGCTCCAGAATGTCTCCAGAGAAGGAGACTCCACAGCCTCCTAGGCAGCCTGGTCCAGTGTTCTGTCACCCTTACTGGAAAGAAGTTTCTCCTCATGTTAATAATAAACCTTCTGTGGTCTAACTTGCTCCCATTCCCTCTTGTCCTAACATTGGATGCCATTGAGAAGAGCCTGGCTCTCTCCTCCTGACACTCACCTTGAACGTATATTGTAAACATTATTGAGGTCCCCTCTCAGTATTAGCACAATTTGTATATGTTCATGGCCTAAATCAGATGTTAAATACTACCGAAGTACTGAAGATCCAAAACAACAGTGGGTGATAACAGTTGTTCTGCTAGGCACTGTACTTGAAATATACTTATTTCTTCTTAGAAAAAAAAATTCCTCACTTGAAACAAACCACTGCCAGTGCTCTGTACTCTTTCTCTCTCTCTTTGCTTCCTGAGCAAGTAAACTTTCTTTCCGCAGGCTGTTGATCTGTCAGGCTTTTAGCCCTTAATTGCGCTTTAAGCAGACACTGTGATACACATCGCAGCGGAACAATACACATCGGGAAATGTCCTCACTGTGTCGAAAGAAACACCGTGGTCACCTCCGCAACCAGCAAGAAGCTGTTCTCTAATGGCAGAAGAAAAAGATAAGAAGGGAAGAACTACACGACTTGTACAACAGAGAACAAGCAAAAAGCCATTAAGCCTTTTCAGACTGCTCCTGAAATAGAAAACTCACTAAAAAGAAAAAAATAAATAAAAATTGCCATGTCTCTTGGATACTCTGAAAACAAAAGGTGTTTTGCACCTAGGACTATTTTTTAGTCCGCCTCCCTATCTCCTACTCCAGGAAGCCTGCCTACACAAACGCTGAGATAACAATAGGACCACAGTAGAGATCGTTCAGGCTCAACAGAAAGCCAAAGTATAGTACTAAGCAGAAACTGAAGCCCAACTTCTGCATTGAGTACGTGGTGGTTTCAACAGTCCAGTGTGGCAATACTACACAAACAATCCCTGCAACTTGAATAGTTACTGAACTGGGGTGAGAACAAGCTCTTCGGGTAGGTCTACCAACTCAGTCAGTAGCTCATGAATAACTCATCCTAGCAAAAGTTGATATTACTACATCAAAAGGCATAAACTAATCTTAATGCCTTAAGTGATGTGCATTAAATGTCTCACCCTACAGCTCCTCCACTCTAACAGGGAGGATAAGTCAAATATTCCAGTTCATAGACAAGACTCTGGGAACTGGAACGGATTCTGAAGGTAAGAGATCCTGGACTGCACAAAAGAAATGCAGGGTTTTAACTGCCCATTTCCAACAGGCAGCAAAAAAGCCCTTTCTAGCTGAGATCTTCCGGTCTTAGCTGCACATAGTTTGCAATACTGAGTGGTAGAAAGCTAATTTAAGGGAGCAAGGAGTACAGGCACAGCACAAAAAGTACCTCATTGTATAACAAAGCTCGTGACCTCTGCTGCCCAAGTCCACAGCCTCATCTGATCAGAAAGTACTGAACTCACTAGGTCACATGTTTGGTTTTGTGAAAGACAATATTCTCAGCAGAGAATGAGATAAAGAACCACCAGCTAATCCCCACATTCTGACTAGACCTCTGAAAATGACAGGCTCCATCTTACTCACTGACAAACCAAACCTTGTGACTTTGGTATTATGGAAAGTTACCAACACTCCAATAATTTCTTAATTACTAGCTTTAAAATGCCTCAAACTAACCATTTCAATAATTGTGTGGTCTGAGGGGCAAAAGGCATAATACTTCCCTTTTATTTTGCTTTTGCCTCTGTTGTTCCAGCTAATAATGTTGCTGAATGTGGTTGGTGACACTGGCACTTTACCTCAGAAGGCTATAATTCAAAAACACACTTGTGTTTTTCATTTTCTTCCCTCTTCTAGGAATGGATTCTGTGGAGAACAGCACTAAAAGCTGCTTTCATTTTGTTACCCAGAAAGGTTTAGAGCCAAAGTGATAAAAAGGAGAACTCCCTCAGTAAAGCCATTTTGTATTTGAATAAAACCATTCACGTCTCTGAAAGTTTGGGTTTGGTCCCATCTTGCTCCTCCCCTAGCCATCCATTAGGGATGGCTAATTTCCATCCCTTCTTTACTGTACAGACTTGTTATAGTACTTTGCTATCAAAATATGAGCAGGGCAAGACTGAAAGAAGCTCCATTATCACAAAAGGTCTCTCTACAAAGTGATAAAGGGAAGAGAAGAGTGCACCACTAAATCTTAAAGATAGTGATAGCACAGAACTTACTCTTTTAGGAATCCTGAAGTTCAGGCCTTCAGCAGATGTGACAGCAGAATGTTCTTAATACATGAAAGGAAGATTTAAGTTTTAAATGCTTTGTTTCAGCTACTGCAGAACATGAGAAAAGGTGGGAGCAAGAAAGAAATTCTCCCACCCAGACTTAAGCTGTCAGAAAGGAAATGAAGAAAAGAAATCAAAGAAAAACCAACCTGTGATAACACTGTGACTCACAAGCTTTAATAAACTGCCTTCAGAAATACTGCTGGGCAGGGTAAAGGTTCCCTTCCCTTTCTCTTTTCCATTTACACATCCCAAGATGTGCTGTGAAAGAAAACACTGATGCTTTCCTCCAAATCTTCAGGGAGAAACAGCTTCATGTTTTTGCAGCTGCACTTGCCAGAACGCTGTTCCCACCAGTCCCTTGGCTCTTTCCTCTAATGTCCCATAGCTCAGATTCCTTTAAGGATAACTGTCAGATCCACATATTAGTCCCCAGAATATAGAGACTTAAGACCCTGTCTTAAAAGACTTCAAACAATTCTCCCATCTTGCAGCTGGTATAGCTCCTGTTATACAACAGTGCCAAAAAGAACCTAACACAGCAGTGACCAAGTCAGAAAAACATGAACTTTTTTTCTGTTTCTCTATTTGGATCCAGAAGCTGTCAGGGCTAAACACAAACTGTTCAAAGCAGCAGATGGGTACACATGCCTGAAATTTAGAAGATGCTTACATGGATTTGTGCTGGGGGCTTTTACAAGTTCCTTCACAAAGCTGAGTGCATCAGAGCAAGACAACACCTACAAAGAGAACACTTTCCTTTGTTCTCCTTGGCAACATTGAGCATATTTATCCTGTCACTATTCCCCCATAATACAATTGTATGCTGCTGAAGAGAGCAGCAAGACAGAAGATCCCTGCAGGCCAGTTAGCCTGACCACGCCTTTTGCTTGACTGCCTGCAGAAGAAGAATCTAGTAAAAGGTTAAGAACATGAATTTAAGGAGGGGGAGTAGGAATAATACAAGATGACAGCAAGAAAAAGACATGTCTACTTCCATTTCCCCCTCCCCTTATATCTACTCCAAGGGAATTTAAAAAAAGATTACAGAATCATTAAAAAACCCTGCAATACCTGGGGATGCTACCCCTGCACATCAACTAGGTTTACTCTGATCTATAATGCTTGCCAAACACTTTCACATCTGTAGGAACACTCCAACATGTAAAAAGGGCTTGTTTACCATGCTGACCCACACTCTAGAAGCTTGTAAACAGTAATTGATATTTTGCAGCATTTCTAGACCACACAATACCCAGTGCAAAGAACAGTAATGTTCCCCAATGCAGGTCTCTTCTGTTTGAACCAAAAAATGTTGGAAGCATTCTGCCTCCAGATTGTACCCAAGTCGTTTTGAAACTCTCCCGGGCTAACATTTGTCTTACAAGTGACTATTTAAAAATCAAACCAGCCTTGGTTGCCTCTGCAGCACTGAACTGTACATAAATGCAGTTCAGTAGTAGCACAGCACACATGACATGTTGGCAACTTCAGAACAGGTGTCAGTGAGGAATACCACTCCTACCAGCAGAGAACTTCTCTCACTTTCTCTCTCTGATCCGTTTCACATGTACTGCAACCAAAATAGTGCAACTCTGTATTTATAGCCTCCCAAAGCACTCCAAAAGGTTTAGTCATCAGTGTGTGACCATGGACACACCCCTCCTGAAAGGGCTAAAAATAGGAGACTGTTAAGGACTCCTGAACCAGATTTGAGTGATGTAGTACTACTCAACCATCAGAAGAGAGATTATTAGCTCATGGTTTCCCCTCAGTTATTTGCCCAGTGACATCTGAGTCCTTAATTACTTGCCTTGAGCATAGCGAATGATTACACGGTTAATCTCTAACACTTGATTCTAAACAACTATTGTCAACTCTTGTTGACAAAACTGCTTTCCTAGCCCCTCCAACACAGGGCAAGGCAGCCAAAACAAATTCTTAGAAGGCAGTGGACAAGGTCATCTGAGCCCTTTGTGTCACTTAATTCTAAGTATATATATTCATCCACCCAGAAAAGCATCGAGTCTTTGCTTTCTTCGAAAAGAAACTCAAGTTTGACCCTTACCTCAAATAAATGGAATCTGCTAAGATGTTCCAAAATTAGACTTCAAATGGAAATGAATCCTGAGTTCTACACAGAATCATTTACCAAATGAGGTTTCAGCAGAGTCAAAGGGCTTTAAAAAAAAAAACAAACAAAACACACAAAACAAACTCAAATCGACACAGACCAAAAAAAGTCTACCTGGTGAACCCCTCCACCTCTGTTCTTAAGCTTTTTCATAAAACTCATGTGGAACTTCAACTTGTTGACTGCACAGACTGCATTAATCTGAGCTTTCCATTGTTCTTCAAAAGGATACACCAATAAATTTCCAATAAATCCCAGCTGGTGCATTTGCAAGTGAACAGGAAAAACACATATGAAGAAAACTATTCCATTTAATCCCCTGTATAATATCTATTTCCTTCTTTGTTAGTGGAAAACATAGACGATATCTCTGCTTTTGTAAAAGTGTATGCACCATGCCTAAAACTCCTGGTGGTATTGAATGTTCCACTGCTCAGCTCCAATTAACTCTGATTTCAACTGCCCAAAATCATTTCACTATGATTGCCTCTCCTTCTGCTTATGTGCAGAATGTGATGAGGAGCATTTAGGAGCAGCACAGGGAGAAGCAAGGAAGAAAAATGCCAAACTACAAAAGAAAGACTCATCACCTATTTCCCTAGAATATTCAGTATTCCTTTTGCTTGTCATACTCTAGAAAAACAAAATATGAAAGGAGAATTAAAGACAGAAGCATGTAATTCACAGTAGCAGCATTAGAGACAAAATAATTCTTCCTAAGAATCTTTATTTACCAATTTACTGCTTCCACACAGTGGTACTGTAGGAGTTTTAAACCAGGACAGTGGAAAGAAAAAGCAGATAATTTACCTAAGATTGTCCCAAAGCATCTCAATTATTTTCCTAGGCAGTGCTTACTGTAAAGAGTATCTTTGCAGAAGTCTCCATGATAGAAAGGTCTGTGTTTAACTTCTGTTGTACAGGAAGAAAGCAGGATAGGATGGTCAAACATTAGAAAGGTACATATTTAATATCCTCAATAAATTTTCTGACAAGTCAAAATGGAAAGAGAACCAGAATAAGAATATAAATGGGCAAACCCTCTTCTATTCTGGGGATTAGTTCTGATTTTATTGCACTGAATTTGCAACTATACACAAAGGTCTAGATAATAAAGATTTAATTTTGAACCAAATGTCTTCCTGCTACTTAATTTTGGTCTACACATTTGAATTTTAAACTCTACCTGCTAAATAAAAAGTCTTTGTTTATCAAAGAACTCTCTCAAGAAGGTTTGCTGGACTTTGCTCCACTCAGAACAGTGTCAAAAGGGCACAGACTTAAAGAATCTTTTCCCACAAGGTGTGTCCCATCCCAGGCTGTCATCCGGCAGACACATGAGAAACACCCACTGACCACAGAAGAGAATAGCTTAAGGGACAAAGGTGACAGCTGTACAAACATATTTGCAATGCCAGGTTTATCCAGGATAGTAAAATCTTTTTATATGATGGCTTCAGAAGGTTAAGAACCAAAGTCTCCCCATTTCCAAGAAAAATCAAAGGCAGAGAGCTCCAATATCTGACTTCACACAAAAGCCAAACTTCTTGTTGAATGAAGTAGTCAGATTTTGCCTGTGGCAAATTTTACAAAACCTCTTGACACTGCTTAAAAGGCTGGGTTTGTTTTGTTTTCTATGTTTCCACCTCTTGGCTCTTGCATGCAAATACTTGGGCAGATCTCAGTTTTAGCATTCAAATTACAAAGCACCCATGGTGTGTTTGACACAGCTCCAGGACAGCAATGTCACAGAGGCTTCCCTGCGCTGCAGAGCAGCAGTCACCACAATCTGCCAGGACACAGTCCACAACCTCTCTCCAACAGCAATTTAGAGCAGAAAGAAAAGCAGAAAGATGTAACCTAGATGGGTGAAGCTTTGTGTCTGTTTGGTGTGCAAGGGAAAATAAACTCATTGAATAAATTAAAACAGAAGGAATTAATTTAGTGCAGAAATGAGGACTCCCTTTGGTGCCTGGCTCATGCATAACAAAGAAACAGCTGATGAGTTAGAATCAAGTAGGGCCAAAAAAGGCCCTGATTCATTAGTGATGTGTGTTAACATTTGGCCTACATCAAGATTAATTTGGAAATCAAGGGCTTAAAGGGGTTTGTAAGTAACAGAAAGGATTTTTCAGGCATCTGAAAACCACTAACCTAGTCCTCCTTTATTTCTCTTACCTTAAAGCCCTGGTGGTTGTCTGTGAAGTAGCCTACAATAATTAACAGAACTAGAGCAAAAATTTCTGCTGCCTTCCACGAAAACAAGTCCAGGAGAATTCATGAGTATGCAGTCAGTTTTACAAACTGAGGCTGACACAAATGACAAGAACATACATACAGTCCTGTGTTACAGTGGTTCAACTCCAGTTTTTTCCTGAGTGTTTTAAACAGTGCAATTAATCTCCTGTAAGACTTTAAGAAAACCAAGTAGATTTGAATAGAAAACAAGATACACAGCTGATCAGAACACCTTAATGAAATATTAAAAACTTTTCCCCTCGATGTGAGAAAATCCTCTTCTATCTGGTACCACTTTGGTGGCCACTAGTGAGAGTCACTGCAGCATAGTATAAAGTGTTAACAAGAGCTTGAATCAGCCAGCAGCAGTGGCATAACAAAAAATTAATAAACACATTTGGGGGTTAAAGGGAAGCACAGGCAAAAAGGCAAAGTCTTACAGAGATCTAAGAAGTTTGGATCACAAAACAGCTAGGGCTTTGGCAGCTTTTTTGGGGTCCAAGAACATGTCCTCAATCTCTGTGGCCAAACCATTCTAGAAAGCACAAGCAGCTGAGTGGACAATGGGGAGAAAAATGCTGCAGATATAAAACTGCCTTTGTGTGCAGCAGCAACTGCTGCCCAGACAGTACGAGCATTAACTTACACCTTTTGTTCCTTAACCCAAGGAAGGTCTCTGAATACTCCTCATTTCAGTATAGGCTCTAATTAATCTAAATGACTATTTCTCAGGTGAAAGGAAGCCTTAAGACTTGCAAGGCTTAACATGTGGCAAATCATCTGGATTTCTCAGGTGAAAGTACACACAAAATGTACACACCAACTTACCAGATTCTAAGAGGTATTTCCCTGTAATTGTCACACTGCTTGCATTGCACCTGAGTCATAGTATGGAATCCCCTACCAGAAGAATTAGTTCATCAACAGGAGTATCCACATGAAACCAGGTACTTTAAAAAACAAAGCAGCCAAGAATTACACCTGAGTCAGCAGCATCACTCAGACTGAATCACTGTCAAACAAGGAAGTTAGGAAACTATGACAGGTGTTTTGGTTGGGAATTTCCTCTTTCATATAACTTGAAGTATTTTAAATCATTTTTTGTTGCAGAAACTGATTAAAGGAACACTGATGAAAAATTAAATATTCTTCCAAGTTATACATTGTATTAATAGGAGTAAATGACAATATCCTCTAAATCCAGTCTCTTGACTGTTGACGTATAGTGATAGAAATACTTTTCTACTTGTTTGCTTGACACATAACAGTGCATTTATGAACACAGATGGCTAGGACAGTTTGTCCAGTATGCATGTTATCACATTACTTTCTTGTTCTGATTAAAGCACCCAAGTTTTTGCAAAGTAAGAAAAACTTTTTTTCCTTCTGAAGAAAAAACTTAAACGCAGATAATATAAATTGAACTACTCAAAGTAGATTGACTTGCACCTGAAAAGGTGTGCAGTGCACATGGAGTAAGATAAGGACGGCTATTCCTTTGCTGGTGTGGAGGAGAACATGTGGCCTATATAGCAGGCAACACAGTACTGCACACGTACTAAAACTGGAGACAGAATGATCCACCCTGGTGAAACCACAAGAAAGGAATATCAGCACATTAACAGTGCAGTTAGCTGTGACAGACTCTGGCCATATAACTTGCATTATAGTTTATACTAATATTTACTATGAAGGCATCAGAGGATTATAATCCTAATTGCTGTAATTATGGCTGAATGTATCATTCTTTGCTTTAGATGATCTTCATGCTTGTCCCCTAGAGGTTAGACCAGCTGGAATGCGTGCTAAACCCAGAGATTTTCTTCACTCTTCAACTCAGCAGATCATCCACTTAGCTGAGCACTTGACTTCTCTACAGCCATAGTGGTTTTTAAAGGAAGTTACTCCACAGCATTGAAATCAAAGGATGGAACTGTCACTAACAGCACTACAATGCTTCTATTGCCTTCAGCCTTGTCCTTTCAATGGAAGTATGAGAAATAAAAATAATCCACACTCAATTTATTCTTGAACACTCCTAGAACTGGCACTTCCAGTACTAAGGAGCCTGAGGTAAGCAAAAAGACAGATCACAGGTAACAGGAAATAAAAAGGCAGTGCCTAGTTCCTTTCAAAAGCCTTCCATGTAAAAGACCTAACAATCTGCATCAGCAGTGTCTAGTGTCCGGGCCTGGGATGTTACTGCAAGTTATTTAACATTTTACAAAACTCCAGCCAGCAAAATCCATTAAAGAAAGGCCATAAAGAGTCTCAGATCATTCTAGCTTGAGCTGGATTCTCTGTTCTAGTCTATAGAGTTATCTCAAATCTCTCCCTACACCTTTATCAAGATACTGATATCAACTTCTCATTTGCATCCCTCATCCATTTTAGTCACCTACCTATTCCCTTACCAAATTTACTTATATAAGCTTCCCCATATAAATTCACATCTCAAATGGAAGCAGCTACACTCACTCCATACCATTCATTTTCCTGGGCACTCAACCACACATTCTACTCTGTCCTCCCCCCTTACAGTTGTCATGTCTTTTCAAATCATGTATTTTCTGAATTTACACAGGATTGAGTGAAAAGCACTCCTCCAGGCACTGCTACAGCAAACAACATGAATAAATGAAGATTTTTTTTTTCTCCTCCTGAAAACATAGGTGTTAAAATTTAAGTGACATTTAGGTGTCAAATTTAAATGATTGCAGGGAATGTTAGTTGTCATTGAAAAGACATTTCTAGCTACCACATCTGCAGGATAGAAGCAGAAGTCTGACCCAAACACATTCCAAAAGTTCAGAAAAAGAAATCCTTGCTTTTCTTATTTTTTCATATAATTTTTTTTAGTCTTGGTTTCTAATCATTTGACTAGTGAAATGACCAGCTGTGATGCTGTGCCTGTTTCAAGCTGAAATTTGGCAATAACTGTGATAGCAAATACCATAGGGAAGAACTGCATAAACTGCATAACAGAAATATATTCTTCCACCCCTTCTGTAAAGGCTCACTAGGTTAGAGTGTAGTATCATGTAACACCCTGGGTTTTTTGGTTGTTTTTTTCTTTTGCTATTTCAAATGTATCTCTTCTGCTTACAGTAAAGCACAAACAGAAAATAAAAGGGTCCACATGAGTGGTTAAGAAACCAACAGCACTTTGCAAAGAACATAATAGGATTAGGAAAACAGTAGCATTTCTTCTTAAACAGCCTCCTTGTTCCTTGTTTACGAGGTTTATGAGGTTTACTTTACTATTTAGGAAAGCATCTTATGGAACGGCAGCCAATCACGAGCGGGAGGTGTGGAACAAGGACACAGAAAACATGCCCTAAACACAAGAAGGACCAGTGAACTCCCTTAACCTCTTCTCTGCACTCTCAAAAGAGGATAATGTTTGAATTACTGTAGATTCAAAGGAAAGTATTTCATCCTATTTGCCAAAAATCTTATTCAGCAACTAAGAAAAAAAAACCCAAAACAAAACAGTGACAGACCAACAGAAAGCTTAGAAAGAATTGAGGACAATTAAAGGAAACAATAATATGGACCAAAAGACTTTACACATTTAAATGAGATTCAACTTCCAAATTGGAAATATCCATGTCACAGGGACAACTTGCCTCAAGACATCTAATTACTGCCCTTTAAGTGGGACAAATACAATTCCTTCGATTGCATTGCTGCTGTCAAAGACAAACTTAATCTGTTTTCTTTGGGGGGTTTTGTTTTTGTGTTTGGTTGGTTTTTTTTTTTTTCTTTCCCCTGCAGCTATGTTTGCAACAACCATGAGACAGCTTTCCCTTCAGGGAAAACAACAGAACTGTAAGCCTGAATCATTCTGTGACACAAAGACAAGCAGCTTCTGCTTCATGATGGAAATCATTCTGATTTTGCAATTGATGATTTATAAAGAGTTACAATCCAAGTGATTAAATATGACACCCTGGACAACCAGTTCTTGACAGGGAAACAAGCTTCCACAGCCACGAAAGTGAACTCTGCACTAGATTTCCATTTGACTTGTGGATAAAAGCACGGAATTCATTTTAAGACATGCCTGCACATCATTGTGTTAGATCATTTTCTACAGAACATCTCATTTTAGATGTCTCACTTACAATGCAAATCAACAACAAGAAAAGGTCACTAATAGGTGACCTTTTGTCTAAAGACCATGTTTGTCTTCACCAAGAACTACATTCCTTCACATCCCCTGGGGACTCTATACATGAATGATTTTGCATCTCAAGTTCCTGACTTGTACTTCACAGAAGTCTGAGCTAACAAAACACCATAGCTTCATAAGTTACTCTAAATTTCAACACTTGGAAATGAAGTGATCAGCAGATCTGGACACTGATACAGCTCACTGTTCTCTGTTCTAATTGCTCTATCATGGTTGTCAATGAAGAATGTTTTGACCCCAAAAGCTAAGCCCAATCACATACTTGTGTTTCTCCAGAGCGCTCTGCGTTTTTGTCCAAACTAGGACTTAAGACACTGACAGAATAGTAAGATCCCTTCCTTCAAGTTGTGCATTTCAGAATCTTTTCTCTAGCTATAGGTCCTGAATTCAAAACCTGGTATTTCAGGACCCCACTTAACACAGGCTGCATTTCACCAGAGCTTGTTTTGGGACAGTTAGTAGCCCAGAATAGAGATTGACATTACCAGGGTTATAAATGACAGATCATATCTATATAATACTTATCTAATTACAACTAAATTAATTATCTAAGTAATTATATATAATTATTCTAATGAAAATTTAATGAGAAAACATCAAATTACTTTACACTATATATATATGCAGAGAGCCTCCATGTGTAGCAAGCTATTCTGAAGTGCATGTTTACCAGCAACTAGACATAGCATGTTCTGCAAGCATTGTTACTTTAGAACAGCAGCAGCTCAAAATTTAAGCAATTTCAGCCATTAGAGACCCAAGTGTGGTTTCTTAATCTTTATAGTTCATTCTACTTGTCCTGCAGTTGAGCTTAGTCTATTAATATATAACAGTAAGGAAAGATTTCCTCTGGAGACAGCAATGCAGTTACAATTGGTAACTATTGTTACAATAGGTAACTGGTATTATTTTCATCTTACAGAGAAAGCAAATGATCACACTGCAGCTCTACTGGTCTCCAGATACCTTATGACCTAAAACACACTCCATTTTACCAGGCTCATAGAAAACATTTCTCCCAAATCAAGCACAGTATTGGGGCAACCAACATTTCCTCATCTGCAGCTTTAAATAAAATATGAATCAGAACCTCAAAGAACAGCATGCTGTTTCTCTTAAATATATTCTTAAGTACCAAAAATTCCTACAAACCAGGGTAAAATCATGATATGAAGACTTAAAAAACCAGCTTAAGAACACCAATGAAACTGCTGCTTTGGTCAAGTTAATTAACAGTGTCTTAGTAATCCTATCAAAGTCAGCCTCTTCAACTGCAAGAGGTTAGAAACATAGATCTAGATTTATTGATCTTAAACTTAGAAGCAAATGTCCTGTTAAATAATCTGTTAAAAAAATATTGCTTTATATAGAGGTATAGGGTTTGACATGGTTGCATCAGTCAGCCACAACCAGGCCTTAGGGATAGCAGCACAAGCCATTCCTCTTCCCATATTCATTGCACCATTATTCTCACACTCATGTTACACTCACCAATCCCACCTGATATATGTATGCTAATATATGCTTAGATAAAAGCATTCACCACCTTCAAACTGAACCATTTCCTCATTATTGTAGTAACAGCTACAATAAGCTTAAGACTTCAGTCTTAAGCTGGAGAGTTAAGAAAAGAAGCACCAAGTCTTTTCCATCTATTCTGTGTGACAACTAAGATTCTTGTCCTCTTATACCAAAAATATGACAATTAAATTACCTACTATACAGATTAATCAGTATTGTAAAGCAAAGTGGTGCTCACTTCAGAGCTGCACTGAACCTCAGGTAGGTAGCTTATGTGCTTCTCTGCATCACAGAGAAACTTCCAGCAGTTTGCAGAGGAAAACCTGAAACTGGGGACATACAGTTTTATACACATACATCAGAAAGTAATAATTCTCATTAGAGCACATTCACACTTACTTGGAAATAAGGCAGGTTTTCAACAGAATTCTTCATAATAAGATTGGAATGCCTCTGTGCTGTGGTATAAATAGTTCCCCAAATAAATAATTTGAAGCCTTTCTATGAAGTAAATTGATTAGTCTACATTAGTCTCCCTTCACAACAACATTGTATTGTAGATGTCAATAAAAATCTAAGTAGTGTATTAACACACATCACATATTTCAGTATCGCCAATTTATCAAGCTTCTCAGGAGTATGTACCTGCTAATGCCATTCTAGTACACATAATATTTCTGAACAACAGCTTTGTATCCACATCAAAACAAGAAAAGCAAAATGATCTGGAATGACTCTGTCAATCATGGCACAATTTAAAGTGTTACATTATAATTGCATGCTGTCAAGTGAAATAAGTTTTAGCCAAGAGTTTCTTTAGGTTTTTTTATAATGTGGTCTGTTTTGTTTGCCTGTTGGGTATTTTTTACATATTTTTGTGTTCTTGCAATATCTTCAGGATTTTTGTAACTTTCTTTTAATGAAGCTAAAGACAAGAAAGCAAAGTATATTTCCTGGCAATAAATCACTACCTAGGCAGGACTCTATTTACTGAGGTTTTTTCAATTGCTGTAACTAAAACACACGATGCATTTTGTCCAAAACAGAATGCTAGCAGTATTAAAGAGAGGATTAAATTAAAATGATAATTCTTAATGCCCAAAGAGAACAATCAGTCACATTGCCCAGAATTGGACTACATCCCAGTCCACCTTTCCCATATTCATCAGTAGTTCACTTGACTCAAGAAAAAGGAATCCAATTTTTCCACACACACACCCCCCCACACACCTTTTCAATATTACTAAAAATACATTTCTGGGCAAATTTTATGAGCTCCTTTAAAGCTCCTTAAGCAAGTCTTACATATAGACAAAAATTGTCAAAAGAATTTAAGCTGTGAAGAAGCTCTCTTTGTCCACTAATGGTGGTTTTATATATAATGAGGTGAATTAGCTTATCCTTTCCATTTTTTTATTGTTAAGCGTAACAAAACAGAACTCTTCTCCTTTGTCATTGCAGACAATGCATTGCTACCTCCATTAAAAAACCCTTTATATGCATTTCAGACCTGAATCTGCTTATTTCAAGTGCTGAAATGCTAACTTCATTGCTAGCAACTTAGCAAATGAACAAATTGTTTCACAGTGACCTTAAAAATGCTATCATCTAAAACTATTTCAACATAATTAATGCAACATCCTGAAGAGAAGTAATAAGCCCCTGAAAACCAACAGACATTATTGCTTTAGAAACCTGCAAACACATTTTACATAGTGCTGGTTTGATTGCAGGTCCTTGACATGCATGGTTTTTCACTGTGTAGTTCACTTTGGACAAACATAGGTAAAAAGTGTACCAAATACTGCCAGTATGCACATTGAATATTGGGAAGAAACTTCCTGTTATTACTGGAACTTTAGTAAAATGACCCAAACCAACCCTTACTGTCTCCCTGCCCTTCCAACATCCCAATCACTTGGAATGCTTCCAAAAATTTCTGCCTATGTATAATTTTAAATAGACAGAAAAAGCCACTCCAACATCACCACAGCTATCGGGTACAATAAATGTGACTTCATCTCAAGAAAGATATGTAGCATTTCCTGTTAGGTGCAAATTCCATGCTTAATTAAAACATACACAGGCTGACTTTCATCTGAAGACCACAATGTACACCAGAAGTACTAAGAGCTAGTTACAGAGAGTGGCTTAGTCGTATACTTAGTCTCATATTTTACAATAACTTGCCAATTTTTTTATGTCTTGGCATTTGCTGCATACTGTTCATCTTCTGAATTACTATGCATTCAAGTAGGTGGACTACATAGTTCCAGGGGAATTCCATTGTAACTTATCATAAATGAATCTTGCCACCTACTATATCACCAAGTTCATGTTCTGCTTTCAAATTAGTTCAAGTATTTAACTCATTTCTTACTGAAGGATTTGAACTCCGAAATTGTACATTTTTCAAAGCCTGATAAATACCTACAGGGAATTCACTTCAGAAGGAGCAGTCATATTCTTGCAGTTTTAATTCATGATGACTGTACTTATGTGCTTCTATTTTTACCAGGATGTTTTTTAAGTTACTAATTATTTGTGTATCTTCCTTGATTAAAGGACTAAATTAATATCACAACTTCACAAAAAATACTGTAATTTAGGCATCACAGTATTAAAATATTTGAAGAACAACTTACAGCAACAATATATTTATATTCAAACAACATGCCTCAGAGCACACAGAAGTTTTCCTCTGAATATCTTGACATTTCATCTTCATTTTTGGCAAGAGTCAAAAAAACAAACAACTGACATTTTGCATTTATCCATTAAAAATAAATTCACCTAGACCTTGCTAGAGAGTATTCAGGATGGATTCCTTCAACCAGTTCAAAACAGCCCTCTCATTTTGGCACAAGCACAGATCTTGCCTAACTGTTGCATACAGATTGACAGGGCAATGAAAACAATACAAGCTGTTCTCAGCAGACTTCATTTCTCTTGAAAGGTGTCAGGTTGAGATTGAAGTAAGGCTGTGTGAAAAACAAGCACACAAGCCCCCCTGCCACACCATTCTGGCAACATTTATCAGCTCTAGAAGCACTGTGTCTAGCAGCAATTCAGGTGTTAAATATTTTTGCTCTGACATGAACATCTGTTTAAGCCATCTGCAGATTTCTGTCTTGTGACCATCTGTCCACCAGAAGTTCAGCTAGAGCTAAAGGTATATTGTATATTAAGAAATACCTGTAAAAGAAGCAGCAAAGAGAAACAGGGTAAAAAGAAAAGACAAGGAAGAAACTTGAGAGGAATAAAAAAAAGCATACAAACAATAACAACGTAAGAAATATCCAACAGAAGGATATTACCACAAGGAGAAAACCAGCAGGGAAAGTCTCAGAGAGGACAACAAGGTAAGGCATAGATGGATCCAAGCTGGAACATTTGCACATACGTGCAAATGAAGCTAGTTGAAAGCATATGACTCTGCCTGGGAGCAGACATCAGTGCTTGAGTCTCCATTTGAAAATTATTGCCTGGAAAAACATAGGATTGAGTTAAAGTGGCATTAAAGGTTTCTGCTATGTTATTATATTTCATAATTCACTGCAATATTACAAACCTATCAAACAAATCTTCAGTTCCAAATGGTGAATTATTTGTATGCCCAATACATAAATTACATTGAAAACATTTCATTCCTTGAATTCTGAGACAAAAAGTGGCTGGGAACTCAAGACTTGAATGTTTCTGAATGGAAACAAAACTTCAAAATCTTTTCTTTTCTCTCTCCTATCTCCACCTGCCTGGAGTCACAGCTCAAGTCATGAGAAGAGCAAGGCAGATAGTGAAAACGTTTACTATTTAGAATAAGTTTGGTATTTACAGCTAGGTCAATGAAATACAGCAGTTGGCCCACTGGTAAGCTTGAAGACCCACACCTAGGGACATGCAAATGTACTTCAAAGAAGAATTTGCAGTGTATGCAACTACATGCATGGTTCTACCTTAGTATACACTTCCACACATTATACTTAAGTCATGCTTATTTGCACATGCCCAAAACAACATGGACCAAATGCAATTTAACTACTGTAATTCCATGTGACTGAGAGCTAATGTCATGCAGTCATTTTAAGTTAGGCTCTTGCATGCATCCCAGAATCATCACAACAGCTCCAGCTGCCAAAAGGGAGAAATCCTCCTACCGTGTTTCTCCACTACTACAAGCACAGAAACCTTTCATTCAGCCTATGCTACTGAATAAAGAGGTAGAAAAATGAATGTTTGTTGGAGGCTTTTGGTTGTTTGGTGGTTTTGTATGTGGTTTTTGTTGTTGGTTGTTTTTTTTTAATTTTTATTTTGCTGGGACAGTGTACTGACATTTTAAGGAGTTAAAGCATGAAGCATTCCAGCAAGCATCAAAGCTGGCACAAGGTACTTGGTGAGAACAAGTAGGCAGGAAGACAGGAACGAGAAGATGGGGCATGATAGAACTCCCTGTTTCAGCAGTAGTGAGCTGTCAGGTCTGCTCACCCTGTGTCAACAGCCATGCAGATAGTAGGCAGATATTTAGCAGTTTCTTTTACTTCACAACAGCACCCAACCAGTTAAGTCACACTGAAGATGCTTAAATACTGAGAAGAGACAACAGCACCTACATAAGCTACAAATCACTTCACCTTTTTAAGTTCTGTGTATGAAGTATGTGTTTACACAGAAATAACTCTGCTCAGACTTTCTGGCTATTCTCAAATAAGTTGACTGAAGCTGACTTTATACATAAACGTTATCAAACCATTCAAGCCAATGCTGTAGTTAGAGAAAGAAATAGAGATTTCTTTTTTGGGGGGGGAGACTTAAGGAGGCATTCTGACCATTTGCTTTAAGCAACATTCTCTCCCTCTAGTTAATGCAAAGAAACAGTTCTCCACAGGGTAGCTCAGACCAGGGATCTGGGTCAGGTGCTCTGAATTGCTCAGAGCAACACTGCTTTCTGAAGAATCCTAGGAAAGAACTATTTTAAAAAGGGAACCTAAAATTGAATATACGTCTAGAACCCACTTCCAAACATTAAAGTCATTTAAATACCCAAAATTCACAGCCATTCCTATTCTTTCCTAAAATGAAAAAAAAACACCAGAATACCACATACATGTACATAGCAGAATTATCTAAAAAATCCACAAATAATGTTAATGCTTTGAGGTTGGGGTTGTTGTTTTTTTTTCAGAGCTCCTAGGGAATGTCAGTGCTGCTATCATCATGATTCCTCAGGGTACCTAAAGCAGCATTAAGAACTTTGTACTTCTTACAAGCACAAATGAAGTGCAGACTAGGAGTGCTATTATACCTCTAGTACAAAGTAATCACCTTATAGCTATGCACTTGCATCTTTAAGTCTCACAAAGAGATGATGTTTGTCTTTATGGATAGTTTTGCAACTAAAAGAGAAGCATTTCTCTTCTAAAAAACAAAACCTATAATTTATAACTAAAAAATGCAAGAGGAATTCACATCACCAAAAAGTGACATTAAAATACGTGTGTGCATGTTTACCCTCCTGTTTCCTAGATAATACAAGAAATGAAATCTCAGCAAGATTATAGATTTTATCCAGAACAACTCAAGTGTGACAACTCAAAAGGTTCATTTTCCTTTTCTTTCTGCTTACACAGACTATTTTTTTTCCTCTCAGTGAAAAAAAACAAACAAGTGCAACTGTTTTGGGGGTAGAGGAAGTTCAGGGAAGTACTGCCCAATATGACATTTACCTGAGTATCCTCAGAAGGCCAACAGAAATGGGAACCTCACTGCAGCTACCCACAAGCAACTTGTGAGAACATTTGCTTCTAGTCCTACTATAAACTAGCTGTAAATTGGTGAGTGAGCAAGAAAAGTTTTTAGATCATCCTGCTTTATAATTAACTTACAAAATAAAACCCAACCCAACAATATTATGGATTGACTATCCAATATTTGTATGTCTAGGAAGTGTGATCCCACAAAATCCAAAAGGGAAGTTACTAAATTACTCTTCACAATTATCTGGGGCTCTTTTCCCAGATCTGTAAAGACTAAATCAATATATGTAGACTGTGATCTGCACTTCCCTAAAGGATAGCTGTAAATACATGGATATGACCCAGGTGAACCATCAGTTTAATTTGTTCTTTTTCACAAATAGGGGTACTTACTGCTTCTTCTGTCAAGTGCATTCACCTGCATTTAAACAAATAATATAAGGCCTTCAGCCAACCTGAATTCACCCCATTGCTCTACAATATCCACCACTAGAGGAAGATACAAAATCATTAACAGAGAATAAACAACAGTTCTGAAGTCCTTGCTCCAGAGTTGTTCTGAACCTATACTTTTTCCTAAAAGCACAAGCAGAAAAAAAACAACCAAAAAACAGTTAACTCGACCAGAAATTTACTACTACTCTTCCGCTCTGGGTCTAGCTGCAAAACAGAAAGTTTGGATAAACATAAGGGAATTACTAGCTCTTCTCTCACCTCCTCCTCCTCCTCCAAATTATTTATGTCACTGGCACCATCTATATAACCAGCTAATAAAAGCTTCCCTACAGTTCTAAATATGCATGTAGAATATCTACTTTCCTACAGCTGAAAGAAATGTTAACAAATAAACAAATATCCTCCAAACACATTCCTGAAACTTTCCAGAGTAAAAATAGCTGGAAGTATGGCAAAACTGCCCCTCTAAAAGTTTCATTCTAATCAAAACCACTGGAGGAGTTTGACCAATACAGAAAAACAGTATCTATTTGTCCTTAGCAATACAGTAAAGTTTACTGTATTGACAGCATGAGAACGCAGCTAGTTAATATTTGAACAGCTGAATCATTCTTCCATTTACCTTGCTGTAAAGCAAAAGCACAGGCAATAGGTAGAGATCAATGACAGGTAGTGAATCACAGCTAACATCAAACTAGGGGGAAAAAAGGATCTGTGATGGTCTAGCACAGTAAGCCTACTAAACCAACCTAGACATTTGGATGTGTTGTAGGTGATCCAGGCATGAATGATCATACATACTCAGGTATGCTGTAAAATACAAAATATGTAAATCATAATATCATATCTAAATTAAATCTTATGTAAACCATAAAATATTTAATTATGCATTAAAATGGATCACAGACCAACTGATTAAATTGTATATATTTAATGTTTCCAACTGGCACTACCTTCAAACACATACAGGGTCAGATCAACACTAACCAGAAATATGGGTATGACCTCATAAACACTTTCCAAGTGTGGAAAAGCAAGGCCATGCATCAGAACTCAGCAGACATTAAGACACTATACTTGCATCAAAAAGCAGCAACTCTACAGCCTCTCTTGAATAGAGGAAATGGAATGCCCTCCAAATGAAGAGGCATAACAGACTGCTGAGTTACACCAATGCCCCAGTTGCAGAGGTCAGACACAGTAAAATTTATTCAGGAAATATATCTGGAATACTGGCTCTAGTGCCTCTAACAATATAAACTATCTTCAGATGCATTTGCAAAGTATCTCTGATGCAGATGGGCTTTCCCTCTTCATTTCTGCTGCTAGCAGCCTCAATTTATTTTTATACAGTTAAATCCTCAGGGAAAGAATAGACGTCTAGCCTTTTACTAAAAACTACAATATTCGCAGTGTTGTCACTATTTTACCAGATTTTACATGGCAACTTCAAATCCTGTCCTTCACCCTGCTACCAATAGCAGTAAACAAGCACAAGTGATAGGAGTTTGGCTCACCCATTGCTTGGCAAGCTCAATGCAGAACTACTACTTCCACCAAACCCTATCTCTCCAACCACAGTGCCATGTAGGGAAGAGAGGCATGTTGCCATCTCCCTCTCAAGTTGCATGACTCAACACGTATGCTGTGACCCCAGACATGAACTAGACCAAACTCTCCCTGTGTGGTTCAACAAAACCAGGACATGCCTAGGGCAGTTGACTTCAGTCTTCCACCCACCTCCTGTGCAAACAGTATGTAGTTTCATTATTGATGTTTGCCTTCGTTTTAAAAGGTTTACTAGTATTTATTTTGCATATTATCTTGTTTCACTGATACTGTGCTCAGCTGTTGATAGCAGCAGTTGCTGTACCAATAAAAATAAATCCTACTAAATGACTATCATAACACAATAATGGTCTAAATAATATATGCCCAAAAACAGACAAGTTGATTCGTTAAGATGGACAGCCTGGAAAACACAAACCCAACATTATTAATAACTTCAACAAGGAAAAATACCCAAGCCTACAGCCAAAGTAGAAAAAAATTAATACTTGAGAATTAATGTTAGGTAGTAGCATTAGCTGCCAAAATTCTTCTTTCTTCATTTACAGTGGTCAAACTATGCTTTAAAGTTACACAACTGACCAATGAAAAAAGGATTCAGGTACTCCCCTATCCTCACACAATGTCACAATAGGACATATTTTTCTTCCTGCAAACAAAGCCTTGTTCCAATCACAGCATGGGACTGATCCATGCTATTGTTTGCACAGTCTGATAGTATAGCTAAAGCTTTTTAAGCATACAAAAAAACCCCAGCAATCCAACTCTATACACTAATGCTGTTGTGGTTTGCATTTGTGGATAGCCATTTACACTGATAAGAAAAAAAAACTTCAGTTAGGAACTTCTGACCATCTTGATAATGATCTGAAAACTAACACTAGCTCTTTGTTCCAGGAGTGAGGTGGTCCAGGTACTACAGATCCAATTCCTGTGCCTTGCATGCCCTGCTCACTGCCTGAAGAGGAAGCAGAACAGAACAGTCCTTCCCCTCCCTGCTGCAAGGGAGATAGAGGCAAAGCACAACAGGAGCAGACAACAGAGAGCTGCCACACTCACAGGCTTTCCACCAACAGCCAAATCTTGCTGGCTCTGTGAGTGACAGACTAGCAGCCTGAGCAGCAGCCCTTAACCTCCTCTTCAGGTCCTCCAAAAATCACAATGAACACAACACAACTGTAGTCCCTGGAAATATCCATAACTGAGATAAGGTTAACACCTAAACCTATGTGCATCATCCTAACAGCTTACCATTTAACCAGTCATTTGACAAAAATTCCTCAGTGTTGGAGCTCTTGACACTTGAAATCCCTGAAACATCACCTTTAAAGCAAAAGCCATGCTCAATAGATTTATATGCCTCAGGTGATTGCAGGGCAGTTGCTGAGACTCTTCATTCCCCTCAGATGAGCAGCAAAAACATCAGGTACAACCAGCTGAAGTCATGTGATGGCCTAAATTCGTTGAATTGATGGTCTCTGGCTTGTTCTCATTGATTGATGAGACAACTTCAGCAGCAAATCAACAGGGATTTGGGACAAAAAAACCAACCTAACTATCATTCCCCCTTACCCACACCAGTGCACAAAAGTGTGAACTGTCTCCCTCTATGGTGCCTCTGTTCTGGGCACAGAATCTTAAAACTCCTGAAACTTACACAAACTCCAAAAAGCAAATGGAATTGTTTCAAAAGACAGCTTAAAAGCAAACCAAGAAATCAGAAAATGATGCTTGTGTTCTTTCACAGCAGTTTTCTTCAATACACACAGAAATGTAAAATTAACTATGAATAGGAGTGTGGTGAGCAAGAAAATTGCATCAATACATGCACCTCCTTGTTCTACCAGCATATTAACTTTGCAAAGAAAGGCTATCATAAGGGGGAAGTAGAACACTTCATTGCTCAAAATCAATACTGGCAGCTGGCATATTAAAGGCCACAAGGTTGGGTTTTTTTCAATTTTAATTCTTCTTAAAGATATAGAAAAAACAAAGTCCACTACTACAGTCTCAAATGTTCAAAATGTGGAAATTGGTCTCCATCTGTCAACAAGGTAGCAGCAGGGAGGTATTTGTAAGACCTTGAGAGACTTCTGGGTTCCTTTTATAGGTAGTCTTTTAGGAACTCAGAGATTACATTTACAAATCTTCTACATAAGCATATAAAAATAGATTTTATTTGAGAAAGAGGGAAAAGTGCTCAAGATTTTAATATAATGACTTTCTCAGGGGAGTACAGCTTTAAAAATATCAAGCATAAGAAGAACTAGTAATGCTTTAAGCAGGGATCTCAGCAAAACTGTCAGGAAACTATTTTCTTACCTAGTTTATAAATGAATCATATAGAAGCTCCTTCAAATAAGCAAAATTGCAGAGTGGTTGGGACATAAAGCATATCTCAGTTTTAATCTCAAATTCTTAAGACTTGCATCTGATAACAAAAACCACTCTGCAGTAAATCACTTACACAAATACGTAGAAATTTGAACCAGAATCTTCCCCAGAACCACTGACTTAAACATCTCATCCTTTAGGTAAAACAAAATAAATCCATCATTTTAAACTCTAGTAAGCACGGAACACAACACAACTGCAAAATCTAAAACACAGTGAATTTAAATAGATGATAGCTCCTTGTAGATGTAATGCCTAAACACAGTGCTGCACCTGCAGTAGTGCTTCTGACTCAACTGCAGCTCTACACAGGCACAGCAGATTGCTCACATGCAACGTGCAAACCCTTCAAAAGTAGGAAAGACCAACTCAGTTGCAAGTCACAAGAAATGGCATGCTGACTAATACAGAGAAAAAACCCTTCCTTAGTCTATATAAGAACTCCAAAGATAAGCAGCAGACTTTATAACATTATCAAAAATCTCTAAAGGTGTAAGACTTCAGAAAAGGAAGACTAAATTCCATTTCACTTGGACAGCAGTCCAAATTGTCTGCATTTAGCCCCTATCTGGGGCTAAACTATAGCAGTTGTCCTAACACCCAATGACCCCTCCCCAGCAGGCGAGAAGGAGTGAGAAGAGCAGAGCTGTGGGCTGAAATGAAAAAGGATTGAATGAAACAACAGAACTGATGCATAAAGTGTATATAAAGTTATACTTAGCCTAGCAAAGCTACAGCAGTCCCACTGAGCAGGAAGGCAGTCCTCAAGAGCTGGAGACAAAAAAAGGAGCATGGAGAAGGCCAAGGAGGAAACCCAAGCAGAAGACTTTCCTCTCAGGAAACCTCCCCCTTGATCCTGAATGTGACATTTATGGTCTGGGATACACCTGTGAGCCAACTCAGGTCAGCTGCCCTGGCTGACTCCAAATTGCTAACAGCCTGCAGACCATGGCTGCCTGTCATGCTGTCTCACTGAAACCAGGACACAACATAGATGGCAGCCAGACCTCCATATGACAAAATTCACTATGTCATTGCTAATCTGTAAAGAGCTCATGTCCTTTAAGGAGAAAAGTATGAAAACAGGAGGAAAAGCATTGTAAGTGAACAAGCCTTTGACCTCAACCTCGCTCAGCTTTTCCTCAAATGACAAAATGTTCAAAATGCTTTAAAAAGTGAATCTACACAGCAGACCACAGACTTATGTGTAAGGCAAATGGGTGGAGACTCATTACCACCAGACTTGTGTTTTCACACCTCTACTACTGCTAGAAAAAAGGAAATGAGAACAGGCATTTGGTGGTTAGGCTTGGAAAGAAGAGACCAATGAAGTCCTGTTATAAAGCAGAGCTGTGAAAAAGAACTTGGCAATAACTGCCATGATTATTTTCTCTTCAGAAATGACACTTCTGCATAAGTGATCATCTTTGCATAAATCAAATATCTGCCATATGAGTTAAAATGAGGTTTGTCTGCTCATACTCCACTGTAACTCTATTGCCAGTAAAAAACAAAAACTTTCTCTCACCACTTACACTCCACTAAATACCCAAAGAATATGAAATTAAGTGAAATGCATTTTTAAGTGCTTTCTCTTTTGCTAAACCTCGCTGGAAGTATCAAAATGAGTTAAATTGCTTGGCCACTGTAAACTTCTGCTTTTCGCCCTCTCATTCAATCTAGTTTTAGTTTTGTTTATGTAACACAACATTCATTAACTGATCATGCATATAGAGTTCCTCTGGTTTCAGTGTAACAGCAACCTACATAATTTTAAGTGAGGGCTGTCATGCAACTTAATACATTACTGCAGTTAATCAGAATATTCCATTCCAAAGCAGGACAATATTATTTATATTTTTATATATATTTATTTATATTAAATATAATATTTTATATAACAGATATTTTTAATTTATATTAAATATAGTTATATTCTTTCTATTTTTATATTATTTATATTTTCCAATAAAAATCCCTGCACTTAGACATGCATAAGAACATGTATCTGTACAAAATACTACATGGCTTAATTTGCAGCAGAAGTAAAAGGACCCAGGATGACTTTGCTCCACTGCTCTCACCCAAACTGTGATTATTATATCCACCAGAGTTCCCACCCTATAATACTTTTGCTTTAAATTACTTCAAAGTATAGGAATAAACCACTGATCAGGTTGATTCATATACACATTATAGCCTTTCAGTTTTGATGTCAAACAAAACAAGCAAGGAACTTCCACATTACCTTAGGAATATCAAGTGAAACATTCCAGAAAGAAGCTGGGCATCAAACAGATGGAACTTGACTTTTTAAAGATGATTCCATAGCCATCTAACAGTTGAGTCACAACCCCCAGCATCACTCAGACACCTTCAGCTGCATACCATGACCATGCACCTGCCTGGAAAAACATCAGCAGTCACAATAGTGTCATGGATACACAAAAAACACTCAAATTTCATCACTCCTTTCAGCCAGGGCAGAAGGATATCATTTAAGATGAAAAAATGAGGCTAATTACACTTGATCTGGGTGAGCGAAGGAATGATGACAAAGGCCTGCTTTGGATCCCTGTTAGAGGGGCATAGTGGGGTTTCCTCTGGTTCTTACACTTTGCACATTCCTGTGCTGTAACCTATCCCTAAACTACCTCGTTTTACCACTGATAATGGCAGTTATAAAGACAAGAAATCCAAGCCCCATTACTCAGAGTAGAGTACAAACTGGGGGAAAGCCCTGGCCAGGACCCTGGATTCCCTGTGAAGATCTCTACACACCAGTGAAGGCCACCTCTGTGGTGAAGTTACTGAGGCAACAACAGTGCTCACAAAGCTACAAGCCTACCCAGCTCTGGCCCTGTTACTAAAACAACATCCTTGGCGTTTAAGCCACCGAATAACATTTTAAACAAAAGCCTAAAAGAGAAGGTATGGCAGAAGGGTAAGGGCACCCAAGCGTCACTCCTGTTGGGCAGAGGCGCACTGAGCACCCAGCAGCCAAATTCTGGCTTCTCAAATCTAGGTGCTCTTCACCTTTCAGCAAAGAATGGACAACAAAAAAAATACAAAGGACCTAAAAAGAAATTACATATGTATTTCCTCATCTCAAACGCGGCACAGCGCCTGCAGCACTAATACTGTCCCGGCCGCGGCCTCCCCACCTCAGCGCCGTGCAGGCAGAAGCGAGGGCCCTTCGGCTGAACCTCCCGCCAAGGTACGGTACGGTATGGTCCGGGGCACTGTCGTCCAGCCAGCCAGCCGGCTCAGGGCTGCCAAGATGTAAGGGCTGCCACGTTCCCAAACATCACCAACCTCGACGACAGACACACGAACCACACAGGACAATAGCACGATAGGACACTACCGCCCACGGTCTGCCGCCGCCAACTCCGCTCGGAACCTCCGGGGCGGGGCCGGCGGCGCGGGGGGGGTGGCAGCAGGTGAGCGCGGCCCGCAGCTGCGCCCCGTGGGCGGAGCGCGGGGCGGGGAGCGCCGAACCGTGGCGGCGGCGAGGACCTACTCGCTCCTTCCCTCGTCCCTTCCCTCAGTCACTCTCTTTCTCTCTCGGGACAGCGCCCAAAACTCGGCGGTGGCCGCAGCCCTTGACGGCTCTGTGGACGCGGGTGAGTGCCGGTACCTGCCCTCGGCGTGGGAGCTCTCTCCGCCCGGTAGTTCCTGCCCCGCCTGGCGCGGGGTGAATGAGGAAGCGATACGGGCTCTGGTTCCCTCCGGCCCAGATGGCTTCCATGGGGCTCCCGGCGGGGAGAGGGGTGCGGGACTCGGTCGCCGCCGGCTTCAGCCCGCCGCTCCAGCGTGTGTCCCGGCGGATCGGGCGTGAGAAGCGGCGGGCTGGGGAGCGCCTGTCGGTGGGGCTGGGAAGTGGGAGTCGGTGGGGCTTCGTCCAGCCCCGGGGCGCCGGCTGCTGCGGGGCTTCCTCCTCAGGCGCGCCTCCATGTTGGGCTCCGCGCCCCGGGGCGGGGGGCTGCGGTGGGAGTCCCGGGGCTGGCCCGGCCGCGAGCGCTGTGCACCGAAACCTCCCACTCGCCAAGCCTCGGGGTTGCTCGGGATGGGGCAGGCTCGTTCGGTCCGCGGGGAAGAGCGACCTTGAGCGGGGAAAGTCTGTCTGCCTCCGGCCGGGGGACGGGCGAGCACCGCGGGAGCGTTGGCGGGAGGGAGAGCTTTTGCCCGGTGTGAGGCGGTAACGAGATCCCTGTGGTCCTGGAAGGAACTTGGAGTTTCCTCCTAGCAGAAGTGCCAAGTTTGATAGTACCAACTTCTTTTTCTTTTTTTTTTTTCTCCTCAACCCAGCTGCACTGATACTCTGTTTCTGTCTCTGCGCGACAGTCAGTTTGAAGCAGATAAAAGGGACGGTCTTTTAAACAGTCAGGTTTGCAGCTGAATGGCGACAGACAATAAGAAATTAAGGAGAAGGAATGCCTGTTGCTTTTGTGTGTATGCTAGGCTGCATCTCTTAAAAACCAATTTTCAGTTCATTGCTAGAGAATTCCCCATTTGCATTAGGGTATGAAACATTAAAATAATTGAGTTATGGCATTTTGTGGTTACATCTGACATCTGTTTATTCGTGGGTTCTGACTGTTGCACCACCTCACTTCTAGATTGTTCAAGTATTGCAGAGCAGAGTGTTAATCCGGACCTCGGAGCTCCTGCCAGAGATTGATGTTCCAGGGTGATGTTGCCCTGTATCCTGACTCGTGACAGGTGAAGCTTCCAAGGACAGAACTGACTCTGTAGAGAAGGCAGGTGTAGGATAATCTGTTCTTATGCTTGATCTTCCCTTAGACACTCATTCAAAACCTGAATTGCAACATTTAACATCTGTACACTCTGTGTCAAAATCCTGGATGCACTTGTGTTTTAGTTTATTTTAAATCTTATTTTGGCCTTGGCCTCATACAGTCATTAAACACTGTAATGAGCCAGCAAATAACCGCTTTGGCTTTCTATCCATCAAAGAATGCCATGCAGTGTTGTACTGATCAGATAGGTAGCTATAACTGAGTGTAACCAATATAGCTTTCTGAACAAGAGACTATGAAGTGTTTCTTAAGTGGTTAAGAAATAATTTATAAACATTTTTTTTAAGAAGTGTCTATGCAATACTTCCTGCTTGTTTTAATTCCTGAAAATGGCTGTATTAAAAAGCTACATATTTGTCTTTGGATTGATAGATTTCAGGTGTCCCCCCCAAGACACTAACTATTATGGGAACCTGCAAATACTGAGGAAAGAAGCAAACAAAAGGCTACAGAACAGACATTTAGGGATTTGGTTTTGTTTGTTTCTCACCCTTACCTTGGGTTTCGTAATAAAATACAGGTCTGTGCTTCAGTTTAAGATAAATTTTATTAAGTGCTGGCATTTTCAATTTCCTTCATCCACATAGTTTTACTCAGTTACCTTTTTGTGAAATTGAATATAGCAAAGTTCTAAGTATGATTTTCAGAATAAAGTACATAACTTTAGAAACCTTGACAGTTTAAATATTGAAGCACAAGGTCTTTCACTAGGCATTATCGGTATGGTTGTATGTAATGTTAAACACAAAAGAATTTAGAGGTAACAATACTTGGAAATTTTTATCCTACATTTCATAATTCAGATTTAGGTATAAAGGAATTGCTGCCACTCAGTGGCTGATACAAACATATAGAAAACTATATTCTGTTGCTCAGCGATGGGGTGTGTGTGCCTAATGAGTACATCATGTGGTAATTGTTTGGTGAATGTGCATGAGATAATTCATCAGGAAGATGCTCATTTTGTTCTCATCAGATAAAAGCTCATTCTCAAGCTTTTTTTCCATTTGTATGTCATGAATTATAACCTCCTTTTTCATGAGGCATAATTACAGATTAGGGTCATAATTTTCTTACTGAATGGAACAATGAAATGGCATAGTAATTTTGACTTTACGATCATACAGTATAATTGAAAAGATACTCAGTAAAGAAGAAATTATTTTTAAACTAGAATTTATTCCTAAACTAAACCTAGGAAATCTTGTAGCTACTTTTGTTAAAGACAAATCTTTAGAAGAACATCTCAAAGAGAACTTGGCTATTTGATGCTATATAGGTCAAGGAAATAACAATAAAACCTAGAAAGATAACATCTTTTATTAACATAACTGATTTCCTGGGAAAAGCATAGAAGTTTTCAGGCCTCTTGAGTCTGTTTTGATGTCCAAAACCCACAGTCATTACAGTTAAAGTTCTTGTCAAATTGAGTACTTTGGGGCCTAATGGTTTATATTAACCATCGATCCTTGTTTCTGTCTAAAGGACCCCACTGTTCCTCTGTTCTGTGCCAAGGCACAGATCCTCTGCCCTGTGGGTGTGTTGCCTATCTGTAGCTGGAGCTCAGCTCTGGCTGCTGCTTGCAAAGAGAAGAGCTCCTTCATTACCTCTTGCTCTGCAGCTCTGCTGCAGCTGGAGTTGGGACTGTAGCATGTATGGATCTATGGAAGTTAATCTCAGTCCATCTAATCCACGGTGAAGCTGCAGTGGCAAAAGCCTCTGTGTCGACTGCACAGTGTAAATACTTCACAGGTGTTGACCAGCACTGAGGTATGTGCCTGGATTGGGTTCATTGACACAGGAATTTAAGTTCCCTACAGCTAACTCAGGTGTGTCTGTTCATGATGCAGTCCACATGTGCTACATACCAATCCCCTTCACTAGGGGAATTTAGTCCACCATCCCCTTCACTGCATTTATGAAGTATATAGTTAACCTGCTGTAAAAAAGAATGGAGGAAAAAAGGAATAGGCTAGGGATTGAAATGTTTGTTGCAGATAATGCAGTGCTGAATGTGGAAGATGACAAGTAGAGATTTACCAATGGAGACTGGGATCTGGCTGACTTCATTTGGAACCAAATTCCTCTGTTAATCATCCACTAATGAGAAAGGTTATGCAATTTTCACTCTTTAATTAACCCTGCATTAAGTATAGCTTCTCCATCCTGGTTATCAGGTTCTGTTCAAAAGCTGCCTAAAAAGCACCCAAATGGTTTGTTTTTCCCTTGCTCCATGACAAAACTTGTCATCTTTCTCTGAATCTTCCTTTGCCTGCGTAATCTGAGTGCAGAATTTGTTTCTGTAGAGCTGCATGAAGCCAAAGTACAACAAGCAGGAATAGCAAAAGGGAGAAAGCTACTTGTGCCCATTCAGATCATGTATTGAAAGTAATCATTCTGCATCCTCTTGGCTGTGCTTTGCAAAGATGCAATTAACAGAGATGAGCCTGGGAGGGCTCTTTACAGCCTTGGTAAAATAACGCTGAAGTGGCTTGTGTTGTGTTCTCATATAAAAGACAGTTATTTCAACCTGCAGGAGAGGTTTTTTACACTTAAAGGGCCATTACCTCCTTAAGCCAGAGCTACCTTGTTAGCTTTTTATGATACTTGAGTAATTTTGCAAATGTCTGCTCTGTAGAAAGTAGTATACTGCCTCTAGAGCCAACTAGATTATACAGACTGCCTTTATGACTGGAAGCTGCACCAGTGTGCTCCTGTTACCAGAGACACCAGGAAAGGCAGAGAAACGAGACGCCTGGTACAGGAGTACTGGGGACAAATCTGTCCTTGGCAAGAGTGGTGCAGGATTTATTTCTAGGCTGATCTAGACCAGACTCTGTTACTACAAGTAACACCGATACAGAGAACAGGTATCTGTGTGTTTCAGGTATTTTCAGTTAGTTTTTTTAAGTAAAGTTTATGCAATTGGAATATTATGTCTGCCTTTCAGTGACAGAAATGTTCCCTGACATCCATGAAGTTATGTTCTGAACCTATTAAATTAGCTGTTGCTTTTTTCTGGTTGATGACCAATTTGACAGTCTCTAACTAGAAGAGGGAAGTGATGCAGCACAGAGGTATCTTAGTAGCTGCAAAGCAGAGGCCATAAAATCAATTATTTAAAAATATTTCTCAAGCTAAGAAAGTGCATAAAACCACAGAATAATTTTTACAGTATCTTCTTACTGAAATGAATGTGTTTCCTGGTAATGTCTTTGCATTTGAGTGTAATGATCTATCTGGAAAAGTTTATTTAAGGTTATTTAAACACAGCTGGTATGGTAAGATTCATGATCCATAAAGTCTGAGAGTGATTGTCACAGAAAATGAAACTGATGCACATGAAGATTTTAAGCCTTCTATGATACTTGTGTGACTGTTAAGGGAGGAGGGTGTGTGCTTGATGTCTCCTCCCATTTGATCAGCCAACTATCAAGCATTAAAAAAATAAAAAATTGCAAGTGTAGCACCTCTTTTTATGCCCCAGAACAAGATTATCTTGAATTCCAAGGTGCTACCTACTTCTGAGAACAAAACAGGTATGCAGCATCTATCCCTATTCTGATATTCCAAATACTTCTCCTTAGAGCTGTGAGCAAACCGTGGTCTTGTTTTGTTGGAATGTAACCAAGTTTCACTTTTACCCACCGGTAGTGAGAGTGGAGTTGGGGTAGCTCCTAGGAGACCGGTTAATTGATCAAGGTATCATTACACTAGGCACTATATGCATCTGTGGCAAAGAGATCCTACTAAAACAAGTTCTTCCCAAACAGCTTAGTGAGGCTGCTCCTTTTTTCCGAAGAGGTGCATGTGGGCTGAAGTATTTTCACTGTCACTAGGCTCAGAGGAGTTGTCTGGATTAGTATCTTGTTTCTCATCTGGATGGCTGAAAACCTCTAAAAGGGCACGTATGTTTGTACATGAATGGCTTTGATTTGCATTATGTTTAGCCATTTGCAGTCTCATAAATGATTTAAGTATTTATAGACCTGGTTTAATCCTACCTGCTTGCTATAAATACAGCATATCTTGAAACATCATAATTTTGAACTTCAGCCTCAGCTTTTTTCCATCCCTTGAGCTACGAAGTCATGCATGCACTGATTTGGAGTTGAAAGCCTGGGCCTGTGTTGGTTTAGGCTAGTTGTTTGTTTTGTGCCAAATTTTCAATTATGAGATGACAGAGAGAAAACTGAATGTTTCTTTAGCACTCAGATGTCAAGTTACTTTCTGAGTATTTTATTTTTTTCCCCCATCAACACCTATTTATTGGAGATCTAATAAAGTCCTTGTTTGCATATTTGATTCTTTTATCATATTCTCTGATTTCTTGAGAAAGTGCTGTTTAAGCTTTGCTGTGGTTTTTTTCTGCCTAAGGAACTTAGGAAATCTAAGTGTTTAGTTAGTACCATTTTGTACCAATGATATCTAATTTACTTCAGTGCGTTGAATGGATCAGTACTCAATATGAGGAACAGCTTAAGGGAAAGCTTTTTGGTTGTGATATCAGATTTGTCTTTCTGATAGTAAGCGTTTGTATGTATATATATTATAGCCAGATTTTTTTAAGATATAGATGCTTGAATATGCAGATAGATTCTTGAAAGGATGATCAAAAATGTCTAGCAGCCAAAGTCAAGGTTAAGCTTGGCTTCTGCAGTCTGCCTTTTTCTGGGAAATTCCCCAGTGGGTAAAAAGGCAGTGTAGCTAAGCTATTGCTAACACATGGTTCCATGGCTGAACTATGCTTTTCTAGGAGGAGGCTACATTTGAGTCTTGTTTGAACAAAAGAGCAATCTTGTATTTCTTTCTTAAAAGAAACAGTCTCTCCCAGGGGCAGTGCCCTCTGTATCAGAATTTGGTAGGAAGGTATGGCCCAGCCAGAAGTAGGGTCTATTAGCTGTTTTTAACTTGGCTTCTCAAAGAAAATGAAGATGAATAGACATAGTGCAGTAACTTTGAAAGTCTGTCATGTTTGAAATATGACACTGATTGCCCTGTACATCTTATCTCAAGATTTTTATGGTATGTTCTGTAATGCCTCTGGGTGACTGCATTTTGCTAGCATAACTATGTAACCAAAATGCGTGTTTATACTCACTGATTTTGTTACTGCCTGTTGAACTGAAGAAAATACTTCACTTGCTAAAGGACACAGTTGTGTGTCAAAGTATTTTACTGGAAAACTCTTGTGAAAGTAAGGTTTATTCTTGTTTATTTTAAAAGTTGTATCCAATGTATATTCCTGTAAGGGAGAGCACAGATGGCTGTCTTACATCAAGCAAGTGCTGCCAGGATCTTTCATTTTTATAGCAAACTGTTCCTTTTATAGATCCAATAAAAAACTGGATCAGAAACCCTCAGTCATACAAGTGTCTCTGTATGTGAAGGAGTAGATTTGATTATAGATGCTTCCAGTATTGATGCTTCCAGATAGATACCTGAGTTTGGTTATTTTAAAGAAACTTCTTTTGTCTGGTTCTTGCACTCACTGAGTGATAATTACAGCTCTTCACATCCAGTATGCTGCTCCATTAATGCTGTCTTCGTGCTGAGCTGTGAATTGCTCAACAAGAGTTTAGCTGTTTCCTTATGTGTCTGTTGGCCAATGCCTGTGGCCTTCACTGAACTCAAATATTCTTACTAATGACTTGAAGATGCCAATTGCCAAATATTCAGAGCAGTTTTCTGTCAGTAAATCATGTGAGCTCTCACATACTACGTTTGCTTGTGTTTCTTGGTAACTGACAGGAGCTGACACTTATGATTTCTGTTTGACAAGTTCATCTAAGAAGCAATATTCCTGGAACAAAAGCTAAACTCTTACAGGTAATTTAAGAGCTAAAATGCATCCAGTTTTGCTTTGATCTGAATGTGGTGAGCCATCGACACTTGAAGGTGTCTTCTCTCATTCTCTCAGCTAAAAAGGAGATTCCAACATCACCAGTTACCTAGTTCCTTCAAACCTAGCACAAGGGATAGGGAAGGACAGATAAAACCAGGGGTCAGTAGGCAGCACTTCTGTCCTGCCTAGAAAAAAGAACCTGTGAGGCAACTAGAGAGCATGAAGGCTCAACTTGAAGCAGTATTACACCATTGGCAAGTATCTTGGCCTTGAATCTACCCTGTGAAAGAAGTACCTCTTGTTGTGCAAATCCAGTGATTTTGTTCCACTGTGGGACTCCCCACATTTACAACAGCAGAAGAGAAACATCAGGAGGGAATATTGCCAGATATTTTTCCCTAGATTCTTTTTTTAATAGGCCTCTTAGAAGAAATACGTGGTTTGGACCAAAGGATTTACAGGTCTATCTGTTAATGCCCACAGGGTTTGTATTAGGTTCTTAGGCTTTTTTTTCCCTTCCTTCATTTTCATTTGACCCTTACAGTAAGGGAACCTGCAATCAATTTGGACCTCTCAGCTCACCCATAATGCAGAGCAGATATTCTGTTGGCAAAACTTGCTTCATCACATATATCTTGGGAATATCTTAGATATTCAGGTTCTCTGGAGTCTAATTATCTCAATTTATTTGTTCTCATTTTAAGAGATTCAGGTTTTTCTTCAGGAAGTCAGGGTGTGGCTGTATCATTCAGGTTGCCTTGCCCAGTGGTCTTAGCTCTGATTGCTGACTTTGCTGGCTGAGCCATCACAGCCTCAGTGCACATTCACCAGAAATTCGTGCCTGCAAGACAGTTTGTTCCACTTAAGGGTGACTTCTGTTGCATTTATGCAACATGTTGTCATACTGCTGTCGTTGCATCTGACGTGCATGCTTTTGCATGCAAATACCTCATATTGCTATCCTAGGTAAGAACAAATCTAAATTAGAACAAATTTAATCGGAAGTGAATGATAATACTCTGGTGCAGCCTATACTGTTTTGTCAGCAAGGCTTTCAACATTGTAACTTAAGAGGCTAAGTTACTGTATCTGCCCCACTGACTTCCTGCACCAGAGACACCTCACGTGTCTGTTGAAGGGCATATGGGAGTTACCAGTAAAGCAAAGCTGCTATGCCAGAGCTGTCATTTAGGCAGGGAAGTTGATGACTTACTGTGGTAAGAAGAAGCAGGAGAGAGAGCAACAATATAAGTATGGAGCAGGGGCAGTGCAGCACGGAGCAGTGAGAACTGTCAGGCTGTGTGATGCTGCTTGTCCTTGTTGCACTGTTACCGTCAGCAGGTTGCTGCCAGCCTCATTACTCTCACTTCATCGTTGTGAACTCCGTCTCCTCTTCAGAACTTTTGCAATAGAACCCAAGCTCCTGCTCAAAGGGCTGGGGCAGGGAGAGGAAGTGGAGCTCTGCTGTGTTTCTGTTTCAGTTTAATTTGGAAGCCTGCTTATTTCTAGCAGTGCCACTAAGATTTTCAAGGCAATGCCAGAGCTTTAATGTAATCTGTACTAGTATCTGTCAGATTGGTTTTCTGACCTATTTAGGGTATTGGAATTTGGAATTAATGTTGCTTTTCTTTTCCAGTGGGTGGCAGTTGAAGCAAAGAGAAATGTTTATTTGCTTGGAAATTTATATATATATATGTATTTAAGGAATGGGAAGAGAAGCCAAAATAGGCCAGCCCTTTACTGTCTCTCCTTGTGTTGAGTTCTGTTCTTTGTTTTTATTGCATCTCCTAGCTGGAGAAAAGGACAAATCAAAGGACCTCTTGGGACCAAAATCCGCTTTTAGTTTCAATCTCCTCTACTTTTTGTGTGTTGTTCTGTTGCAAGTTTCCTTATTCTTTTACTAGTTAATAACTGTGAGCCCAATCTTTCTGTCACCAGAGCTTTGCATTGTGTAAGCCATTTTTCAGACCTTTGAAGCATGGAGCTGCTAACTTCTTGCAGCAATGTGTTTAGCTTCTCAGATCTGCATTTTGATTTTGAATGTAATAGGTGGCATTTCTTTTTCCTTTTAGAAAGCAAATCCTGACAGGAAGTTTTCTGTACTGATTCCTAGAAAATTATATTATAACCCTGATATCTTTTTCTTTGAAGGACCAAATTTTGACTGGAAAGTGCTTTCATGCATGTTTCTTCTATGGAGCTACTGTCTATCTTATTCACAGCTGAGCTTGAAGTATATATTATTAAAACAGTATACTAGATGCCAAATGTTGCTTTGTTGAAGTATACATTCTGTGATTTAGTGAATATATAAGTAAAGCATGAGGTATATATATTCATGGGAATACAAATATTTTTTAATGTATAAATTGCCACATTTCTAAATGTAATAGAGATTAAGTTAAAGCTATTTTTAAAAATTGTAAGAAGCATATATATATATCAATGCTGAAACAAAAAATCAGGTTGAGAATTTTCTTGGGTTATGGAGCATGATTTGAAGTACTTTAAGAACTAAATTTCACTCACCCCCCCCCAAGCTGTTAAAACACTGATGGGGTTTCCATTGTGGGTAGATACTTAATGCTGCATAAAAAGCTGCAAAAGCCTTCTGTTTTAATGATTTTTCCAAGGGATGAACTAGCAGTTCATCTTCTATAATACAGGATTATAGCTAACTTACCAATTAATCTCCATCTTGTCCCTGAAGAAAATAAGGTCTTATGTTAGGTATTTAATGTAGCTAGGCCAAAATAGATTTAGCTAAATTGGATAACATTATTATTAATGCATTTCACCAGTTTTGCTGTGTCCAGATTGAGTCAGCTTATCATAGCTAAGCCTTGTCTAGGCATGTGTGGCATTCCATTCTAAGTCTATACTTACAATGATGCAGTTAAATACAAAAGCTTATGCAAACAGAATCACTCTGAACACTTATAAACCGATTTGCCACTTGTGTGGATACAAGGTCTGCTGCTGTTAGAGCAAAGTTCAACTTGACTGATAGCTGAAACTTCTAAAATGATTTAGAACTCTAAATAGAAAAGTTTTCTTGGAAGAAACCTTTCTACTACCCCTTATGGCCACATGAATGATGTGAAATTAATTACCAGAGCAGCAAGAAGTTGAGCTTTGTCTAGTTGATAACTGCTTATCAGCAGTACTCTTTGACTGTAATGACCTAAAATGGAAATCTTTTTTTAAGCTAAGAACACTCTGAAAGCCATGACATAGCATGCATTCATTTTTGTCAAAGGGACACTGTCAAGCAGAAAATTACTTTTTTTTTTTTTCTTTTTTGGTACAAGATCTTATAATAACATCTGTGATGACTGGAATATAAATCAGCCAGTAGGAAAAACCCCCATATTTTCAGTTCCTTAAATTTAACTGTCAATTACTGGATTGTCATTTGCTGCAAAAATTACTGTACACTTCTATATATGTTGAGGAAAGACTCTAAATTCTTTTAAAATGTTTTGACAGACACATATAAATAGTGATAGTATGCTTGAATTCTTGAGGTGTTTTTACTTTCTTGAAGTCTTCATCCAATTGACAAAAAAATCTTATTTTGTGGGCTATGGAAGGGTTTTAGTGTAGATAAAAAAATCATCTACTTGTATTATAGTTTTAGTATTTCCATTTAAAAAAAATATTATTTTCTTACTACTACTTCATGTTCATGCTGCATTCCAGTGAGTAAACTTTTCCAGTGAGTAAACTGATCCTAAAACTAAAAAAATTGAGTGAGACTCAACAGGAGGATGTTTTCTTTGTTTGATTTAAACAAACCGTGAGGGTTATACAGCTCTGTTTTGAATTAACAGCTCTCCAAGCTAGGCTGTACCCTTAATGCTTCTCAGACGCTGTGGTGAGGCAGTAGTATGAGCACTCAAATACTTCAAAGGAAAGACAGCCATATCTAGTGTTTTATCTTCTTAAAAGCACAAGAAAGGATGCCAGACTCATGTAATTGAAAACGTTTGCTATAGGCAAGGTGCCTCAGACAGATGAAGATGGAAGAATGTGTCCTCGTTCTGCTGCATTTCATTTGGCTTTACTTGTCAAAACCACTCTGCTGCCTAATAAGAAAGAGTTAAAGGCAGCTTAAAGATGTGCCTGCTTGTATGCTTATGATATTATTCCTGTGGTCCTTTCTCTCTTGTTTGGAGTTATAGTGGGTGAAGTTGCAGTATGTGAAAAATGAAGAAGAGCATACTATCACGGTCTTATTTTCCAAAGCCTGCTCAATACTCCTACTTAATTGTTTAAACATTAAACCTCTGAAGCTAATTTGGTAGGAAGTTTGCAAAGCTCCAGAACAGATCGTCGTCGTGGCTAGGCTTCGCGAATGACGCTCCAGGGAGGGCTCCACCCACGCTCCTCCTCAGCGCCTTTTCCAAGCACGCTGATAAAAAGAGGATAGTGGATAGCACCCTCGAGCCTGCCCAATGGGTTTTTTTTTGGGTGAGACACAGCATGCGCAGAGCTGGACCCACCCTTTAGTCCTAAGGTTCATCTGCCAGGGCCTAGCAAGCTTGGACGCTGGCAGCCAAGTCCTTAGGATGGAGGTTTAACCTCTTAGATGGAAGGCCTTACAGGGCTAAACGAGCTCCATCTGCCCGGGTTTGGAATCAGAGTTGTCCTTCTCCTAGGATGACTGCCAGAAGGCTAATGAGCTCATCCTACCCATCCAAGGATTCTAGGAACATGGGTATCACTCCCCACACTTTCCCGTGGGCAATGAGTTTAATGCTCCCTCTGCTGTCGGCACAGTTATCACACCAGGGGCCACGGAAGACCCCAAGTGATTTTCAGACTGTGCCTGTCCAGAACAGATAGACTTCGCAGTACATCCGTTTCTGTAGTATGTGTGTCTTTTAAAGCCTGTGTATAAATACTGTAGCATAGCTCTATCTACCATCTGTGCTCAGTGGAGGGAAGCGAAGGGGAGGAGTAATTGGAGCTGGATGTAAGACTCTGAAGAGAGGACTGCAAAAGTGCTTTTGTACTGGATAGCAGATTTGTTCTGCTTCTTCATGGCCCCTAATGTGTTGTATAGTTTGGGTAAATTGCTTGCTTGTTGCTGGCCAGAACATCATGCTTTCTTCAGTTGTTTGCTTGTTTTCCCTGTTGCACTAGCCTGAGTGCTGGTGCCTGGTTGGGGTCCCCACTTTGGGCTGTCATCTTAGTTGCTTTGCTGCCAGCCCCATCTTGTCCAAGGCGAATGCTGAGCCGTCTGGCTGGATTATTTCCCTGAGCTCTCATCCAGCATCTTAGAAATGATCATGCTGAGCTCAGCCCTGTGTGTGCTGCAAAGCAACACCCGCTCCTAGCCTTGCACTGCCTGAGCCCTTCCCTGTTGGAAACTGGAGAGATTTCCATGTAATTGACGGTGTACAATATTGAGTCAAGACTGGAACAAAGATGAGGTAAATGTTTCTGCCAACATCTCAGGAAAAAGCAAATAGTCTTGAGACTTTGGGTTTTCTTGTGCATTTTTTGGGACTTTATGATATATTATAAAGTTTGAGAGGTTTCTTTTCCTTGAAGTTAGGTTTTACATGAGGAGTTCACATCTCTTTTGCCCATGCAGGTATGTTAAGATGGGGAGAAAATGATGGGGAGCAACAGAGAGGGTTTTGTCATCTCAGAAAAGAAGCTGGAAAAGCTTTTTTGATTCATTTCATCTTTCCACAGATTCCAATTAGACTCTTGCTCAGTACTGCCTGGAGCCATGTTCTGGTTCTGACTGCTGCTCTCTGGAAGCAATTGTGGAAAACCAGCATAGCAACATCATATTGTCCTTGTGTACCTGAGATTATGGTTGGCTGAGCCTGCAAATGTTCATACTCAACTGAACAAAATTTCTTTTTTTGAGTCTTCTGAATGTTTGATCTGACAAACTGCAATGAAGGCATATTCTGGTTATTGATGAGCAGAAACCTTTCCTTTTGGAGAGGGAACATGGTAATAGGGAAGGCAAAAGCTGTGGGCAGTCCTCATTTTGCATTTGGTATAGCCACAATTTGGAGTCACAAGTTGCAGATCAAAAGATGGGAGATGTAAACCTGTCCTCTGAGTCTTTATATGCAATGCAATGACTTCAGCTGTTGCAGCATTTTTAAAAATCTTTTCTCAATATTCTCATGCTATGTAGAATTACCTCTCTTGTAATTTGTGTTCAACTTGAGTTGGATAGCTGGAGGTGGAGTGAATTTGCACCATGGGTGAATCTCCCCACAAATTCAAACAGTACAATTGCTTTTTTCTGTGTGTATGACACTATTTATATGGCTTCATAAGTAACCTGTGGTCAAAGGATTTGTTCTAACAGCTGAGTGATAATAACAGTTACAAGTAATTAATAATGTCCCTAGCAAGTAACATCCTAAGGAGCAGGCTGGTTGCTTCTGTTCCTTTGACGTGGATCCTGGAATCCAGAGGCTGGTTGGCTCTAACTAAGTGTATTTCTAAGCTGGTTACTACATCATTTATGTCTTGAAGTTGTCTAAGCTCTGAATTGACCTTTTGGAGCACAACACTAGTGCTCTGGACAGGCCCCAAGTTAATAAAAGAATAATGTAAGCTTTGACATTGAAAGAGATTTTAAGATGTTTGGTTGTGTGCTCCAATGGTGCAAATCAAAACATTGCATTCTTTATAGGTCAGTAGAAAGGGCTGAACCAGTAGCAGTGATGTGGCTGGCATGTTACTGAAGGGATCTTGCTTGCAGCTGCATTGATAAGGGATGCCAAGGGGCTTGAGAGGGGATCATAGATGAACTTTATCCTCTTAGTTACTTCTAGCACTGGTAGCACTGGATGTAACCCAGCAGGGAAAGCAAAATGCTGTTCTGCTTCATAGCCCAACCAAAAGTCAGAAACCTCTGTACTTCACTCTGCCTAGAGCCTTTTCCTATTGCAAAGACAACCAAGTTTATCTGTTACTGTTCTTTGATTTGCCTATGTGTACTCAAATACTGTGCAGCCCATCATACCAGGAAGAGATTAAATAGTGACTTGAGTTCCTTTGGCTCATCAGACTTTGGACAATATTTGAGTAAAAACACACTGAAAGCAGTTAAAGGAGTTTTTTTGTTGTCACAGAGGTACTTATGTAGTTCTCAGTATGAACATAATGTAGCTGGCCTAGCAGCACTGTCATTGACAGTGAAATAAGTAAACTCAAATTCATGCTTCATACTGCAAGTTTGTGTTTCAAGAATGAAATTTCCCTGACTTAAGCCAGACAGTCCATTTGATTTAAATGTTAATGAAGACAATATTTTTTTCCTTCTGCTGCAATTGTTTTAATCAGTGCCATTGCACCTGTTAGGGAATGTGTCCCCTTTCCTACCCCCCCCAATAAACACCAGGGAAAACCCAGTCTTTTGTTGTTAATGTCTGAAAATAGCAACTCTTAATTTTGATATTGCTTTAAGCAGGAGAAAGAAGAATTTGAGGCCTCGAGTTCTGTGCTTTAAAACACATTTTCACGTGATATATTCTGGTGATATCAATCTTAATAGAGCATATTTTGCAGAACTGTTTCAAAGTCACTTTTTCACTTTGTATTCCTGTGCTCTACTTCCTTATCCTGTCTCTTATTTCTGTGCTTTGCTGAAAAGCTGGCTGCAGTTTAATGCTTTTGTCTTTAAAAAACATTTTATACAAAGAAGGCCTGCAGTGAAGCCTTCTAAATCACAGAACTCCAAAAAGCTTTGTTTTTCTGTTGCCCACCTCACTCTCTTCCTTGACCTTTGGTTTCTGTGATACATAGGGCACATAAGTAGCAAACAGTCAGAAACTGATTCTAAGAAACTTTACTGGGTTATTTTGATTCTCTCTCTTATTTAATTCCTTCCAGAGACTGATGGCAATTCACTTGTGCTGATAGGAAACTTTATTTCCACAGAGAGTCTGTTATTGAAACAAATAACCAATTCCAATGGTAATACTAGGAGGAAGCAGTATACTGTGATTTAATGAATTTATGAGATCGAACATTAAGTCACCTTTCTGTATCCATAACTTATGTGGAAACTACTGCCTTTACAGGTGTCCTAGTTTTGGAGAAAAACTGAACTGATAGTCTCTGAAAATGTGTATAACTTTAGTATCTAGCTTATTTAGAAATTGATGGTAAAACTCCAGAGAAAAACTGTTACGCGTTAAAAAAATTGCCCTCAGTCATCCTAAAGGAATGGGAGTGTTTGGGTTTTTTTCCCCACTTTCTTTTCTTCTGAACAAAATCCGTTGTGCTGTTGTCAAGTTCTCTGCAATTTGCAATCAGATGTTTCCAGGATTTGTCACACTAATTAGTTTGCTTGTCTGAATCTCTTCAAAGGAGCAACTTAAAAGATTTTTCTTTGAATTGCTGAGGTTTTGTATTAACCTTCCCAAGGGGTGTTTGTTCAGCAGCTAACAATATAGGAAGTAGTACAGTGAGTTCACTTTCAGAAGTTGCTTACAGCTGGAAGTTTTTCCCTTTCAAAATGCTATGTAAAGTCAACAGAGCTGTGGATACTTGCTGTAAAATTCAGAGCAACTGTGCTGCGATCAAACAATTCTACAGTGTGTACAGTTCTTTACTTTGAGTCTCTCACAGTTTATGCTTGTTTTATTTAGTGAAATACTTCAAAAGAGCTGATATGACTGTGTGAAGTGTAAGGGTAAACAAAGTCATGTATTCCTATAAACCCCACCTTTGTAAATGTATTTGGGTATAGAAGTTTTGGTTCTTTCACAGTAGCTTTTTTGTCCTCCTTAGTTTGATTTTCCCCATGTTTGAAAGGGTCTTTGTTACATAATTTGGCTCTTCTTGCCATTGATATACAGGGCTGAGGCTTTCCTGTTCAGGCAAAAAATTGGCTAGACTTGCCATGCTTTTTCTAATAAAGCTCACAGAGCAGAGTGTCTTCTTGGAAAATATAACAGATTGGGTTTTGTTCAGCTGGTATATTTTGGACCCTTACCATGTTCTCATTTATCTTTCACTCACAGAAGCATTCTAAAATGGCAACCATTTAATCTTTTTTAGATTATAAAACGTTTGTTATGGCTCCAGAGTTTGATGGCTGACGCTTTTCTCTGTGCTTTGATCTATACTTTTGTTTCTTTTCCTCATTGCCTGTGGGAACATTTTAAGTCCTGATTGTTCTTGGGAGCTAATATAAATTTTTATGGAATCAAATTGAAAAAGGTCCCTGTTAGATTAGTGCAAGCGTACACATGCTTTACTTCATTTTTCAAAGCTGTATTTATTGCTGAATCTTAACCCTTCTCTATGAAGTCACAGCGTTAATAATTTGCTTTCTGCCTCCAAGCTGGTTCCTTGTCTGTGAACAAGGAAAAGATTCCTAGTGGTGCTTCATATGAAACATAAAGGTTCCTCTCTTGTCTGCCCCCTCCGACTTGTTTTCTGTTGTCCACATTCTAGTCTGAGTTCAGAATATTTAGGTGCAATAAAGTTATAGCAGTCGCAAGAAGCTTGTGCCTCTCTGTCAACTGTTGGTGGAATAGGGCTCTTCAGTGTGAATGCTAAAGAGAATGAAGATCATGCAGCTCAGTTTGATTGCTGCTCCATTGACAACATGGAAATCTTTTCTCCTGTGGCTCTGCCTGATTTATCTGGAAGAGCAGGAAAAGTTTTTAATGAGCTTGAAAACTCATTTAGATGGATGCTTCTCAGTTTCACTCAGTTGTCAGCTATTACTTCCTGGCAGATGTAGTCACTGAGTCTACTCCCTGAAGGACTAGATTTGTGACTTACGTTTGCCATAGCCTGGGTCTTAAAAGTTGTAGGCTGTCTAAAAGAAAACTCATATGTCTGGGAAGATACTACTGAGGAAAAATTGGAAAAAGAGGTAAACAGTGAGTCTGCAAAATACTTATTTTGTTCTTTATTATATGAGTTAAATACAGTTAATGGAGTTTAACTCAGATTTAAATTTTGGTGCTTATGCTGTGCTAGAAGCAGGTAAGAAGTGTAGACTGATGCACTGGGCTTCCTGAGAAAGACAGACCTGATGACTTGCTGTGTTAGCATATTACTCATCTACTAACTGTGTATTCAAGGAAAAATCCCAGATACTCTTCTGATGATGTGACTGTTTCTGTCTTCGCTAAGCGTAGTTAGATACGGCCCATATCCAAGAGTTTGGGAAGACAGAGTGAAATCCTTACCAAGTATGAAAGACAGGTGTGACAGGTAAGTACTCTTGGCAGACAATTTCATTTATTATGCAGCTATTTGAAGTGGCAAGCTTCCAGATTTCCACTTAGAAAAGAAGATAATTGCCGAACAAGGTCACTGGGAACAAGGACTACAGTGGGATAGAAACTATGTCCTTCGGTGGAATAGGTCCTTTTGTTTCATGACATGCTGAAGGGACCCAGTGGGCTGAAATCCATTTCCAGAGACTCTGTATATATGTCACATCTCCCATTGCCCACCAGAAAAATGAGATTATGAAATGTTGGAAAATGCCCAAATGAAGATTTAATATTCAAGCTACAACTGGGCCAGTCTGTAGTTATGTGGTGCCTTCCTTTAATGTGTAAAGGCTGGAGGATGGTGGGGAGGTTTTCTTTGTTCTTGTCACTTAATTCTGTGGGAATTGTATCTTATTTTTGATTATTTTTGTTCTCTTAAACTGCTCTGAAGATAGTGTCAGTAATTTTCTTGTCCTTTGTGTTGTGTTTTATTAACTCATTTTTTTTTTTAGAGAATTTTCAGGGTGTCATTAAGAGATGGAATTATCCTCAGCAAAAAGAGGGACATTGTTTTAGGAAAAGCAGAAGATTCTCATCCACTTAAGATGCTAATCTTATACTTTGTTTTTAACTATGGCTGTATCTCCAAAGTGATTCCAGCTGATTTCTAAAGCTGAAATTTTTTAGATGGCACTTAAAAACTACTTAATCCCTTTGAGGCAGAAAACCTACAAAATCTGTGGAACTTCAATGTGGTGACTAAAATTAGACATAGTTGTAAGTAACTGAAAACACATCTACTAATCAGAGATGTTAAGCAATTTCAGTGGCATTTGCTAGGAGTCATGCCTGTAATGCGTGTCAGAAGCTAGTATTGCTCTTTGGAATGAATCATTTGGGTAACAGAGGTCATAACTTAATTGTCCTCCTAAGTATACAGAATGCAGGAACCACCTATTAACTACTTTGCATTGTAGTATCTTTTTACTGTCTCATGATTCAAAAATGTATTTTCACAGGAAGAGGAGCAATCTGAAAGGAGTATGTACTTATATAGGTTAAACTGCATGTATCCAGATGGGTCCTTATCTTTTTTGATGCCACACTGAAATATTTATTTGATATTCAAATAATTCATGTGGAATAGACATAAGTGTCAGTCAGCTTCCAGAAAAGTTGCTCATTGTTTTCTCAGAAGGCACCATCCTTCAGCTTCCTGGCAAAAGAGGAACTACTTTCTGGAAGTGAGCCAATCATCCATCTAATGAAATTCCATAGCTCAAATAATCATCAGCACACAGTGGCAGCTTAAAAAATACTGTAAATATCTGGTTTGTTTGGGGTTTTTTTTTGTACCTTCTGAAACAAAAATCCTCCAGCTGCCCTCACAAAATCACATGGCTTTTAAACATGTTTGAGTCATTTGTTACCTGTCTCCATCTCATCTCTCTGCTCTGTGGGTTGGCTGTTACTGATTTTTCTCTGCACGCTATGTGGTCCAAAACACTTATTTCACCTACAAGAAACAATCTTGAGTTCTTAAGGAGCTCTGCTTGTTTCTATTTGGTGATCCTTCAGATGTATTTTGCATTGCATATTCTGTTGGCCTTCAGTGTAATGTTTGAGCTTCTTTCTGCTGTTAGATGTTTAAACATTATTTATGGAGTGTTTGTGAACTCACAGGCAGAGTGTCTGGGAATGTTTGGTGTGTTCCCATAGAGCTGAACTGTATTTTGACAGCTGGTTAATGCCACAAAGCCTTTAGTGGCTACTGCTCTCCAGCTATGATTCCTCTACCAGTTAGATGACTTGTGATAGTTGTTCTGCAGACATGACTGTGATTGGCAATCTGGATTTTAAAATATAGGCTCTTCCATGTAACTGGTGTTTGTGGGATTAGTTCAGGCCAAATAGTTTTGCCTTCATCTCTAAATAAGAGCCATAAATCCAGCTGTTTGTTCTAAGTTGAGCTGAGAGTTGGTGTTAACAGATTCTATATTTAATATTACAGTTTGTGTCACCAGTCTTCATAATTAAAGCCTGTTGGCAAGTATATATATTGTGTTTTATTAGAGCAAACAAAGGAACAGAGACTTTAAAGGGTTTCTCAATGTCATGGTGTATTCAGGGTCAAACTTAAAGGAAAACAGTACAGTTCAACTTGAGACCTTGTCTACTTCTATGAATACTAACCTCTGTCTCTGTAGAAGCAGAAGTCACTGATTGATAATATGTAATATAATCTCTCCCTTTCTTGTTTATTTTTGGACATGAAAATGTGTTTTCAGTCATTTATAGTGAGTCTTACGAATGCAGCAACCTGAAGGAATGCTTGTCTTGGGTCATATTTGAGGGATGCCTACTGAAACCAGGCATTTGTACCAGGATGAAAACCAAAAAACCTTAGCTGTAGTGATCCTCAAGGTAAAGAATTTGAATGTGTTGTGAAACTTCTAACAGAGTAATTCATCTGTTGTGTGTAAGAAAATGGATAAAAGAATGCATATGTTTTAAGCCTAGTCTTGCCATTTGTTCAATCTGAATTACAACTGCCTTTGGTTCCCTTCTAGCAAGGTTGAGTAGGTAACAAGAAACTCATGCTGAAGTATACTTTAGTATACACCAAGAAGATGATACCATAAAATAAAGTCACCTTTGTATTTTAAGTTCTCTTTTTCCACTTGCCTGGGTATTTCCATACTCTATCATTCCTTATATTTAGCTGGCTTTACTTGGTATTATTTATTGTGAAGATACTGGTAGGGAAAGCTTGGACCTCCATAAAAACCATAAAATCACTTTGTTTTTGAACAGCTTGAAAGGAACAGCTTTTGAACAAAAATGTTTCTTATTCTTTCTTAAAATTTTATGAGTAGGTATCTCAAATGTGAGTAGACAGTCCACAAACTGCTCGAGATGCCCCTTAGAAATTAAGCTTGCTGATCTTGTTTCAGATCTGAAAAAGGGTTTTGAAAGAGGACTTTAGAACTTCTAGTAAGTATTTGTAATGGAAGATTACCTGTCCCTGCAATTCTGAGCTATATACTTACTCAGCAGTCTTGGTCCTTGGTTTATGAGTAAGTGAGGAAGTTGGGAGTTTCCACAAGAATGACTCATGTCAAGGAGATATCCTAATGTTCTTCTCTCCTGTCTGAGCATGGAAGCAAATTAAATAACCTGCGTGTGTAATGCAATTCCCAAAATTACAGAAAGTCTGTTGACTCCCCTTGCTGTAGGAAACAGGGTGAAAAAATCCTCAATATGAGTTCAGTAACACCTTGCTCAAAAGGAGATGGGTTTCTGTTAGGAACCTGTAACTGGCCATCCTGACACCTTGCTTAGAGCATAGTATTGACTATTCCTGTTGATTTTTCTTGGAAGAAATAGGAAAGCTCTGACTTTTTAGATGTTTTATAATCCTTAGATATCATATCTTGTTACTACTAGACAAGCTTTTGTCTGCTTGGTCAGTTTAATTTTCTAGTAGGTAGACGGTGATAGTGAATGGGAATGGAGGCATGGAATTCAGCAGTAAATGGATCACAAGCCTGAACTTTGTTCTTTTGACTCTCCAGTGCCAAGATAATAATTGTAATACTGTGTCCAACAGAGCTCTGGGTGTGCACAATTATTTGCAATAACCATTTCTTAGTGCAGTTGTTTTAACTTCACAAGATGATACTGGAAGAATTTTAACTGTTTGAAACTTGCTACAGCAAGTTGCTTAGAGAATCTCACCATCTTCTGTTTGGAGAGCAGAAATTAATGTTTCCATTGCATAGCATACTGGAAATTAGTCTTCTTCCTCAGGATATCTGGTCTTTGGGCACGTGATATGTATTTGCATAGATTAGCAATAACCAGTGTTTCTCAGTACACGTTAGATGAGCAGAGAGCACTGACAGCTGCAAGAGCATCAAGTGAAGTTTTCTCTCTCCACATTTTCTCAGATGAATTTTAAATGCTGCTTTTTATAATTCTCATGTTTTCTATCAGAAATAGATTTCATAACTTTCTTTTTAGAGATGATCTAGTTTTAGAACAGTTAAGAAAATGGATGCTCTAATTGGAAAACTGCATCTTGGACAAGGAGATACATTACAGGAACATCAAAGTTATATTTACGAAACTACTTTTTAATTAAGGGTTTTCATAGTACAAACATACATTCTTCCATATAGCTGTTTCAGGTCTGAGTATTTATTTAGTTTTAATAGTCCCACAGAGGCAGAATGTGGTCGTCTGTTAAAGGCTGGAAATGTAGCTGTCTGCAGCTCTTTCCCACAGAATTGAAATTCACTAGGCCAAAGTTGTTTTAACTTTTGTTTACTTAGTAGAGAGGGCTCTCCAATTATCCATGGTGTGGACTAACTTCCTAAGTAGTGGTTTATAGGCATCTATTTGCCTCTTTCTAGTTGTGTGAATTACTTCTCGGTCCTGGTCATATAACATGGCTGTGGGTTCAGCAGTAATTGCTAACATGGAAAAAGCAGTATTAGACCAGGATTTGTGTACTTAAAGTGCTGTAGTGGAAGCAAATACCCAGACCTGTGGGGAGAAGCCTGCAGCCTGCTGAGTGCAGTGAAGCATAAGGGGGGAAAGAGTCTTCTGGGCTAACTGCTTGTAAATGGCAGGAGAGCTCCTTGCCAGCATTCACTTCTCCCTCCTTTGGGCCATACTGATGTGTGAGATGGAGGATGTGGCCACTGCTGTGTGGAAGTGAAAGGTATTTCAGATATACAAACCACTAGGATCGTTAAGTAAGCTGTGATTAAGCAAACTGCATAGTGAACAGCATTAAAGAGCTGCTTGGCATGCAAGGAGGGAAAGAATCTTGGCAGGGTGGATAGAGCTTATACACAGAGGAAAGATTTGGAGGTAGGACTGGGCAGACCATTTAGTTTGAGATCTACTCAAACAAATTACACCATTTGGAAAGAGAATTTCCCACTCGGCTGCCTGGGGACATGCAGTGTTTCCATGCTGGGAGTTAAGAAAGGGACCATCTCTAATTGCAAGTGGGAACATTAGCGTCTGGAAGGACTGGGAGCATTGTGGTTCCTGTGTGCTTCACTCCTGTACTCCCAGTCCATTACTTGCCTGTCTCTTTTAAAAGTACAATTGGGAAGAGCATTGTGTGCACAGTCTGTGCTGTTGCCTAGGGAGTATAGTGGTTTATAGCTGTTTGGTTTTCCTCTTGCGTTTTTCTGTGCCAATAGCAGCTGTACCTCATCCTCTATAACTCGATGACCTAAATGAAATGACACCTCCTAATGGTATGGTTCCCAACCATGGCAAAGGACACATGAGGTACTATTCAGTGATAGCAGCTTGTGATTTTCTGTCAAAAGATTGCTATCAAAAATATTAAAGAGCAGCACTTTTATGGCAAAAGCAATTTGTAGAGCAAGAAGTTGGAGATAGTTGGTTACTTTCCCTGCACCTTCCAAGTCTTTAACTCATTTATCCATTTAGTGATGGAGGAAATGATAAGCCATAATGAGCCAGGAAAGCTTGTCTGTAGGAAAATTGATGAATACTCTGTTGTTTCTGTGGCCTCACTGGGACATGAGAGTACAAGTGAAATCAAAGTGCTTGTGTTCAGTTATTTTTTGGGCAATCTGTAGGTACCCTTGCAAGTCAATTGCATATGTCTGCTCTTCCTAAAAGTATTTTATTTTTTAGACAAGTAATAAAATAAACTGTGCCTGTATTTTTGGGAATGACAGGTCTATTGTAGAGCTTTAAATGCTCATTTTCTCTAGAAATTGGTTCAGAGGGGAGGAGACAATCATTTGTGGTCCCATTTTCTTATCTGTTTTTGGAAATCTAAGCCTGAACTTTGAAATTATAGCAGGAGCAAATGCTTTTAATTAAAAATAAATTTCAGTTATGTTTGCTGCTTTCCATTTTCTCCTCTATACTTGTGGCCTTTCCTTATTTAGCACCATCCCATATGTCCCACAGTGTCACTCAGTTGTGCTTAATTTCTTTGTTGCAAAAGTTGGGAGATGCTTTCACAAGTAGAGATGCATATAGCCATGTATGGCTTTGCTTCAGTTATTAAAGCATAGAGAAAGCCTTAATCAACTTTACTTTTATCGGTTCTTTGTATTTCTTTTGTGGTTTTTGGCCTTCACATTCTTGGTAATACCAAAAAACCCGCAGGATAAAAGGGTGATTCCTACCTACTCTGAGTAGTGTTTGAGTACCACGAAATAGCAAGGAGGAGAAGCAGTGTGTTCAGCAAGGCAGATTTGGCCCATCTTGCTGTCTGATTTAAGTGACTAAGTATGTTTGTGGCCCTCAGGGAAAAAAATGGCATCACAAAAAAACCAAACCACCCCAGTAATGCCAGATGCAGCTTAGGAGGGAGGACTGGATCTATCCCTGCAAAACGATACACAGTTAATGAGCAAAATTTGGGGTTCACAAATCTTGTGTCCTTTTACTTTAAAAGCTTTGATCAAAATCATGCATCCTTGAACTGAACTGTGTTTCCTTCGAGAGGTTATCTGAGCAGCAGATTTCCAGTGTGTATGAATGATGATACAGTTCTCTTGGCTAATGAACATTCTAGCTTTCCAGATACTTGGAGGATTAGGTCATAGTGCTGGCACTAGTATAAATTTCTGGCTTGGAGGCTTGTGCTCTTTGAGATGCATAATCTGCTGATGTTTTCAAAAGTGCAAAATAAAATCGTTCTCTTTAGAGGGCATTTATTTGATTTCTATTGAATACCCAATTTCTCTATTTCCTTTTTTTGCTTCTTCATTGTTCATACAGAATCAGTAGTATAAACAGTAATTTTTAAATGAGGCATATTTCCAATTTCCTTTTGTCTTAAACTGTAATTGTCTTTATGGTATTTGGGGAAAGAGCTTTTCCTCTTCAGTGGAAAGCAAAAAAAACCCAAAACCAAACACCAAACAAAAAAACACCAATAGAAAATTCCAGGGATTTGAAGAGAAAGTTGATGTATCAATGTATATTGGGTTGTAAAAGTTTAGCTGAAGTGTTATGCTGTTTTCTGTTTGATTTGAAAATATGTTGTTGGCATTTTGTGTTCCTCTCTCTGGGAAATGTGTTTCAGTTTCCAGGAAATTTATAATCACACAGTAAATAAGCTTTGTGTGTGTAATTATATATCACAGAAATACTTCAATCTTATACTGAATCCTAGATCAAAATAATCAGCAAGAGTGAGTTTGGCACTGAAGGATGAGCTTGGTGTGCAGCTCCTCCATTAAAGGATGCTATTGGAGCGTGCCTGAACGTGGATCCCAGCCCACTTCATTATGTTGGTACCTAAACAGATACTGTACAAAATACTGGATTTTTCTTTGGCTGATTTGTTTTGTTATCTCTGAAACCTATGTAGGTAGCTCAGCTTTCCCAGTGCATTGGTTGTTACAAAAATGTCTCTGAACCCTCTTTCAGAATGGCATGCTTCCTTTGGGGAACTGGTATTCACATGATAAACCTGATGTACAGTTTTGCAATTTAGTTGTGCTGACTAAATACTGGCAAATTCCTTGACTGTGGTTGAGGAAGTGGGAGCTGAGAGCTAGTCAGGGGCTCCAAGATCTGCAGAAAGCAGCATCCAGTGCTCTGTTAATTGAGACAGAGCCAGAATTGGTGTATGGCTTGGCTCCAGGCTGTATTACTGTAGGGAAGAAGAGGTGTAGCTTCATCCCTTTCACCCACATGGAGGAGGTTGTTATTGCAGGAAAAAAACCTCTGCTTATTCCTTGTGTCAAAAAAAGAAATAAAGTTTCTTAATTCATCCTAAATCATGCATGTGTAGAGAAAAAAAAACGTAGTGTGCCATCTATCTTGTATTTTGGACATGCTTTCAATTTGTAATGGGATTGGATGTTAATTAGCTGTTCTCTCACCTAGAGCTTCATAAGGATCTGGCTAGTCAGCCTTGTATTAATCCTTCCATGTTGCTACTTATCAAATTATATCAGCTTGCACTATCAGAAATAATGAACTACGTCCTTGGACTTCAGGCATGTTTTTCATGTCTGATGTTTGAGTCTGAAGTTAATGAAGATCATAGAATGGCCCAGGTTGGAAGGGACCTTAGAGATCATCTAGTTCCAACCCCCCTGCCATGGGCAGGGATGCCACACACTAGACCAGGTTGCCCAGGGCCACATCCAGCCTGGCCTTGAACACTGCCAGGGATGGGGCAGCCACAACCTCTCTGGGCAACCTGTGCCAGTGCCTAACCACCCTCTGGGTAAAGAACTTCCTTCTAATCTCCAATCTAAATTTCCCCTTCTTCAGCTTGTATCCATTCCCCCTTGTCCTATTACAGTCAGACCAGCTGAAAAGTCTCTCCCCTTCTATTTTAGAATCCCCCTTTAGGTACTGAAAGGCTGCTATAAGATCCTTTCAAAGTCTTCTCTTTTCCAGGCTGAACAACCCCAACTCTCTCAGCCTGTCCTCATAGGGGAGGTTCTCTAGTCCTTTAATCATCTTTGTGGCCTCCTCTGGACCTGCTCCAACAGGTCCACATCTTTTTTATGCTGAGGAGCCCAGAACTGGATGCAGTACTCCAGATGGAGCCTCACTAGGGCAGAGTAGAGAGGCACAATCACCTCCCTAGACCTGCTGCTCATGTCTCTCCTGATGCAGCCCAGGATGCAGTTGGCTCTGTGGGCTGTGAGAATACATTGCTGGCTCATATCCAGCTTTTCAGCAATCACTACCCCCAAGTCCTTCCCTGCAGAGCTGCTTTCAATGAGTTCCTCTCCCAGTCTGTACTCGTATCTAGGATTACTGCTACCCAGATGCAGGATGATTCACTGTCACTTTTGTTTCAAACTTTATTTGGTAACAGTGAAAAGCAGCGTGCCACTCTGCTTTTGTCTGCTGTTCAGTCCTGTGTATTCAAAGAGGAAGGAGAACTTGGGAGACTTTAAGGGGAAAAAAGGGTATTTAAATAGCTATTTCTTATGCACTTCTAAAGAAAAAGCAGCTGACAGTACTTCCCTCCTTTCCCCCCAAGTAGTAGTTGTGGAGTATTGAGAAAGCCAACTTTGTTGCTCCAAATGTTATTTTCCCTTTCCAGAAAAGGACAACCAGTGCAAAATTCTTTTTTTTTATCTTGCAGCATATGCTGTGTAACAGCCTGTCCTGCTATCTCCGAGTCCAAAATTGCCTGAGCTTACTGATCATTTTGTGTAAAGCTTAATTTGTCTTCCTCAATGCACTTGAAACCACTTTAAAAACAATCAACTGTTGATACTGAGCTAATCATGTTATCATATGCTTAAATAAATTGCGCTGCTTGTCATCCAAAAAACCCATAAAATCAAGTCTGCTTTAGCCCTTGCTTGCCTGCTATCTGCATTCCCATCAAGCTTCTCAGGAATTTGCATTGCCAAGACTGAAGAGTTGGCCTCTTCAGAAAAAGGTTTCTGATGCTGGTATTTTGAAAAGTTTCTCATCATAATGACAGGAAAAACATCAGTAATTTTTTTGGCCTTAAGAGTGTTGGGGAAATACCAACAATTTATATGGTAGCCATAAATTCAGGCATTTTTGGCACTACTGAACATGCAAAAAAGGCATGGAAACTCAGAATTATCTGTGCTTCTGGCCAAGTGGATGAAACCAAGGAACATCTCTTGCTGCATGGTTTATCTGGATGGATTTTCTCCAGACTATTGCAAAACAAACAGTGACAGATTTCATTATGTCATTGTTTCTGTTTCTAGCCTTGTCCTAACCCAGCAAAAGCAGAAGTATCTGAAAGAAAATACTTGGGGGAGAAAGAAGGAAATGGCAACTACGTTTTTTCCATGCAAGGTTTGTAGGAGTCTGTGAAGCACTCTACATGTACTATTTAAAAAAAGACAAAGCCAAACCCAAAACTTACATCATTTACCCTGGAATTTAGTGTTTAGAATTGTCATATTGAAATTATGAACCAGAAGAAAAACCTTAATTTGCCAGTAAACTCAACATCAAGCAAGTTGAATCATGCTGCTTAATTTCTTGTCATTTTTTGCCACTTTTTATAGTCCTGTTGTGTAACTATTTAAACACATTTTATGAAGATATACTGTTTTAGAAGTTTTACTGCAGAAATTGTAGGTGACAAGGCTTTTTTAAAGATGCTTTTTTCGTGCTTGACTTCCTGTAGATAACTGTATTTTGTTAAATATTATCCAATAGATATATTTTGCTTTTATAAGGGTAAAGTCCTGCAGTTCTAATTTTAAGGTTTATTTTTATTTTGTTTGAAAAATCTTCTCTGTAAGATAGTTTACCAAAGTAGTTACTGAGAAGGTTTCATGTTTCTAATTACCATTCTTGGATTCCATAGAGAGATGAACCAAATCAGTAACTGCAATAAATTAAACCATTCATAGGAGATAGTTGTACTTCAGTGGCTGAACCTAAATAAAAGCAGGAGTGATGCTGATGCAAGAACAGTACTTCTGGAGAATTCTCCTATTCCTGCAGGGACCTATATTCTCTGTGTGAGTTTAGGTTTGTTTTTTTGGAGAACACTTTTCAAACTATCAGTGGATTTTAAGCTTCCAAAGCAATACCTGCAGATAATGATTGGTTTTGCTATCTCTGGCAGCTGTGAATGTTCAGCACCATGATGTACAGTGATTCAGTGTTTGTCATAAGTCTGTTCTTTTTGTGCAATAGCTGCTTAGGGAAGTCCTGGTTCAGTGAAATGTCCTACAGCATAGGCATTGTTTCTTCTCTGTTGCAGATGGGATTGTTTTGATTGTTAGCTGAAAGAATACATGTGTAGGGGATTCTTCAAGAACCATAGCCAACATCTCTGCTTCGTGTGAGTTTTCCTGTAAAGCAGCATACGTAGGGACAATAAAAACACAGTGTGCATGTTAGTAATGTACACAGGTGAATGATGCTAATCACACTTCCAGCATCTCCACTTACAGGCTTTCTGGTATTATTGCCATGAAAGTAACATCCTCACCTTTTGTAGGCCATACACAAAAAGGCAGGAGGTCTTTGTTCAGGTTTTTGTAAGTGCTGTGGGGGCAGTCAGTTGGGCAATAGTTTGTTGCTATCTTTCTTGAATGTTTTGTCCATTGCCAGAATGGAGGATGGGAAACCTTTGTGTAAAAAAAGGTACCTGCAAGTTGGAAGTAATCTGTAGTTTTGCAAAAAAAGAAAAAAAAGTTACTCTTGCATCTTTTCAGGGAAGAACACCAATTAGTTGACTATGTGTGGTGATGGCTACCAGTGCTGGTGTTCCCCAGAGCATTTGTGTGGCCTTGGAAGCAGCCTCAGCAAGGAGCTAAGCGGAAACAGTGGTTTGATGCCATCCAGAGCATTTCTGTGAGATGGTGTGGAAAAGCCATGCCCTGGTTCTGCAGCTTTATGTCTGTTTGCAAAATGTTTTACAGACTACTACAAGGAATTCAGAGGCTCAAATCATCAGGGGAATTTTCTCATTTGTATCTCTCTTGGATATATAGACTTGTGTCAGTTAAACAGTTTGTGCTCTGTTTGGGCCCATTAGATTCTTCTTTCTCTTCGATGCTCTGTTGGTTGGCCAGTGTCAGCATTTCCTCCAGATGATCCACTGCTTGGATGTTACTTCACTCTTTGTGTGTAAGTCACAACCTCATCTTTGTTTCTGGATTGTGCTAGAGGTGGCTTGTCTTCCTAGTTTGTAACAAGGCAGAATTACCACAACAAAGGAGTACTGACAAGTGAACACCTTCAGCTGCGCTATGAGTCCCTGATAGCTGCTGTGCCCTATTGGAAGGGGAGAAACTGCAGAGTCTACCCTTGTCTAATCTTTCTTAGATTTTTCAATCTAATGTCAGTTTTGTCCTACTAAATCTTGTGAAAACTCTGCTTGGGATATTTAAAAAAATCTTCAAAATAAATTTAAATCTTAAAACTGCATGTTACAATCACATCCATGTGAAAACTGAGTATTTGCTCATCCAGGACATGTTGATATTGATGTGAAGATGTTTCAATTTTTTCCCCTTTCACTCTATGCATATTACAGTTGGTAGTAACATGGGTGATTTCCTTTCCATATTAAGCAGTCAAAAGTTCTCATTTTTAAAGTTTCATGGCAACCAATGTGGATTTGTGGAATCTTATCCCAAGTAGCATAAAGATAGGTTTAGATTGCCTGAGAAAATGCATGTTGTGCTGGGCAGCTTCCAGCACTGTACTCGGAATCAATGTGGCCATCAAAATGTACTTCATATAGAATAAGGTTGCTAGAAGATTTTTCCCCCAGCTCCTTTTTTTTTTTTTTAATTGCTCATGATTTTGAAGCTGTTTGAGATAATTGAATCTGTAATTTAGACTTGCAGTGTTTTTGGAGTTTGCATCTCAGTTTTTCCATCATTTGGTTTGGATAAAATCACACTCTTCAGGGAAAAACAATTTGGCTTTAATACCTAATAGCAGCAATACAGGTTGTATGAGTAGATTGTAAAATCTCCCTTAATTCATAGCTGGTCTTTTATAGCAGTTTCAATTCTTGACAGATACAGCTCTTAAAACTAGAGTCAGTGCTTGTTCTGTCATTTCCAAATTAAGGTCCTAGAGAATAGAGAGGGACTCGTGTAAAATGCAACAAGCAAAATGTGTGTATGGCTTTTGATGGTTTTGCTTTTCAAATGTGACAAAACTTTGGATGAGTTTATTCAACAGGGATTTTGAGATACTTTGTTGAATTAAAATGGATCTCTCTCACCGAGTTTTCACTGCCAAAACCAGTTTTAGTGGGGTATGTTTTTGTTTATAGGCGTGCAGCTGATACTTGTCAACTATCTGAATGCAATATCTTAGCATAGACAAGGATTGGCAAATGGATCTGAGGAGCAAATCCAAACCCTTCTTTCTCCCTTTACATCCCTGTGTCACAGTATAGTCTATCATGTATAGTGAGATTTTGCATGAACCCACTTAAAATCTCTGCTTTTGTGAAAAGGACATAATGTATTTGGGTAGAGAAACTTGGCAGGAACAGGTAGTTTGTTATGTGAAAGTAAGCTGTTTGTCTTTTTTGAAGTTGTAACGTGGAAAAGTAAAAGGGAATCTTCTAGCTTTCATGGTGACCTAGGGCTGAGTGCATTTGAACATCAGAAATTCTGGAATATTGGCATATCCTCCTAACTGCTAAATATCTTGTGAGTGACATTTCAGAGTGAGCAATTGGGATTGCACTGAAGCCAAGTACGATGAAACTAAAACAAATTACTGTATTCAAAACTAAGAAGCAGAGCTGAAAATGTGGCCTTCAAATTATTTGGCCATCAGAAATGAGGAAGATTATGGGATTATTCAAAATGTGTATGCACGAAACCTGTTCCTATTGTATCTGTTAATTTGGAGTTAAAGTAGTAAATGTCTAAGCCTTGTATTCTGTTTCAGGACTAACACTGTCTTGATTCAGACAGTCCGAGTGAAATCAGTGCAATTGTTAGTTTAGCTTTGTTAGTGCTTTCCAATTTTTTGTTAGTGTAGTCCCAGACTGGAAATTGTGACTGTCTGGGCTGTCCCTTCCAACCAGAATTATCCAGATTATGATCTGGATGAAGGGGTAGAGCATACCCTCAGCAAGTTTGCGGATGATCCCAAGCTTGGAGGAGTGGCTGGAACCCCAGAAGGAGCCCCATGTATCAGTATAGACTAGGAACTGATCTGTTGCAAAACAGCCCTGGGGAAAAAGCTCTAGGAGTGCTGGTGGCTAGGAGGATGCCCATGAGGCAGCAATGTGCCCTTGTGGCCAAGAGGCCAATGGCATCCTAGGATGCATTAAGAGGAGCGTGGCCAGCAGATCCAGAGAGGTTATTCTCCNCATTCTGTGATACTGTAATCCTGCAATCCTGTGATTCTGTCAAGTAAACTTTCCTTTGGGAGCTACGTGCTGAACTACCCAACTTGTTTCTACCTGCGGCCTAACTGGGTCTTAAATTTGTTTCTCCAAAGGTAGATGATGATGAAATCTGGGGGGTTTTGCATCCATATTGAGCAATAACTACATATGATCTGGTGTTGGCAAGTCATGTAGCTGGTCACTTGAGAGTAGTTCCAAACATAGTGACCACAAGCAGCTCTCCTGAGCAGCTGAACTGTTCCTTGTTAAAACTGGTGAGCACTGTGTTTACATTGCAGTTGCAATAGTGAGCTTTCAGATGGTGTTTGTTATTTTTTACAAAAGTTGTCTATTTTTCTTTCTTTGTGAGATCATCTCAATCTCCAGGCCTCAGTCATGGTGGATTAGTGTGGGAGGGTTAGTACTTTATCGCTAGTCTGGATGACCCTCTGTGTAAATGTGAATTATAGTCATGGCTTTCAGTTCTTCAGTGGGATAAGCAGTGGTGCCAAGTACTCCTAAACCTGCTTTCTAGCTTTGTCTTAGAGTACAGAAAAGAAAGCAGGGAAACAGACAGTTATGAAAAACTAGCTCATTTCTTTCCCATTTGTTGAGAATAGTCTCTGCACAGGGAATTGTGTGATGTGCATGCAATGGTGTCAGGAGCTGTATGCTGACTTGCTGTAAAGACTCTTATTTCACAGTCTTTTATCTAAATAGCCATTCTGGGCCTTAATAGATATAAGAGGAATGTTAATTGCTTCTCAGATCAATGTCTTTACATTAAAAAATTGCAAACATGCAGAATTTCTTGAAATATTCTTCCTAGTGCTGTCCTTGACAATCTACAGTCAAATGGCCACCTTAGCCCAGTTTCAATTCTTTTTCCATCATTTCTTTTTGTTACCTTGCTAACTCTTTTCTCCTAATCCCTCCTCCTCTGCATCCTTGATTCTCTGATTACACTAGCATTCCTTGCTATCAAATGACTGTTTTCTCTTACCCTTTGAATAATTTTTACGTCACAAAACATACAATCTACAGGACTAAGTCCATTGCTGAAGGTGCTGCAAACTGTAAATGGAAATCTGCTCTAATTTCAGGAGCTCTAAAGAATGAGGGAAGAGTGTAGCAAAACACCAGTTGGCTAGCTTAGTAATGACAGATTGGTTTTCTTATAATTCCTGACAGTTTAATCCAGGTGGCACAGTAGTGCTGACGGTTTTTCTACCTCTCCCACTTCCCTTTGCCTGATAGGTGCAGGAAGAGTCTCACAGTTTGAGTCATTAGCTCATTGATTCTTTGTAGGATTAGTACAGTGCCACCTAAAAGCAATGATTAAACTTCTGTTGTATGCTGTTGTACTTGGTTCAGGGTGGTGGTGGTTCTTGGAATATATGTTGTTTTCCACATTAAATATGAAAAATAAAATGTGCAGTTATCCAATGAGATCTCTAGGCTTCAGGAATTTCTGTAACTGTGCCTCTAAGTGAGAAAGGAAGTGTGAACTCAGGTATGAACCAATTACTCTGGTTCTTAGTGTTGATCAAATGCTCATATGCAGTGCAATTACTTGACCATGCTTAAGGACATGTTACTCTTACTGTACATCTGCCAGTGAGTTTTGCTGCAGTATCCAGAAATTGTATGTAGGTTCAGTAGTTTGTTCCTTTTATCATTTAATTGCCTATTGAGGTGCCTAGAATTCGTCTGGAAAGTTTTGAGGCTATGTAACAATTGGAAAAGAAAACAATATATTCCTGAAGAGGAACAAAATAGCATGAGCTTTAGAGGATTAATTTTGCTCCTACTACTCCTTCCTTGCATTGTGAGAGATACTGGGAAAGGAACATGTGGAACAGACAAACTCTTTTTCCTCCCCTTCCCCCCACCCTCAACTCATCCTTCATTCTAGGTGACTTTTATTTACTTCTTTCCACTTAGGTTGTGTGTCACTGTGAGCAATGGCTCCCTTCTTACGGATATCTTTCAACTCATTTGAGCTTGGACCTGTGCAGAATCAAGAACTACAGCCTTTCTGTGCTATCAAGATGAAGGAAGCATTGACTACAGGTGAGGTTACAAATGGTAATGTGTTTCTGATATGAAATATGAATATGAATAAGTTTTTGAGAAATACTGCAGTCCCTCCTAATCTGTGAATGGTAGTGAGTCCTGCTGTTCCTGTCATACCAAGAGTTTCAACATAAGCTTTTCTTTCAGAATGAGAAAGAGAGAAATGACTTTTGCATCCAGCTGCATCTTAAAACAAGACTTCTTTATTAGTGCTTTCTTGTTCTGTGACCAGAGTGCTCAGCACTTGTTAGGGTGAAGTCTTAAGTTTTCTAGTTTCTTAGTTCACCACGAACACAAAACTGTTCACAAAATATGTGGTGAAGCAGCTGAAATGTCATTTTCACATGGGTTAGGGCAAGTGGTGAATTCTGCATGGTAGAGGTTTGCAAATGTTAAATAAAGCATTGTTCTCTCCAGCTCCCAAGTGACTGACTGCACTTGCAGAAGCTCTGCAGGGGAGAGAGTGGTATAGTGGAGAGCCATGAAGAGGGATCTGAAATGCAGCAGGTTTGAGAGAACCATCCTCAAGCATATAGTAGTAAATGATTATTTACTTGATTTGTAGGACAGGTATTAATGAGAATTGTAGGTTTTTCTTGTAGTAATTGAGACATTTTTCTGACATTATTTGTTTGGAATGACTTGCACTCAAGGTCTTGTTAGCACCTTTGTTTAGCAGGCCCTCAGCCTTCAAAGATTGCTTCTTTACAGAAACTGGCTTATACAGTTTTGTGACATTTAGCTAGAATACATCACTGTAGCCAAAGGGGATGAGAAAGACTTGCTGTGCTGGGTTACACTGCAGCTGTCTATTCCTGCACTATGGCTATAGGACTTCACAAATCATCAAAATATGGAGGTATGGGTGAATTTTCTTCTTCCTCATGATGTGATTGGGCTTTCCCCTTGTCGCTGAGGTAAAAGCCACATTTGGACTTTAAACACAAGACATGGTGCCTTTTCCAGAAAATGTCATCAAGCAAACATGTTAAGCTCCAGATAGCAGTTTCCTAGCCTGTTGAAGAAACAGTGGTGAAAGTGTTGCAGCTGCCTGAATGTGTGGAGAGGTGGAAGCTGTCTAAGTAAATCCACTTCTTCTTTTTTGTTCCTCAGTTGTCTCCTTTGAAAAGTAGAATTGTCCCAACATTTCTCCTCTATGCTTGCATGTGGCTTTGGAGGTACTAGAAAATGGGGAAGGAGAGTGCAGTGAGCTTTGGAGCAGTGACTGATTGGGTAATCAGAAAAAGAAACTGATGCTCCTGTTATCAGTTTGGCAAGACCTGGAATAACCTTTGCTGGGTTTGTTTGCTGAAATATGCTTGAGGAAAAGCTTATTGTATAGGAAGAAGAAACTCATTTGCCTGATGATTAGGCATTAAGCCATTTTGCAAACATGTAAAATGTTTTGAAGCTAGTAGTGTTAGCAGAAAAATGAATACAGGAAGGGTAAGAACAGAGCTCTTCCTTGCTGAAATCAAAGTGTTCATTTGCAGGCAGGCAGTGTGATGCATGACAATTACAAAAGCAGCATTGCCAGGCTAGAAGTTGTTACCAGTAATTCGGTTTACTTCTTTCAGTTTTACGTAGGGTGAAAATGTATAAAGCAGATACTAATTGGGACATGGGAATAGGGACAGTGAACAGACTGAAATAGTTCTCTCCCCCTCTAAGAATCCTACAGAGAGGATTACCAACTCTTCTGTAAATGGCTGCTGCTTCTGCAAGCCCTGAATTGGTGTCAAAAGTTCTGCAAATAGATGCAATTTCTCATATTCCCAAGGATGCCTCCTGAGGTGAGCTTTTTTGAAGAAGGGGTCTGGTTTTCCAAGCAAAAAAAAAAACCAGGCTAGTGTAAAAGCCTTGCTGTGCAGACAACCTGCTTTTTAATTCTTTCTTAACCTTTATTGTCTCTCCTAATAATCTGTAAATTGTGTTTTGTGTGAGCTTTCCCTAAATACTTTCACCATAACATTTCCAAATTCTTCTACAGTTAAGAATACCAAGTACAGAGCTCTAAAAGTAGGTTTGCACTGTTAAGAATTTGAGCTTTTCTTTCTACAGAGTTCCCTAAATTCAAGATAAAAGTTTTTGACTGAGTAGAAGAGGAATGCTGAAGTTTGTGTTGAAATGGAAGAGGTCCTCAGGTGGCTGTTTCTGAGCATTTCAGAATGCCCTTTGGCAGGCAGGCTTAGATCTGCTTGTCACAGTTGTAATCTGTAATGCTGTTGTTGGCAGGCATTCCCTAATAAAGAAATACAAGGACACTATTTGCTGCTCTTGTTTGCATAGCTCAGCACAATTGAGTGAAGTGCATCGAGCAAGTTAGTAATGAATGAATATAAACTTTGCCTTGAGTTTCCAGGAAGTTTCTAAAATAATAAGTATCTAGTTCTCCCTTCATCAAAGTGAATGTAAATTCTTATTGCCAGTTTTAGCAGACAGACTACACTGCAGCTTCTTGGGGAAGGGTCCAACTATTTAATCTGCTCTGCTACTGCCTTGATATCATAAGAACAGATTGCACACTTAGGGGAAAAATGGATCATTCAGAGCTGGAGAGGCACTTAAAGGACTTTCACTGCAGCAAATGATCTTGATAAATAGCAGAAATTGTGCAGCATGTACAAAATTATGTTCAGTTACCTGAACACAAATGGGGAATACTTGGCTTGGCAGCAAATCAGTGAGGAAAAACTGGAGAGGTGGCATCGCGTGGCCAGAGTCACAGAGGAGAGCTGGAGGGGGTTGCTTAGGACTCAGCATCATTTTGGATGTGTTGATGGGATGAGTAAGAGACCCAGATCATGCAATCACAGGCTGTTCTCTGTACCTGAGCTACAGAGAGACACAGACAGGAAGAAATTAGCATAACTGGTAGCAAGAGAGACTAAAGCTGTGTAATGGCAAAAAAAATTCCATCTAATAAGAATTGTGAAGCACTGTAAAATTTTCAAGGTAAGAATCTGCAGAGGCTGGCTAGATGTTACAAAAAATTAAGATGTTTTTGAGATCCTGTCAGCCTTTTCCTTATTTTTTGACTATACAAGGTCTGCATATGCTAGAGAGAACAGATAAGGCCTTGTAATATCCTTTAAAAAGTAGCAATCATATGGAGAGAGTACAATGCCAAGGAGAGTGACTTATCCCAACATTTCACTTCTATTCATAACTTGGAAGTAGATTAATGAAATGTGGAGCCTTTAATCTCTCAGCCACCAATTTCAATTTAAACTGGGTCAGCCTAAGACATATCTTAATTCATCATATAGAAATAGGTATTCAGTATGCTCAGATAACATGTCATGGAGATTTATATCAGAAAGTAGTTGTGCGAATATTCCCTGTCAAGTTGTGACTGACTAAACCAGCTTCTGAATTCCAGAATGGGATTTTTCCCTCCTGGTCTCTCTGGCTGCATGTTAACACCTTCAGTCCTTTGCATGCCTTTTTTATCAGGCTGAGCTTTGCCTTCCAAGTCGTGAATGTTCAAACTGATTATTTAGACTTTGTCTCAACCACAGCACAAGTAGTAGTAAATCTGCTTTTGGTTGCAGTACAAGGATTCCCTCTTTTGCTCTGTTTTACTGAGTTGAATTACTAGCTCTACCTTATGTGATTTTTTACAGTTTCTGTCCTTTTTTTGTGGCTTTCAGAGAGAGGAAAAACTCTAGTTCAAAGGAAACCTACCATGTATCCCGAATGGAAATCCACTTTTGATGCTCACATTTACGAAGGACGAGTGATTCAGATTGTTCTCATGAAAGCAGCAGAAGAGCCATTATCTGAAGTGACTGTAGGTGTGTCAGTCCTGGCAGAACGGTGCAAGAAAGGCAATGGCAAAGCAGAATTCTGGGTAAGGGAGAAGATGAATTCCTTACACTTGCTGACCTGGTTCTGTTTCTTTCAAGCTGAATGGACACGTTCTGCCTTTGTACCAGGAGTGTTCAATCATTTAGTGTGTGGGGCAGGGCTTGTGAGACAAGTCTTGTAGCAGCATTTATGAAGCAGGTAGTGTGCAGTCAAAGTTAAAGACATCAACAATAAAATCCATGGCATCTGTGTATGAAATAATGGCATATATATCGTATTGAGTGTCTATTTGATAGAGGCTAGCAGTTGTTATAGGAAACAGCAAACTTTTTCCCCCACACCTTGAATTCTGAGACAAGCAATTAATCAGAAGAGTGAGTAAAACTAGTAGAGATCAGTTTTGGCCAATTCAGTGGTCTGAAATCCTCTGTTTATTGGTAGAACAGGTACCACATAGACATCATCAGTGTTAAACTTCCTCTGTACCACTTCAGCCATGACTTGCACAGAGCTTCATGCCCAGTGAAGAGACATTAGCTTGCTGCCCAGAGCCTGTAAGGTTATTTTTGTGTATGGAGAGAACAGCCCATCAGTAGTAGCTGCAACTGAGGGCTGTGCCTTCTATAAGCTTTGTTGGGCAAATGTTTTAGAGTGTCAGACCTTGCCTTAAAGATGAAAACTTAGTCATTATCCCAGTAGGGTAATGGGATTTGTGGGGATGTTTCACTGGTGTGTCTGTCTGGTGTAACTGTAGGTCTCATCCCAAGCTGTATTTATCACTAACCCCAGGGATACTGTGCTACCATACATAGTGAAGACTGAATCAGACCCTTTCATGCTTAATAGCTTCTTACTTTCTATGACAGCAGCAGTTTAAGAATTAGCAGCTACTTTCTGAGCACAGGAAGTGACCTCAGCTATTGGCTTAAAAGGCATTTGGTTTTGCTGCTCTGTAGAATTTGCCACAGAAAGCATGTTTAATGGTTTGAGGGGGGAAGTAACATACATTTTGACAATAGCAGTATTTTTTTTATTACAGGCAACAGTATTTGATATCTCTGTGATTTGTACTCTGAATAAACATATAAAGGATTGTATAGACTTTTCTTGTAAACCTGGGTTCCTGTGCAAGTTGAGTTTACTAATACTAAAAACAAGCCAACAAACTTCTTTGCAGAAATGGGAAGGGGCATACAAAAACAATGTGAACGTTGTTTGTGCTGAACTTTTGAGTAGACATCAAAGAAATGCAGCATGCTAGTAAAAGCAATAGAATAAAAGCCCCTGCAGCACTGAGAGATTGAAGAAGGATGTAATCCAGTAGTTATTGAATATTATTTTGATTGCCTAGAAAGCTGTTTAAATTCCTGAGAGTTTCAGTCAACCACATACTTCACTGTTGGTATCTTTCTTTCCACAGCTTGACCTGCAACCTCAGGGGAAGGTGCTGATGGCTGTGCAGTATTTTTTGGAAGATACAGGTAACATCAACTGTTTATACTCAGTCAGTTAAGCAAAAATAAAATGTGATTTGACTTTCCTGTTGTAGAACACAGGACATAGCTCACAAAAAAGAAAAAACCCAAACAAACCAAAAAACCCAAACCCTGGTGTACTGAGTAGAATTTCTGGTGTTATTAATTTGTTTTGCAGGTTGTTGGGTTTTTTGTTATTAAATGAAGCCATGGCTCCATTTGTTCATTTTTAAATGCTTTTATGTCCTGTGTTGCTGTTGCATTTAGCCACTTCTGGGTCTTTAATATGTCTGTCTCCATGTTTTGATGTGATCAAAATGATGTTATAAGTTCCTTTTTAGCTGCACAGAAGTTAAATCTCTTGTTCTAGCTTATGGGGGAAACTTTTTTTGTGTGGATTGAGGAACTGGGTCTGAGTTTCCTGAGATTCAGATGTCATAGTCACTAATCACAGAAACTGATTGTAGCAATGAGTGAATGCCTAAGTGTTAAAATGCAAATGTAGTCAGTGTTCTGCCATATCAGTTTAGAAAGTGAACAACCTGTATATGTCAGAAAACTGCACAGGCTATTTGGAGAAGAAACTAGGAGGTAAGAGAAATAGTTAATTACAAGAGCAGGAGCTCTAAGTCTAGTAACAAACACAAATAGTTTGGCTGGGATTTGTGTATCTGTGGAATTCTTTCCTAAAGGAAATGATGTAAACCTCACAACTTGCTTAGCTAGTGGTTAAAAGTGTCCCATACTAAAATTCCCGAGACCGTTATTTCTTGGGAATTGGACTGGGCTGCCATGTTAGCTTATCAGTCTTGCATGCTTCAATACTATGTGTTTGTACAGAATAAGTGGAAAGAATAAGCAGTAAATCTTCAAGTATTAGTGAGGGTTTTTTTCCCCCCCAAGATATACACAGGGAACATAGTTCTCCTCTTGTAGAACAAGTGAATTGTGATACCATACATTTTTGTAACGTATGTCCAATGTATTACAGCAGTTACTAGACAAGCTCCTAAAGATAGAATGTGCTATGTAGTATGTGACATTTCAGAGCTGACACTTTATCTTTGCAGTAGCAAAAAAACCCCAGCCTATACACTCGTTATTTTTGTCTCCTTTATGAAAATTTAACTCTTTAAAGCAAAATTTCAAAGAATTATATGACCCTGGAGATCCTGTAAGAAAGAACATTTCTCTGAAGATCTGAAGCTCTGTTTATGCACCAGTAACACTCTGGTTTGCATTCAAAATGTTGTGAGCCATTATATTAGAAAACCTTGGTCTTGATCACGGCTTTCCTGTGCAAGCAAGTTTCATTAGACAGTGATATTATGAGAATCTGTCTGTTTGATGAGACATACAGCAATCCATTTGTCCAGGAAACTTAAAGGTTTCTTAAACAAACTGTACAAAACCCAACTTCAATATTCTCAGTTGCTTATATGATGAGGCTAAAGCATATTTCATCATCTCCACACAGACATGAGGAACTGTAGAGAATGGCATAAGTGAAAACCTTCCATAATTTGCTATTTATTGTTAATAAGAAGGTAATATACTTGTGTGCTCTGAGGATTAAAATCAAAGAATTACAGAATGTTAGGGGTTGGAAGGGACCTAGAAAGATCATCTAGTGCAACCCCCCTGCCAGAGCAGGATCACCTAGACCAGGTCACACAGGAATGTGTCCAGGCAGCTCTGGAATGTCTCCAGAGAAGGAGTCTCCACAGCCTCCTGAGCAGCCTGGTCCAGTGCTCTGGCATCCTTACTTTGAAAACGTTTCTCCTCACGTTAATACTAAACCTCCTGTGGTCCAGCTTGCTCCCATTCCCTCTTATCCTAACATTGGATGCCATTGAGAAGAGCCTNTTGTATTTAGTTACTGATCAGAATAATTTAAAAATAGATACAGTGTTCTTACAATTAATTTAATTGCCTTTATTGGAGCTTGCAAATGGTAGTGGATGAAGCCTAAATACCAAATAGATCATTAAGTCATGCAGTCATACTCTAACTGGCAAGTTAAGATTTGCATGTTGATACTCCTGTTAGACCTACTTGGCAACACCTTCATGTTTTCCTTCTGCTGTGTAGAGAATCACTCACTGATAAGCTCTTTGGCAACCAAACCAGAGGCAGTGGAAACTCCCTTTCAAGATATCTATACACCTACATTTTGTGAAAAGTCACTCAATCTGATATTTGGAGTGTTCACATCAAACATCAGTACATTTTAACATACTAATACTCAAAATTATAGCCCTCTATCTATGTATTGCTAACTAGGGAAGCATGATTTTTTGACTCACCATTGCATGTTTTCTCTAGTTCAATGAGCAGTTGCCAGAGTTAGAGCAGAGAAATTACTGCATTAGAATGAGGTTTGTGTTAACTTCCATTCTTCACATTGCTGAAACCCTTAGTTAATAGTTGACAGCTCAGAGACAGTTCATATTCATTCCTCTGCACATACCATTTTGTTTTCTCTCTGACACACCTTTCCATACAGAACTGTATGGTAGCTGTGTTCCTAGAATACTAAAAAAGGCTTGTTCTGAAATTGCTATTTTCCCTGGTTCATTTGAAGGTATTGCTACCATTAGTATCTTTGAGTTATAGATGCTACCTTTTGTTTGAAAACCTCCAAACACTTTGCAAAAGTGAGTAATTCTTTTTTTGACTTGTTTTGCAAACTAAAGTTCTTGTTTTTCAGCCCTTTCTTCTAAGTACTAAACATTCTGCCATCTTTAGAGAAAACTCCTTTTCTCTGCTTTTCTTGTAGGCAGCAGTATTGAGAAGTAAGCATGTTGTTTCTTCATTATCAGATTTATTATTAGAGAAAAAAAAAAGGAATGGAATAAACTTGTATTAAAATCTGCTCCATGTTAGGCTGCACTGAGGCATTTTGTTTGTATACTGTTTTTGCAGACTAGGGCCTGGGCAGTTCAGGGCTGTATATGAAAAGTCTTCTCAGTCTTAAAGATGGTGGGGGGGAGTTATTTGTGTGATGTGGGTTTTTTTTCCCCTAGACCCTGTAAAACAGGAGCTGTGGAGCCCTGACTTAGAGCTGTCAAAGAGCTGTTTTGTCTTCTGTCCTGTGATTTGAAAATAAGCTTGTGCTGGGAATTAAAAGTTTTTCTTCTGCTGTGTGAAACACGAGAACAGGGTGTTGACCCCCAGTTTCATTTCAGAAGATTGCTTGCTTTCTGTCCCCTTCTCTCCTTGTAGTATTGAAACGAGGTTGCAGTTCTGTAAAGCAGCTTTAGTTTGAAGAGGTGGGAGCTGCAATACGTTTAATGCTTTGCTTGATCTTTGTTTATTCAAATGTAGTTAATAACCTTCTCAAGTAAGAAAACCCAGGATCACAGAGGTGCCTTGCTCTACTGCTGAGTGTCTTGTGCAGTGTTAGCAGCTTTGGAGGCTTTAGGAGTTTGTTTGTGTCTTGGTTTTGAATTCTAAATTGGTGTTTTGCTGGCTTCAACCTCCTGGTGAAAGAGTTTGTGAATTCTTTCCTTAAAATGCTGTTAGCTGTGTCAGAAGGTGAGTAATTTGCATGTGAACTTTAGATTTCTCAAGTATCTGACTTCTGGGAGAGGAGCATGAACTAGAGAGCTGCATATATTTTCATGTCTTTTTTTTCCTGTGTCTGTTGAGGTGAGTGTTTGGGAAACAAGAGATTTTAGAATTTTTCTGAGACATCCGTGACAAACAATAGGGTAAATAACAGATTTGCTCTCACAGCCTGCAGATTGTATGGGTCTGAACTGAGATTTGAAGCAAGTTTCTCTATGGATGAGGTGTATTGGAGAAGGATTATCACATTAGTAAATAATAATGATGAGGGCTGGAAGGCCAGAACTGTGACTTTTAATTGCAAAGGGAGAAGTTGGCTTGATTTAATCATTTAACTGAGAAAATACTGTTTCTAGGAATTGGGCAGTTGTGTGATAGTTACTCAGTGGCACCTAAAATGTGATTGTACAAATTTAATAAAATCTTCTGGCTTAATTTTTTGTTGTGGTTGTTGTTGTTAAGAAAATCAAACATCTGTGGTAGTTTCATAAGCACAAAGCTGGCAGTGTATTTGGTTGGTAAGGTAGCTAACACTGTGTAGAGCAGGGAAATTTCAATAGCGTTTATACAATTCACAAGAAATCTGACTTTGCTGTATTTTTAAAGGTTGGGCTTACTGTGCCTTTTGTAATTTAAAAGGAAACTCATTTTCCAGTTTATTCCCTGCTTTTCCATGAAGAATGAGATACCACATATCTGTGCAGGACTGTTAACCAGATTAGTGACATTTCAAACCCACAAGTCCTGTGTCCAGCTGAGCACAGGCTGGGTTAGCAGAGCCCCTCTGCAGATGCCATGAGCACTACAAAGGCTGAAGTGTGGACATTTTTTTTTCTCCTGGGTTGAAAGGCAGAGCTTGTTAGAACTCTGGTATTCCATTTTAGCACTTTTCTAAAAGATCCCTGAGTTGTGCTGGAAGGAGCTGCACACCTCTACCTCAGTGCTCTGCTGAGTGTCCCTCAGAACAGTGCTGGCTGCTGGCTCAGTGGCCAGGACTTCATTCATTTAGAGCAACAGACAAGAAGTCCACGTCCCATGGGTGTCCTGGTCTCTGTGCAGAGCAGAGCATGACACATCTCTAGAAACATGTATGCTATCGTGTGTAGTACGCATAAAAGGTGCTGCTTAGAATTTGTAACACTGGTTTTGCCCACTGGTGCTAAAGCTTGTAATGACTGCCTGGGGCTGACATGGCTGATCTGAGATTGTGTGCCAACTTTGAGAACACAAAGTATTGGCTTCTACAACAGCAAATGATTGGTATTGCTACTTAAATGTCAGCAGTGTAAAATCTATAGGTACTGAGAATGGAGAACATGGGGGGGATTGTTTTGGGGATTTGTTTTTGTGTTGCTGTTTGGTTTTGGTTTTTAAAAAGAGAAAACTAGATAGCAATATACTCTCTCTGTAAATGAATCATTGTGGTCACAAACTCCAGAGTGATTTAACATAGCCAATTCATGTCACAGAAATGTAGACTTTTGGGAAACTTGTAGTTCTGTAAGTGGTTTGTTGGGGTATTTTTTGTACAGAGTATCTGTAAAGCAATCCTCTCAAGGACCAGGTTAAAGAGCAGTTTTCCTCTAAGACAGTTCATACCAGGGAAGTCTCCTTTGTGAGGAATAAGCTTTCCTTTTTAATGATTGCTCTGTGAGATTAATATTTTTCTTGACCTGAAGGTACACTTAACTTTTAAACAAAGCCAAATGCAAGGCTGTAGAACAGCAGCAGGAGACACTGAACAGAAATGTTAGTGGGTTTTGTAATTTGTTATAAAGTTTCAGGCAAATCTCAACTTCAGCAGCTAGTTAGCTCAGAACTGTTTTGCCTGTCCCTGTTTGAAGTCCTGGTTCTCAGTTTCTGATAGTAGCACTGTTATCTTTCCTCTGTTCACAAACAGAACTGGAAAATGAGCAACCTAAAATGAAAAACTCTGAAGAAGATAATTTTTTTCCTATTCTTTCTTAAACAAAATAAAAAAAAAATCTAGTAGGCTTGTTGTGGAGGTTGCTTTCTTCTGTCCTTGAATTTTTGAGGTTCATTTGAGGCTACTTGACATCTCACACTGAAGTATTTTATAGTTCAGTAGAGTCATAGCAATATTGTTTTAGCAAATGTTTTCCAGACTATGGGTTGGATGGTATGTTAGTGGCTGTAAGGACTGTGAAATACTCAGAAGGATTGATGCTGTGATTAAATTGTGCATACAATGATATAGTTACAGCACTTCTGGAAAACTGCACTGTCACTTCACAGTTGTGCTAATGCTTTCTTAATGAATATACAGCATGGAGGAGTTCTAGGTGCTTGTGTCAGATCAGCTGCAGGTTTTGAGAAGGGACCTTGAAATCCATGAACAGTGTGGCAGTGATAAACATTAACCACAGTCCTCAAGAAAGGAAATAGATTATGTTTAATGGTGTGCGCTGGGTCCAAAATGATTAACTCCAGGTCCAGGCCACAGAGATCACCTGGATTTCAGTTGCTGATTCAGCTAGTTTGTGCATGTCTCTTTCTGACCATGTACTGGCCCAGGACACGTGTTTCATCTGTGGGAATCCTGGCTTCCTTGGAGGTGGAAGTAAAGGCTTTCCTTTGTGTTTCTTCCTCCCTCCATCATGCAGTTGTTGGGAAAGCTGCTTCTTTGCAACCCTTAATTCTCTCTGCACCTTTGAAATAAAAGCCTGTGTTTCCCAGTTGAGTCCATGGTTGGCTGAACTTCCTAAAGCTTTTCTGGAGCAGCGCTCACTCAGGGTAATTTACATACTAAAGACAAGGTGTTAAATGTGCAGAAAAGGCCTTGGGGTGCTGGTGGCTGAGAAGCTGGCCATGAGCAAACAGTGCACGCTGGCAGCCCAGAAGCACAATGGCATCCTGGGCTGCAGCAAGAGAAGAGTGGCCAGCAGAGCCAGAGAGGTGATTCTGCCACTGCACTCTNCTGGAATGAGCTGCACCAGCATTTCAGAGCCACCTCAGCTTCAGGTGCACTTGACCTACAGCTGCTGTCCAAACCTCCCAGCTTCTTCTGAGGCGTGCAAAAACATTTTCAGCTATACTTTGGTTTTGGCAAAGGTATTTAATAAAGGTTGTGAATGCAGTGTTGTTCTCGCATGCAGATTTTGAAGTTCTTCCATGCTCAAGGATTCTTCACTGTTGGAGTGTTTAAGGGAAGCGTGGGGTTTCTCATTTTCTTTCTTTGTCCAAACTAAGTGATTAGTTTATTAATTACCCTCTCAGTAAATAGATGCCAGACTCGCATATGTCTATGAAGTTTGGTATTGGTGTTCCAGATGGAAGAAACACCAGAGTTTCCCATATCTTGATCCTGTTTTATTAGAGAGTTTTGCACATAGTATCAGCAGTGCTGAATTGCTACAAATATTTCAGCATGAGGAGAAGCCATGCTGAAATGGCTTCCACCATTCCACCATGGCCTAGTCACCTGGGGACTGCTGTTAGTTCCTCATGGAACAACTTGGTTTGCTTACAGACTTCAGGGAGCCTTTTGCCTCTTAATCTGCTCCATCACAGCTTTGTCCTTAGAATACATGCTATAAAGCACATACCTTTCTCTACTTTGTTGCTGTTACTGATTAAATCACCCTTATGAAGACACCCATTTCATGTAGCAAACAATATGAATTATTACTGACTCTCAAAAACTTTGTTTTCCTTGTGCACATTTCGGCCTGTGGTTTCCCTGCATCATTTGAGGAGCAGTGGGTGAGGCCTGTGTGTTTGCTGAGCAGGATTAAACCAGGAGATAGTACTGTTTGCAGACTTGGACAGGCTGACGTGCAGCAGCTGATTGTTGGGTGAACTCAGTGGCCTGTTTGAACAGCAGAAATGAATCCTGTTTCTGGAGGGGAAGAGGTGACTCTGGCATACATAGTGCCGGGGTGTCATGGTGTGTGTTGTGAGCTCTTTTTAGGGGGAGGCAAGATGGATTTTTCTCTGAACCAGGTGGCCAGTTTCTCAGAAAAGTGCATTAATGCCTAGTGGCAAAACCCAGAGACCTTTTTTGGTCCTTCTTTTCACAAGCATGTCTAATCTTTCCTTAATCTCTGAGCTGACGTTGTGCTTTCTTTTCTAAGACAGTATGTGCTTCTGCAGTCTGGTTGCTCTTGGCTGTGACTGATGGATTAGTTCAGGACACTCAAAATAGTATCAAATGATAGATTGTATTCCAGGTTCAGCAGTCTGTTGGAATAGCAGTGGTGGCAGCCAGCTAATAAAATGACAAAAACCCAGTGCAGCTAGCAAGAGGAGAAACAGAGTTCCTGAGTAACTTGGTAGTAAGCCCAGGCATTGCAGTTAGTGTGACTTGGCAAAGGAAACAAATCTGTTTCTATCAGTATAAAAAGCAAAGCTCCCACTGATATTGATAAAATTGATATTGATAAAAGGCAGCAATGAAATGGAGCAAATAAATAATGATTGACAGTAGAAAAAATGCTCTTCTGGCTTTTTCTGTACTCTCTTGTTGCAGAAATTCTCACCCTGCAAATACCAATCTCCTGTTTCCATAAACTCTGCAGCACTTTTGACCTGTGAACCATGTCCAGACTTCTTCCAGACTGGGACCCAGGAGCTGCTGGCCAGAGCTGATGTGGTTAGCAGTTCATCAGCTGCTTGTTGCTGATTCAAGCCTTTTATCTTTTTGCTCCTGGATGGGATTGTCTCTCATCAGCTCCTTTCAATTGACAAGAAACATGTCCTAGGGTTAACTTAACAGTTATCCAATCTCTTTTGATATACCTTCATGGGGTTACCTTTCTTACAAACACCTATTATTTTCAGAAAGTGAGAGTGAGACTGTGTAGTCTGAGTTGTGGCTGAAAGATTGAGACAAATTGCTTACTTATGTAAGAGAAACTCAGAAGCTTCCTTGAAAATGAGTGGAAATAACTATAACCTGTAATGAAGGACCTGTATGAGTTGAACTCTAGAGTCTGAGAATTTTTATGGTGTTATATTTCTTGGCTAATACTGTCTGTAATTTCTGAAATGGTGCAATATATACTATAGTATGTACTGTAATTACTACAGTATTATAGATTACTAAATAGTGTGAGCCCATGGGGGCTAGGAGGGGAGAGGAATGAGACTCAACTATGTTGACAGATAAAACATCAATGTTATGAGATAGCATAATGGAAATGCCTAACTGAAAATCTCACTTGTCCTCCTCACTGCTCAATGATCTTGGAGGCTGGAAGAAACCTGTCTTACAGTAGTGTGGTCTAGTAGTGACTCTGCAGGTCCTGCAGCAGTTCAGCTGCATTTCTACTGTGGTCCTGGTTCAGCAGGTCACACAGAGCATCAGCATGAAAAGGCTTCTGCTGAAGAAGACACTCATGCTTTCAATAAAACATTTATTTCTCTTGCACATAAATCACATAGCATATAGGAGATTATATTTTTTCCAAGAAACAACTGTGGTTGTCATGTCTCCAGCAAGACTGTAGTCCATTCCTGCTTCTTCCTCTCAGCTCATTTGGTGAGGACTTTCCCTCTCCTACTCCTTCAGAATAAGTGCTTGCAAACAAGGACACAGACACCTTAGGAAGCAGCATGTGCTTGTGTTCCATCCTTGTTGGACTGAAAGTCTGTAGAATGCAAGTGTACAATAAATAGAAATACAAGTTTGAAACAGAAAAACAAACAACTTCTTGGAGAAGCAAATATTAATCTTTGTAATACCTTAAAGTACTAAAAGTGTGTTTTCTTGTCTCCCCCTTAGATTGCAAACAATCATTAAGGGAAGAGGAGGGGATAGTAACTATAAACAGGAGAGGAGCTATCAAGCAAGCCAAAATCCACTATATCAAAAATCATGAATTTATTGCTACCTTCTTTGGACAACCTACATTTTGCTCTGTCTGCAAAGAGTTTGTGTGGTAAGAAGGAAACACTATTTCCCCACCCCTAATGGCCAAATAACTGCAAAATTTGGTTCGGGTATATTGAGACAAAACATGACATGTAAATTCATATGTGTTGTGAAATGGAAGTGATTTATTTACTAAGAGCATTATTGTCTCTAAGGACTATAGTTGTCTTTCACATTAAAAAATACAACTTGGACATTTTTGCCACAGAAATAATTGGCAAAAAATTCCATCAAGCATCAAGTGAGATCTGGCCCAAGATCAACAGCAGCTCTTTCAGGAGAGAATGAGGTGGGTGGATCTGAGAAAATAATGCTCAGACTTCGAGGTGTGAAGTGGTTGATAGCAGAGTAGAGACCCAGAGATAGCAAGAAGCTGGATCCCTTTCACAGTAAGGCTATTTTTGTAGTAAGTTAGATGAGGAGGATTTCCCATGTGATTGAAACCTTGTCTTTTCTGGGTTTCCCTCCTAATTTGCTGGTCTGTCAAAACAAACTAACTTCTGAACCTTGCTTTCCTGAGACAGAGGATTCTGAATAGCAGAATGTAGAATTAATTGAAACAAATATTCCCATAGGCAAAAGATGACTTTTGTTGACATGGTAAAAATAACCTTTTATTCCAGCAAATGTATGTTTTTGATTGCCTTCTTCATTTCTTTTTCAGGGGACTCAACAAGCAGGGGTACAAATGCAGGCGTAAGTTCATTTTTGTCTTTTCCTTGTACTACTTTCCACATGAAGCTGTAGATCTAATAGTTACTGTTGAAAAATCTTCTGTAAATACACATGGCACAGCACATCATCACCATAGGTACCAATAAATGTTAAACATCAGGTTTGTACAATAACCTAAGACTATTTAAATGTGGTTCCTACTTGAGCTTTTGGTATCAAGAATTTAAACTTAGCTGTTGTTCTTGTAAGTGTGCAGTGCTGTTGAAAAGTTGTACACATTTATGACAACAGTTTTTGTGAAACCTTTTCTAAAATTAATTGCAACTGTTGAGAGGTTTTAGAGCTGAATTGAAACTTTTAACTTAGAATAGATCTCTAGACATTGCTCTAGACAGCTGGGGAGATATCAAAGGGTAAAATTCAGAAGCATACTGTCCTGTTATATGCTGGTGGCATTGCCTAATGGAGGCAGATTTCCTTTAGGAAGAGTTTATGATAAAAGAAAATGAGGGCAATCAGCTTAAAAATATCATCTTGACAGAAAAGAAAGGGTTTGGTGCATACAGTATGATGGAAAGGAGTGTGTTTTCCACATTATGCTTTGAATTGTGAACACTTTATCCCATGTATTTGTTATCTAAAGGAATCCTTTTTTTCTTGTGCATGTCTTGAAGAGTGCAATGCTGCTATTCATAAGAAATGTATTGATAAAATCATTGGGAGGTGTACTGGTACTGCAGCCAACAGCAGGGACACAATGGTAAGAGCTCGAACTCTTCATATATTTAGAGTGTAATTCTGTAATTAAACATTCTGAACTATTCAAACCTCGTGTAGAAACAGTCAAGTCCATTTGGGAGGTGCTTGGCTGTACAACCCAAGTAACTGTCCTCTCTTGAAGATTGTAGATACTTTGTAGTAGATGAAACTTTAAAGCAAGAAAAGTACTTAAAAGTGCTGCAAGGCTGGTGGGGATTTGATGAGATTTTTTTTTTTCCCCTGCTAGCTGAGGGATGTTATAACTGGGGTATTCAAGACAAAAATTGTTGTAGCTTTGTCACATGCAAGCAGTTTTCTGTAAGAAGCTGGCCCTGTCTTGGGAAGAGTGCCTCAACCCTCTCCCTCGCCTCAGTTTCAGAAGGAACGGTTCAACATTGACATGCCTCATCGCTTCAAAGTTTACAACTACATGAGCCCTACCTTCTGTGACCACTGTGGCAGCCTGCTCTGGGGGCTGGTCAAACAAGGACTCAAATGTGAAGGTACAGCACAGAAGGGAGGGCAGCTGGGACCATTTCTTGCTTTTCCAGTGCTCCAACCCCCACTAGAGATTAGCTGTTGCTACACACTGTGCGTTTCTGTTTCATCTTGAGTATAATCAAAAATTACTACTTTGGGAATAGCTGAAATTTGGTGAGTCTGACTCAAGGTAGTGCCTAAAAGTGTGTTGGAAGTGTTTACTGTAAATACCATTTTTATAACTCTCCAACAAAAGGCAAGATGATCTTTACATTGTTCTCAAAGTCTATTAAATACTGATGATTCGGATTTTTTTCCTCCCTTTTGAACCATTTTTGTAGCCTTCATTGAGCTGAAGATTAAAACTGCAATTTTATTAGCAATAACATATCCATGTCCAGTCTGGGCTTAGAACAAGATTTCTGAACTGCACAGAGAACCAGCCCCTTTTTGTTGTAATGCTGAATGGTATTTTCCTGATCCCTGTCTAACTGTCCTTACATTTTCTTTAGAATGTGGGATGAATGTGCATCATAAATGCCAGAAGAAGGTGGCAAACTTATGTGGAATAAACCAGAAGTTGCTAGCTGAAGCTTTAAACCAAGTTAGCCAGGTATGCTTTATTGTCATTTGTTAGGTAATTAGTTGTTTCCAAGCAGTTTGGGTTTTTTACTTCATCTTTTCTGTATTGCTGTTATGGGTAACTGAGTTTGGTAGGAGGAAATGCAGCCAGCTTTCTCTCTTTAATTTGACTCATGAAGAGACTAACAAAGATGTCAATAGCCTAGTAGTTAAAACTGGAGGGGGTGGAATCTCACCTAACAAAGAACTTTTTAAAATGGTTTGTGTTTTCCTGAAACCCAACTTTACTCTTCGGTGGTGCCAAGGTTATTATCTTCCTTTCTGTTTAATTGTTTAAACAGTGGTATCACAGTGCTGAAGTCTAGTTTTCCATGCTTTAACTTTAGAATTCTCCTTGAATGTTAAAATTAAATAAGGACAAATATACCAGATAGTCTCAATTTTTATTTATCTGATATGTGCAGACAGAAGACTCCTCTGGTATTAACTCTGCCCCCATAGTTGACATTGTTCATCTCCTGCTGCAGCATGACTCTCTCTTCTGGGTGACTTCTGACCTGCAAAGATTCAGACATGAACTCTGAAATAAAACAGGAAAAGATATCACAAAAGCCAACAGTATTTCCTCTGAGCTGAGTGTTCCTAAGCTTTTGCAGGATATTTGCAAACAGTGAGAGCTGTTGTGCCAGCTCTGTCACAACACAGAAAAACTCCATCTTTTCATTACTAAAATTTGATCTTGGGCATCTTCCATACATAGAAGTTGTTTCTCTGTGCTAAAGACAGAAGTCACACAGAGATATGAGTCCAGCATATCCAGTAGGAGAGTGATTCCATCTCCTTTTTCAAATGAAAATATGTCCGAGGAGACATGTTTCCACAGTGTAATTTCTTCCCACTGTGAATTCAAACCATTATATCTTTAATAATTTTGCAATGAACAACACAACATAGGTTGTTCAGGAATTTCAGTGACTTCTTTTCTTGCAGCAAAGCAACTGGCTGATCTGAAGCTGTAAAAAATGTGGTTAAATAGTCTGTGAACCACATTTCTTGAGAAAAGATGTGTGCTAGGAGTTAAATTTAACACGATGTCAGTAGAATGTTTTTTTTTATTAACAGCTCCTGTTGTAAGCATTTCTGAACTAATAGTGCAAATCTAACATCCAGTGTTCCTTTTCTCCTCAGAAATCTACACGAAGGTCTGATTCTGGATCTGTAGAAAGTGTTGGTATTTATCAAGATTTTGATAAGAAACCTAGAGCTCCAGGAGGAGATACAACAGGTGAGGAAAACTACAGTTTAATTTAGCTATTCACTTACCAGACTGCACAAGCTAACAGTTTGTTATTCATTCTTGCCTTATGTTAGACATCTTTTTTTAATAAGCACTGTTATTTAGAAAAAGGCATTTCTTTTTACCTACTCCCATCCACACAAAATGCTTGTAGAACTTCTGGCAAATACTTGTAGTTTTTAGTCCATGAGCATAGCCACCTTTCTGCAAAGTGCTTGCTTTAGTCACTGCAGCACTGTTCCCAGGATGGAACTGGAGGGTACCTGGCATGCAGCACCTGATACTTGTTCTGATTTGCCAGAACAAAGACAAAAAATCCCTCTTGCAAAGGTGGTTTAGTTTAATACTAAGGCAGGGTGATTCCTCCCTGGATTATCACAGATGCATGGCAGCTTGTGAGGCATACACAGCATCATTAGTGTCTTGTTAATGACCCAGCAGATCTATGCAGCAGGGGGGGACCCAGTTATTAATTTAATGATAGAATTTAAAGGATTAACCTGTATGATCATGCTTCTTAAGCTGGCACTGGTCATAAATCAGATCTTTTCATGGCCTAAGGCAGAAGGACTAGCCTGTTCTGTTAGCAGAGAAAAAACAATTTGTTTACAAGCATTCCTTGGAAAGTATCTTCTTCTCTAAATTTTGCTCTTAGTCACAGGGGAAAGTTGGGGCCTTTGATTTTTATAAACTGCCCGAGTATTGCTTAAACCCAGCACCAGAAACAATTCAACTCAAATCCAACACTACCAAGTATGCTCAAGTAATTTAAGTTTATAACAAACTCATGCTCATGTATTTAAGTTTATTATAAACTACAGGAGTTGACCCAGATGTTTAGATTCACTGCTATTCCAGCAGCAGATGCATTGAACTAGCATGTCAGTACTGCATTCTTAGCAGGGGATCTGAGTCATGCAGAACTTCTGCATATATTGAACTTTAAACTCCCTGTTTCAATTAGCAGATAGCAGTGAGTACGATAAAATCTGGGAGGGAAGCACAGCCAACACAGCGTCACGGATTGCAAGCAGGAGGAAATTCAACATAGACAGCTTTGTCTTCCATAAAGTACTAGGGAAAGGAAGTTTTGGAAAGGTATGTAACAAACTTAGAGCCTTGCTTGATCTCTGCAATGTGATGGGCTATTTCAATTAACCAGAAAAGTCTTACACCCACTTGGATAGATTATCTAAACAGAACTTAACGTAGCCATCTTTGACAAAGGCTAGAAGTTCATTGCCTGAATCTTGTCTAAATTCAGAATTGATTCAGAATGCTCAACAGTTTTTCAGGTATTTAGTATTGAGGCAGAGGAATTGCCCTTTATGCACCACAGGGCAAAAGGTTATTTTTATGTTTGTATACTCTGTATAGAAACAGCCTTGTAATGCTCCAGTGCAGTGGCAGAGCAGCAGGACCTCCACAGGTTCTGTCTCCTGTTGTGTATAAAACTACAGCTCTAATGCAGGAACAGTCTTTACCTGTCTTCTGTTTATACACTTGCAAGAGACTGACAGAAAAACTATCCTGGAAGCTGCTGTGTCCATCTTACATGGTCCTGGAGCCCCATTTCCTCACCTCTATGCCCAGCAACTTTACCTCATCTTTCCCTTTTAAATGGGTTTTTTTGTTGCACCTTTGAGTTTACCTTACTGATACCATCAGCAACAGTCTTTCCTACAGGCATTGTAATCTCATATTTTATTTTTCTCTAGGTCCTGCTTGCTGAGCTGAAAGGGAAGAATGAATTCTTTGCTATCAAAGCTCTCAAAAAAGATGTGGTGCTAATTGATGATGATGTGGAATGTACCATGGTGGAGAAGCGAGTCCTCGCGCTTGCATGGGAAAATCCTTTTCTCACACATCTTTACTGCACATTTCAGACGAAGGTAAGAGAAAGCCCAGTGGCAACTGCCACACAACAGAAGAACCCTTTAATGGATGCTGTTACCAGCAGTCAAGTGAAAGTAACTTAATGATGCAAGAGCTGCATTCCCTTTTCTCGTGCTCTGTGCAGTAGTTTGCAGGTCTTGCGCAAAGTATGGATATGACCTCCACATACACTGATGAGAAGAGAATGAGATCAGAAAAACATCTATGCAATCTGGGATAAGAGGCAGTTTAAATCTTTGATCTTAGCTTTACCTTCAGCGAGGTAAAAAAAGCTGACTGTTGAAGGTAGAGCTCAGTAAGTTTATTTGAATGTATCTTTTTATTAAGTCTAGAAACCCACAGAATATAGCTTTGCAATACAAGACCAGGCTGCTCAGATCTGTAGGAGCCTCATATACTTAGGGGTGTATGAAATAGAGAAATATTCAGGGCAGGAAGAAAGTAACTGCTTGGTCCCCAGTAGCCATCTCACTGCTTTACATGTGGTTGCAGGATCATCTCTTCTTTGTTATGGAGTTCCTGAATGGGGGAGACTTGATGTTCCACATACAAGACAAGGGGCGGTTTGATCTCTACAGAGCAACGTAAGTCCACAACCCTTCAGTCCCTATCTCCATGAATCATTTCAGGCTCTCTGGGTTTACTGCTTCTAGTTCTGCACCACTCATCTGCAGTCTTTCACTCCAGTTTCAGTGGATGACAGTTAAAAAAGGTATGTCTAGGTATTGGTTTAATACAGTGAAGAAGCTCACTTAATGACACATGGAGTTACATTTTCTTAGTTTACTTAGCAGTGCAATATTTTACTCTATGGGGTTCCTGTACCTAGTGATGAGAAGTAAACTGAAACATGAGCCAGCAATGAAAAGCAAAAGGTACAACTTCAGTGTCCTTTAGGACAGTATTTGGATGAAAAAACTGGAAAACAGCAAGAGAAAGAAGCAAACAGATTACTTACTGGTATTGCAAAGTTGCCATGAGAGTACAGAAGGGTAACCTGCACGTTCCACAAGAGGCTAATAAAACAGGCAGGCACTTTGTTTAGCAAGTGCAATTGCATCCATTACCTATGGCTTAAAGATCACTTGAACTCAAGACTTAAAAGATGCAAAAATATTGTATTACTGTTACTTTACCTATGATAATTTTTTAGTTTTAGGTCAGTTTCTACCTCTTACTCACAGCATGAGGGTTTTAGTTGTAATATTGAATGGTACATGCAAGACCTTAAAAGTAACAGTGTAGGTTAGTGGAGCTACCTGTAAGTACCAGTGCAGAGATCTGTACATCCAGACTGGAAAATAACTTGTGTTACTATGCATTGTACTAGGGAACACTAACTGGACTGGCTGGGACCAGATCAAAGGGTCTGGCATAAATAATGGTTGGGTAGCAGCCAGCATTAGAGGTCAGGGCAAGCTCCCTTCCCACTCTCGGCAGCGAAAATCTGGACAGAGCCTCTCTAGCTTATCTGCATTCCAGCAAACATCTGTGCATCTGGCAGCCTCTGCTGGCATCTGCTGTACTGCTGAAGTTTTGGGTCAACATTCACTTTGCTGTACACAAGTGGAAAAAGGCTTTTTAATACATTCTGGGGGCGGGGGAAGCATTCTTTTAGTGTTTTCCTTCCTATCCTCTGGATTATCACCTCTTTTTTGAGCAGAATGCTCCTGAAGCAGTGCTGCTTTTCCAGCTAGCTGTCTGCTGCGGCTGGGCAGGCACAGAGGGAGATAGGTGAGGTCCATTTCTAACTCAGCCCTCTTGGAGAGTAACCCTGTGTTTACAGAGCCCCCAGTAGCTTCCTCTTGAAAGGCAGGTACGTATCACTAAAAATATGTAGCCTGTTAAAGAGCAGAAAAGGGACAGTGGTCCCTAAGGAAAGTAAAGTGAGGCATTAAGACTAGATGCCATTGCATGCCTCTACTATTTGGCATTAGGTAGATACAGGTGTGGTGGAGAGATTCACTTGCAGATCACAGCATCCAGTCCTGTCAATACGGACATATTAAAGAAGCATATAGTACTTCTCACTCCATGAAGAGATGTGTATGGCAGCAATTGTGACCAGCTGCATGGACCATGTTTACCTGAGCAAGACAGATTAAAAGATGTTTTGGTCTTTTCAGGTTTTATGGAGCTGAAATCTTATGTGGGCTACAGTTCCTTCACAGCAAAGGCATTATTTATAGGTGAGTACCAACTAGCTCCAGCATGGGACCTGTAAATTATCTTAGCACATTGATGGATGTAACAAGTAAAAGCTGTCAGAGATCTGATGTTATTCCAAGGGCATTAACATGCCTGAGATTAATTTATAGCTGTGTGTCTTTTCCTTGGCAGCTAGAATGATGGAATGTTATTTGTAACACAAAAGTGGGTTTGTTTCAGTTATTTTTAAATGCTGCCTTGAAATCATGAGTCTTCTGTTGGAGCATCCATCCTTTAAAGCAATTTTTTGAAGTCACAAGACTAGTATTTCACAAAAAGAGTTTGTAAAGAGGATGAACGCTACAGGAATCCTCCTTGGTGAAGAAGGATGATTCTTACAAGCCTATCTCCCTCTCAGAGAAAACAGCCATAACCCAGGAAGGTACTGAATGTACCTAACTGTGTTGCCACTGCCTCCTGCAGGTTTTTATATAGGATATGTATCCTTTCTGTAAAGGATCAAACTCCAGGATACAGTGTCTTCAGCACACAAATCCTTCAGTCTCAGATTCTCTAGAGCATTTTCAGGCTTGATGTTAAATTTAGAATGTTCCTGGAGGGAGACTGAAGTATTTTCAGAGAAACAGTACCATTTTGCAACAAGACAGCAGCAAAACCAAAGGTATGGTTTTTCTCACAGGGGATGTTTAGCAGCACCATCACAGAACCTGAGTGGAGCAGCTGAGGTAGATGTTGCATGTAAGTGCACATCCATATGGAAGATTTTACAAACTGTTGTACCTAGGTGCCCTAAGTTACCTTGAGCATTGTCCATCTCAAATCTATTCAATTTACTCAGGTGAACAGGAGCTGATGTCCAAACATGGAAGGATTTTATGGTGGGTTGCATTAGATCAGGGACTAATGGAGCTGCAGCTCACAGTCTGAGCAGTGTAAGTAGCTGATACTGGGAACTTAAGTTACCAAGAAGAAAAGACTCCCATGTTTTCATGTAAAATTACCTGCTCTATTCAAGTCTTTCCTGGTAAGCACAAGGGCTATTCAGTTTCTCTTCAACCTACCCTTGTTGGTATGTGCTTTTGCAGCCAGATGGACAAAAAAAAGCATCACAGTCTAAGGGAGGAAATGTGGTTTTTGGAAACAGCTGTTAAAAAGCTTACTTGATTGAATAGTGTAATTCTGAACATGAATAGGACACTTCACAGGCAGTGGCCACAACACATGAGCCCCTTCGTGCTGTAACTAGGAACAAGTCACAGGTAGCATTAAAAGCTGGTCAGGCTTTGAACATTCATGCTCCTGCCAAAGGCTCCAAGGACCCAACAATCTTCCTTTTGAGCTGCAGAGTTGGTGCAGCACTGCTGTGTCAGCTGATGGGGCAGTAACTCATGCTTCCTTCCAGAAGCAACAGAAGCACTGGGTGTGTTTTTGGCTCTGAAAGCAACTGTTGAGGATTAGAAGGTCATACACTGTACATGTATTTCAGTCTCTTTCTTACCCTGACAAGAGAGAATTCTTCCCTTTTCCCTATGGCCTCCAAAGTACAAAGGCACTATTTTGTATGTATTGTGTTGATGGATGATGATTTTCTTGAAAAGCCTCTTTGTATGGTGCAGGGGAGGTGTTTATCAGTGAAGGAACTGCATGCATCTGAACATAAAAATGACTCACACGATGTTTAAAATGTAACATTTAAAAAACCTCATCTTTTTGCAGAGACCTAAAACTAGACAATGTGATGCTTGATAAAGAAGGCCACATCAAAATAGCTGACTTTGGAATGTGCAAAGAAAATGTTGTGGGTGAGAACAAAGCAAGCACTTTCTGTGGCACCCCAGACTACATTGCTCCTGAGGTCAGTATGTCACTGCCATGTACTGCAGGGATGGATTTAATACTCTGGTGTTGGGGAATGGCTGTTGTGGTTACTCATCCCTTTGTAAACCTAATAGCTCAGAAATGTCAAAGTCTGTATAGCACAGAAATCTAAACCTGAGTTCTCTACAGAAGCTACTTGAGATTTGTAACCATTCTATAGCTGCAAGTTTAAAAAAAGCATGGTTTTTAAATGTTAAAATGTTCAGGTTTTGAACAGCTCGTTTTCCCTTCTCCTTTTACAGCCAGCATACACACAGGGCTCTGGCAAAATCAATCTGTGTGCACTGCAGATGCTGAACAGGCTTGTGCCCATGCAAACAACCAAAACTCAAAGCTAAAGCAGCTTCTTTTTATCTGATGTGCACAGTAGTCCAAATTAGGTAGTTAGCTGCCATATGTCTGTTTGGCTGTAATACACTTTTCATTGCTGCTTGCTTCTCCCTCCATCTTGCAAAAAAACTAAGAGGAGGTTTTCCAAGTCTAGGGTTATTTAAAGTTAGTGGAGAGCCTTTCTGCATGAGAGCAAAGGCCTGGCCTCTGAGCTGTCCACATTTCCACAAACAACAACCAAGGGTGAAACTACAGATGTGCATCAGCATCAACAATTTGACAAATAGCTGGATGGTTTTTTCCCCCTCCAAACATCCCTGGTTTGGTGTATATTTCTGCCCTTTACTAATTACTTGTATTTCTTCCTCTGCACTTCTTTTGTGGAACAAGATCCTGCAAGGTTTGCGGTACACATTCTCTGTGGACTGGTGGTCATTTGGGGTCCTGCTGTATGAGATGCTGATTGGACAATCCCCTTTCCATGGGGATGATGAAGATGAATTGTTTGAGTCAATCCGAGTGGACACCCCTCACTATCCACGCTGGATTACCAGGGAATCCAAAGATATATTAGAAAAGGTAAGACTAATGATCAATGAGTAGGTCATGGTACTGTATTTGTCCAGCGAGAGACCAAACTAGGCTTCTACAAGGAGCTGTTTGCTTCTCCAAGCAGATCACTTTTACAAAGGGAGAGCCAGCTCAGATTCATTACTAATGGTCTGTTTAGTGTTAGCCACCTGAGTTCTTCTAGCAGTATGTCTATTATTTTTCCAGTGCCACCTACCTTTTGAGTAGATGTAAGGCTTTACTCAGGCATAGTCTGAAAATCCCTTGTGGTCNGAAGCCTAACCACAAGAACAAGGCTTTACTGGGCATGTTGTCTTGCAGCTATTTGAAAGGGATCCAACAAGACGACTTGGGGTCACTGGCAACATCAGAGACCATCCCTTCTTCAAAATCATCAACTGGACAGCGCTAGAGAAGAGGGAGGTGGACCCTCCTTTCAGGCCAAAAGTGGTATGTGGCTTGTTCTTTGGTCTGTAGCACTATTACAAATGTCAGCCAAGGGGTGGTTTCTCAAACTTGCCTAAACTATCCTACTGCAATTTTCTCCTCACATTTTAAAATAAGATACTTCAGAATGTCAAACTTCATCGTTCTTGGATGGTTCAGCTACAAAACCACGCACTATATTCCTCTGACTGCCCTGAAATCTTCCTCTTGAGACTGTCTCCCTGTACTCTTGAGGACCTTTTTTTACTATGCAGTCTTCAGATAAATCAATAGTTCTGATACCCATCCTCCTCAGTGAGAGTTTCTTGCATTTTTCTCTTCTGTAATGCCATGTGGGAGAAGGACCAGTAACTTGAGGTGACAGAGTTGGTTAACTGCCTGCAGACATTCTCTACAAGCATTAAGTCTGTGCTGTTCCAAAGTCACCAGAGAGTCTCTAAGTGGGCAAGAAGATGCATCCTTCATACCACAAAGCTTAGAACTATTTGTAACATGTGCTTAAGGTTAGGTTACCTGAAAACTCATCTGAAGAACAGACTGTGTGTGACTCATAGTCAAGTCTGTATCACTGTGGGATGCTGCTGCATCCTGTTACTGGTACAGGTAATGATCTGGAGGTAACACAGTCTCTTTGAAAGGTACTTAAATATTCAGTGGACAAGAGCTATTCCCCTCAAAAACAGGTGACTTCATATTGCGTGTTTCCACAGAAATGGGAACTCTGCAAAGGTAAGGATCCCCCCAAACCTTTGGAGGTTCAGAGTGGAAATAACATAGTCTTTAGAATGTGAATTTCAATGAAACATGCACAGATATTTTATCCAGACACAAAGCAGCTGCAATAAGGCATCACTTTTTTTTCTCTGAATAAGTACAGACCATAAAATGTTTTCAGGAGTTTAAAACTTCTGGTTACTGCAGGAAATGTTGGGCTTAAATGTGAAGTGTGTGCTGCATTGCTTTTGTCAATAGAGAATCTTTAGATCCTTTCATGAAATGTTATCACAGACCCAGGTGGTTCTTCTCCAAAGCAACCTGGTGCTATTTGTTTTCAACTAGCAATAAGCAATTGCTCAGTTATGGTCATACAGTGGTGTTAAAACAGGCAAGAAGGAGATTCTTCTCTAAGGGGAGGGAAGGAGCTCTAGAAGTAAATCCCTAACCTTTGGTATTTAAGCAACTTGTTCTGGGAGAAATTGCAAAGTTTGTCTCAAACTCTTCCCTCTCTGTTTTAACACAGAAGTCAGCAAGTGACTACAACAACTTTGACAGAGAATTTCTGAGTGAGAAGCCAAAATTGTCTTACAGTGACAAAAACCTCATCGAGTCCATGGATCAGTCTGCATTTGATGGATTTTCTTTTATTAACCCAAAATTTGAACAGATCTTGGAAAAATAGTCTCTAAACAGAGTTGGACTTCAAAGCAGAGATAAATGTTATAAACTGAAAACTCCCAAGTGTGTTATGCATTCCAACAACGTTGATACTTCAGAATTATACATGGTAGTGTGATTAATTATGTCCAACTGCTGCTTTATTGGCAGTGTTCTTTTATGCATGGTTGGGTTTAAGGTATGTGAATCGTGCATTATTTTCTCTATTTGGGAAAATGTAAATTGTTTGGTACTTGAATGTAGTTATGTTATAATATATATATATGCTGTATATTTTGCTCAAGAGAAGACATTGAGGAACAGAAGATGTTTTTTTAAATAGTGTTTGAGCCCTTGGTTCTTTTATTTGTCTTCAATTAAGAGAAAGTTACATTAAACTTTCATTCATGGCTTTGCTTTTTTTTTTCCTAGAAATAACACATTCCAGTAGTAATTTCTAAGCCCTGATCACTTTGAAAAATAATACAAATGTTTTAAGAGAATTAACCAAAATGAAGAACTGGCCAAAAGGTGGGGTCCACACTGTGTAACATTAGCTATTGTTAGAAATAGCCACTCTTACTACTTTTTAATACTTTTTATCCCCTCAGAGCAGTCAGTGCCTGCCAGAGTCAGGCTTCATAGATCATGCTAAATATTTACTCTCATCATGCTAAATACTAATTCTGAGACAGTATCAGCAGAAGACAGCAAGGCCCAAGTATCCCACAGCAGCCCCAGCATACTGCCTGGGAAGAGGAGTTTCTGCTGTTAAGCACTACTTGCTATGAAGAAAAATATGCAAAGTGATCACAGCAGCAGCAGCTTACTGGGAGAAAATAACCAGGAACTGTAGAGCTTTAGTACCATGTGCCTGGTCTGCTGGAGAGGAAGCATCTTGCTTAACGGGCACGCCCAAAATCTATCTTCCAGTTTTATTTGCTTGTTTTTAATACAGCAGCTGCGGCTCCTTCTAGTTGCCATAAAAAAGGCACAGAACTAGATGTTGCTTTGTTACAATACCTACATCTGAATTATTTTTTTTTACAATTAACAAGAAAGAGAAACTAATGTAATTACTGCAGAAAAAACTCTTTGTGTGGCCAGCTCATAAAACACAGAAGGAAGCAAGGGTCCCTCGCTTCTCAAAAGCTTTCTGTATCTTGTTGCACTACTGCAAATGATTTGATGTTCTGAAATCACTGCGCAGGCAGAAAAAAAACGTACTGAGGATATTAGTTACACAATGTTACAGTGCTCTCAGGAGCACCCTTGTAGCGTGGGTAGTGTCAGAGTGTAGTTTCCTGCTGAAAGAGCAGCAGAAGGCCATCACCCACCACCCTCAATAAAACTTCCTCTAGCCTCATTCAGTGCTGCCATTGTTGTTCTTCTAAAGAACAGCTCTAGCTTATTGTTACAACTCAAGTAATGCTAACAAGACTTGACTGTCATCTAAGTGTACAGCAGATTGAGGCTGGAATAGCCAACACAGTTTGCATTTCCAAACAGAGAGGGTTTGCCTGGTTACCACCACATGCCCTTACACAACTTCCCATCAGAGCGGGAACAAACACTAAGCTGCGAGCTGCTGCCAGGGAAATTAGCAAACTTGGGTTTTTTTTTTCCCCTTCCACTAACCTTTTCAGTCTTTTCTGCTTTGCCCTTTTTCCCTATAAGTTTATTCTGCTTTCAAAGTTGGGTGCTGGGTGCCCATACCCAAGCAGAAAGTTAGAGATGTGGTTTCTAACAGCAGTAGCAGTAGCTGTTGCTTGTTGGAATGTTTGCTCACTGTACTTACCTGCTTTGTTCTGGAGTAATGGGTGCCAAATCTGCTTGGGAAGGACCCTGGTCTTCAGAGAGCAACTCTTTCAGCAATTTGACTTACTGCATTCCTCCTCCTTATCAGCATCCCAGTTTAAGCATGGCTGTTCTGTTACCTGCACCACCTGAACAGGCAACAGCCCTGCCACAGACATGAGCTCCTTACAGCAGCCAGCAATGAAAGCTCACAGCCTCGGGGATCTCCTCCACTGGACAGCTGTGCCTCAGGGCTGCCTGGTGAATGGCAAAGGGCAGCGTTTGCTCCAGCATCACAGTCAGGACCATCCTTGCACTACAGGGAGATGGAGGCATTACAGATTCTGTCCAGAAAGCACCCTAAAAGCTCTGAAACAAACAAAAACAATGACCTCCCTCACAAACGTAAATATACAGAGTTAAAACCAAAGAAAACACTTCTTCCACCTAGCAGAGAAGATACACGTGGTTACCACCCAAGAGTATACAACACCCATCAAGACATGGGAACTTGAGTACAATAATTCTAAACCCCGAAGTTGTAATTAATTTCATCCTTACCCTTCAGAAGGACAAGAAGCCCTACAAATGTAATGCCACCTACCTAACCTGCACACGCCAAGGAGTACTAGACATTTTGCTTTTGGTTTTCAGCTTTCTCAAAAAAGCAGCAGCATTTGGAAGACAAGCACAATGTAGCTTTGAGAGCATGGATCAGATCTTAGAACACCAGTGACCAGGTAAAATTACAAAACCTTACCTTTCTCCTCCTTTGCATGCAAATAGTGACTTGTATTTACTTAATTCTTCCAACTTCTTCCTCAGTTGCTGTGTTTGCTACTTAAATTATAATTATTTGTCAGAGTAAAGCAAATTAACTTATTTCTTATGCTTAAGTTGTAAGTTCTCTTCACAAAGCTACAACTTCTGTGCTTCTGAAATCTGTGGAAAGCTGCTGACCTGCAGGAACACTCACCTGGCACTTCAGCTGCTGTAACTGGGCACAGAAAGAAACACACATCAGCATGTGTAGCATTTGATCTTTATTACTTGGATCAAAGGTCAAATGATTCAATTTGTCTGAGAGATTATGACAAAGGCCAATGCTCTAAGAGAAGACAGTTCAATCCCATTCAAGAGACTGCATCTGAGCTAGCAAGTGTATTAACAGTCGAAAGCAGTAAAATAAACACAGGTACAAATACACAAGGTCAGGAGGAGAGTTTCCAGCTCCCCTGTCAGTGGTGGTTCTGTCAGGAGGAGGTGGACATACACAGCTTTTAGACAGTGACATTAATCTGCAATTCATAACAGTGCCTTTCCCTAAAGGTGGTTACACCCTGGAGAGAACCAATAATGCTTCAAACCTACATTCATTGTCTACACTTGCTTTTGCCAGCTAGAAAGGGCTGGATGCAGTCAGTGATTTAGTACCTTCCTAGAGCAGAACAGACAACTTCATTTTTTTTTTCCTCTTCAAGTATCAACATATCAGTTTATTTACACTTGTATACAATTCTTTTTACTGCACACTCAACTTAGTAGAACACTCATCACAGTATAGTCAAAAGCAGGCTATAAAAATACCTACTATACATAAAACATTTAGCCTCAAGGAATTTTACAGCACCTCTGAAAGTTGAGAGAGGTAAAACGAAGAAGGGGATAAGAGGGGAGACCCCTCAAGCCATGCTTGCCAGTGAAGAGAAGCAGCCCTTGAGCTCAGCCCTCAGGAGGAGAAACTTCTCCTTCCCCCACCTTTCTGCACAAGGTCCGAGCACAAGGAGTACTGCAGTGTGCCAGTAAACCACCACTCTTCTACTGCAGTCTCCTGGGATTTGCCCTCTGTGACTACAGCAAAACTCTTGACTTTCTCCATTTAAGAACTGTTTACCAAGTGCTGGTCATGGCTGGATGGTGGAGGTCTGGGGGAGCGAGGGCTGCCTGGAGCACAGGCTGCCTTTCCCACACTGAACATCTGTCCAACTGGCAGAGGAAATTACTCTTACCCTTTGGCCACGAAGGTGGCCTTGTTAACTACACATCAGTAAGTCAACTTCTCCGAGCAGCACTGCATAGTCTCTCCCCTAACACAGTAACTACGGGCATAGCTGAGTTAATAAAGATCTGAAAGGGGTGTTAGCAAACACATGGGTCACACACACAAAGCTTTAGACAGCAGCACTTGAAGCAAGTGTTTCTGGTCCTGTACCCTACCCATTCCTCCAGAACAGAACCCAGAGATACAGTATGGCTTACTTCCAGAGCTGAATATATTGCTGAAATCAGCTTATTAAAAACAAGAAATCACAACAGCAGCACATTATTTTATAAACCCTGCACAAACAAAAGACAATTTAGCCCTTGCCTGCAAAACTATGTTAGAGGGCCTGGTATTTCACACAGGAATTGAAAGGGAAAAAAAACCCAAAAAACAAACATACCAACCCCAACAACATACATGGTAAAAGCTCAATTAATGAAGAGAAGTCCGTAGAAAAAACACATTCTAACTACCAAAGAATAGTTCTCCTGGTTTCAGAACTGAGAGCCAGCAGTAGTGCTGGCAGCTCACTTCAGGTGTCCAGTAAAACACATATAAAATACACACAGAGTTAGTACAGTTAAAGGGCTGTGGCCTCAACAGACATAGACAATTCCATTTTTAGCACTGGAGTTTCACAAGGTATAAAAGAACAGCAAGAATGGGGATGGTGGAAGATGCTTAAAAACAATTAAAAAAAACCCCAAGGCAGGTGTGCCATGTTAAAAACAATTTCAGAATTTACCTGGTGTTTTTCTTGCATGAGCTGATACAATGGATAAAACTCCACCTAACCTTTCTGTCCTGTTTCCTGATGTACAATATTAAATATGGCTATAAAAAAGAAACATACACTTCTATGTTGACATTTATTCAAATAATTGCCTAAAAAAAAAAACCCACAGCACTAATAAGACAAGCAGCTTTTCTAGCCCTTGACAGCCCAAATCCTGCTTCCCTCCCTTCCAGTCTCAGAAAAGCTGTTCATCCCCTCCTGTACCTGCAGCAGAAAGGACATGTGTGTGTCTCTCTTTTGATTCATTACCCAGGCAGCTAGACTCACACTCATGTCCCACACTTAATCCTGTGTCTTCCACTGCCCTCCAAAACACAACTGACCCCTGGAAAAAGTTAAAATCTTGCTAAAACAGCAGTCTTTCAGGTAGTGAATCTAGCTTTAATGCTTTCATTTTCCAACGAGTAAGTCTGCCCATTTCTGGAGAATTTAAGTTGTGGTTGGCAAACCAAAGCTCAATTTAAAACACAGAAAAGCTATCAGAGCTGCTAGGCTTTCCCATTCCATGCAGCTTTGCAACAGGAACCTCCAATGCTCAAAATGTAGAATTTCACCTATGTTCGATACACCATCAAAAAAACCAACCCTCCATGTAATTCTAGGCAATCATTCACAGTAAAAATAAGAGAAACTCTTAGAAAAACACTTTAAAAAGAAAGTAAAATCTAGTTAAAGTCTGGTAGTAAAACTGACATGGGCAATTAACCATCTTGCAATACCCACAGATGAACAATAAAACACTGAAACTGCACAAATTTACATACCAAAAAAATCTAAGCCCAACTCTACTCTGCTTCCCTTTAACCTTTTTATGGATACCTTTGGGCACTGGGAGCTATCCACAACTACAGGGTTTCTCCAAAGCAGCTGAATCACATTCGAAATGTCTTAAAGTGAAGGGGAGGTGAGTTCATTCCAACTTGCTCGGCGCTCAGCGACACCTTCGCCGTTCTCCGGGAGCTGAGCAGCTACTTAACGCTCACGCTGGAGGAAGGGCTGCCACCCTGGGGACTGAAGCTATAGGTGGTTGGGTACTGTCCTCAAAGCTTCCTCTCTTGACCGATCCACACCTACATTCTGCAAATTTAAAGACAAAAAAGATTTTAAAACAAGGGTCTTGTTTCCTCAAAATACTTTGTAAAACACAAGGAAAGGTCCCAGCCCATCAGCAGAGGTCAGAAGCCAGACTTAGATCTCATCTCAGCCACCACGCTGAGTCCCTTGGATACCTAAAAGCAGGCTCTCTGCTCTCAGAGAAAAAGCATGAGCCGTGTTACATCAGATCTGGTACGACAATCTGTCTCTGTACACCATATGCAGGTCACAATGTTGTTATAAAACTTCTTATTTTCTCGTTTAACAACCATTTTTAACAACATTTTTCTAATCCACTATCTCTTCCAGTCTTTATGCATATGGTATAAGAGAATCAGAACCACACAGCAAAGGTCACAAACCACACAAGACCTGGAGAGAGGAAAGTCCATCTCTTCTTGTTTTGAGCTCGCTCCAGGAAATGACTCCTGACCACACCAACAGCTAGAAGTTAATTCTGATCCTGTCTATAAGCAGTTAGTCACTTGGGAGCACCCTGAGTAACTCCCTAAAGAGCTGCTAACAGTTCAAATGTACTCTGGTATACACAGTTGGCAGATATCACACTGGCATCAGACAATGTTTCAGTGGTTTTATAACCACACTTAGAGTTTACTTTAAAAACAGTCCAGCTGAAGGAAAAGAAGAGCCCCACTAGCACACAGCAAGGGGGATTCTCACCACATGCTCTCAGGGAGTACACAACTCCATCAGCCAAAATACATCAACTTAAAAAGCAAGCCATTCCCCTCCCCAACTCCAGTTTCTAGAATTTTCAGTAATTTCTTATAAAAACAGGAGGTTAACAAGCAAGATCAGATTTGACTGGGGGGTTGAAGTGTGCCAACGTCCCTTCTGCCCTTACCTATTACCCTATAGTAGTGTCAGCCCTTTGCTTTCTGATGAGCATTCAGGCCCTTGAGTTCCTGTTTTCCACTATAAACACACACAGCACACCAAGGTTTCTGAGAACAGACAAATGCTGCTGAGCACAGTCGCCCAAGTGATGGAAATCTCTGCACCCGCTGCCCAATCCACTCCTTGCCTTCTCTCTTGGAAGGAAAGAAAAGCAACAACTCTGTTTCAGAAAGAAGCTTCTACAGGTAGCATCTCTTCTGCTGCAAAGGACACACAGAAAGCACCAGCACCTGTCTAACAACAGAAGGAGTTGATGAAACAAGTCATATTCTGCATGACTAAAAGAGAAAATAACCCACACCACAAACCAAAAACAACAAAGCATGCTGGCATTTCTTTGGATTTTTCTTAGCAACAGATGCAACATACCCAGAAATTCCTTGGGACTGTGGAGTTGTCTCCACAGGCACTCCAAGAACATTGGCTGAAATCTTTTAAGCTGAGCATCTGATGCCGATTCAAAGAAAACTAAATGGAGCATGAAATGCAGCATCAATATGCAGGAATCCAGCTGTACTGGGAATTAGCCCACAAGCAGCAAGAACTAGACAGCTATAACATGAAACAAAGGAAACATGGTGGTCAAGGCAAGGCAAAAGATAGAGCTTATTTCAGTCAGTGAGAGATATCAGATGGAAGCAGCATCCTAGCAACTGAGACAGACCCAAGAGGGAATAGCAACACACAGTCAAGAAAGTTGGAGGCAAAAAGTGCTTCAACTTAAGTAACTGTGAAGGAGAACTGGCTATAAGAAGTGAAGCACACTGAACTGTCACCCTGCAGAAAGAAGACTCCATCTGAAATAAACACATCCTAGGGCTTATCAGAGAAACAGAACATCTAACTGAAGCTCAGAAAGGGACTAAAAACTCATTAATAGTAACTGGAATCATGTTAGATTAGATGATGGCAGCTGGATTTTACCCACTTCCAGAATAGTCATAGGCACTGAGAGAAAAGCCATGCAATGCCAACAGTCCTGCTGCTTCAAAAGACAACCAAACTTGTTGCTTTAGTTTTGGGACCAAAAGGCATCCCTGCAGCTGTTCAGCACCAAAGCACACATGGGCAAAACTGCTGTCCTGGAAACAGCACTGCCATGTACCAGCCACAACACGGCCTGGAGAGCCCAGCAAACATAGGAGTGAGAATAACAACAAAAACCACCTTGCTAAAACACTATTTCCACCAAGGCACATGGGGTCTCCCTCAGTCAGCCCAGGCAGGGGCTCACTGCTTCCAGAGCCCACTCCTTGAGAAGGCTAAGCATCTCACCCTGCCTTGCACAAGGGTCCATCTCCACCAATCCTCTCTGGAAAGGCTCAAAACACACAGATGAACCCAAACTCTTACACTACTGTTCCTCCTCTCCTCAACTCTGCTCTGTGTATTTTTTCCTGCAGGAACAGAGTCTCCCCCAGAAACAAAGTGCTATGGGTCTCTGAACAGGACAGAACTTGCCATTTCAGTTTTATTTTGATTAGCTACATGAGAACTTCACAGCAGAACAGGAAGATTTTTCAGGAAAGTCTCTCTAGGGAAGAGGGCTCTGAACGGCACAGAAGCCACAAAGACAACCAAAGCAGATGCAGTTCATAATGGCTCTGCACAGCTGAACAATCAGCACAGGCATAGAGAAATAATCAGGACTTTTCTCAGCCAGCTTTCCCTCGGCAAGCTGTGCCACAAGCTAGCACTGCTGTTTCCCCACCAGCATCAGGCTTTTCTAAGAAATTAAGTCTTGAGAGGGCTATTAAGCAATCCTGTTGCAACAAAAGACCCCTTAGAGGGCAAAACTACATTTAAACATCCACTTCACTCTGTGGCATAAGCCTGCATACTAAGCATTATGCTCAGCAAAGAGACCACACAGCTACAGCCCCAAGAAATCAAGCTGGCAGGGATGGATGGTCCTGGGTGCTTCTGCTGCTTTCCCTCCCTCTGCACCCTCCTCGGGACGCAGACCAGGCAAGCTTGGTTTTCCTCTCCAGCCAAGTTCTTGCCCCTTCCATCTTCCCCGTTTCCTCTGAAAGCCCAAGCCATCCTTTTCCAAGCAGCAAAACTCAGTTTTTCCATAGCAGATGCCTGCACAGATTTTGGCTCTATCAAAACCATAATGCATTTAGTTTAAATTTGCACACTATTTCCTTAGTAGTGGCCTGTGGAGGTGACAGCACTTGGAGCCGTCTCAGCATGGTTCCTCAGTACACATTACTACAGCCAGGTCCTTCACCTCAATCATCAGGTAAAAAAGAACCAGTACTGTGCAAGGGGGTACACAGGAGGATCTTCTCCTCTGTGGCATTTTTCATGGCAAAGCATATGCCAAAGCACCGAGGCAATTCAATACTGAACAGTGACAAAAAACTCTCAGATCATAGTCATGACAGAGGAGAATAATCCATGCTCTCAGTCCCAGCCCATCCTAAATACTAAATACAAAGCAGTACAGTGGGAGGCTCTCTGGCCAGGAGGCTATTAAGATATATCAGGCATCCCTGATTGCTATAAACCTCTGAAAACTTTAGCATAGTTTCAGAACTGCAGATATGTAACTCTCCTTCTTCCCCAAATCCTGGTTTAAGAGGAACTTGCCACCTGAGAAACCCAACAGATAAAAGCTTTCAAAACCACACCACTCTTGCTTACTTTCAAGACTAAAAGATTCCCCCTACAGAAGTCAGTTCCAGGACCTGGTGATACTCTGCCTTTCCCAGACTACCTAAACAAAGCTGCTTCAATGGCACAGATGCTTCCTGCTGCCTCATTTTGCCACCACAATATCACAGTGAAAAGGAATCAAAGCATTGGCACCACTTCTCAAACCACCTATAGCCTTCTCCAGCTTGTGAAAGGTTCTGCTGTAATTTGATTCAGGATGCATACCCTGCTGGTTTGAAATCCCACACCTACCAGAGTCACAATCCAGCTACAAAATCATCAGGCTAACTCTGCTTCCAAGTTCTGGAACAGTCAACACTGCTTACTCTAATCTAGATAAAATCTGGGTACAAAACATACAGAGCAGAGCTGTAAATGCTTGTCTGTCACTTATGTCTGGAAGAGAAGCAGGAAAAGAGGAAATTTAAAATCACACTGCCAGTGGACAAACCCTAAAGCCTAGTTAATGCACAACAGCTGTTAAGGAAAGTCATATATTAAAAACATTTACATGCATTCCTGTATCTTGGATTTCTAGTTTTGGAACCAGGTGAAAACTTACTGCTCTCTTCAAACAGCACATCATTAATCAGCAGATCTAGAGCACTAGCAGGATAAATGTTTTGCATTAACTATTTTATGCTACATAGCAGTCCAATCACTCCCAAGGGCACTAAAATAGATAATACTGATGATGCCCAGAAAACCAACTTCAACTTTTTCTTATCTCACACAGAATGTTGTGTTTCATGGCTTTCATAAACACATTGCAACTAACATTAAATAATTCCTGGCTGTTAATAGAACTTAATGCTGCAGGATCTTTAAATTATAACCATCTACAAAACCAGCATTCCATTGATAGCCAATCAATGTCTGATCACTCAGCCACAACAAATTAACCAGTGCAACCATTTTATTGTGATTTCAGAATTTTTTCACATCATGTGCTGTACAAACATTTGATTTGGGGTTTGAGTTGTTGGGTTTGGGAGAGGCTTATTTTATTTCAAAGCGATTGGAATGATTCGTTTTTCAATTTGTTTTGAAGTAGCAGGATGAAAACAGCACCCCAAGTTCGATAGTTGATCAGCACCCAGGATTCACTGGTGAGCAGGGACTGTTACAAGAGCATCCTCGGGAGGTCTGGAAATGTCTACATTCTGTGTAATAATAAAAATATAGAGGAGAATATTTATCATGCAGCAGGAAGAGCAACAAGAAACCCCAACCAGATTCCTTCACAAGTACACAGCTGCATTTCTTTAAAAGCAGAGACTACTTTTAACCCCCCACAGCCCAAGAATGCGGCAGACCGAGTCAGTTGGCATCCCAGAACTAGACTGCAGGAAAACACATTTACAGTAACAGCTGATCCCATGCTGACAGTATTACCAAAAGCTCAAGGCAGTCATGTTTAGGAGCAAGCAGGAACCCAATTAAACACAGGCTTCAGCAGACACATATCTATCCAGTAAGGAATGTTCAGCCCTATGTCAAACTCTGCCACACACTTCTTCCCCAAAGGAAGACTTTGACATTTGTTTGTGTTCTAGGCAATGTACCACCCCTGACAAAACTAGGAAAGTATCTTCCCAGCCACCTTAATCATTCAAGACTGATCACACCCACCAAGTACGTAGGAAAAAACAAAACCAGCAAACATATAAACATCCAGTACAGCAAATTATTCAAAACCAAAGAAAACCTAAACACCAGCAAACTCTTGTGCTAAGAAGCCCATCTTTGAGTGCAGCCACATGCAACTAGGCTGAAGAGTCATGCCTGCCATGGTACTACCTCATGCAATCCCAAAGACCACGCAAGAAACTGTTCTGAAGCTCCTTACAAGATCTTGAGCTAGGGATTTGGCCCATTTTAGACCAAATTGTTGCAAATATTTTCAAACTTTGTGCTGATGGGGTTCATGAGTCTTACTTGGTTTATACTGTGGTAAGCAAACTCACCTTTCACTAACATCTTCCTCTCCCTTTTCCCCTACAAAATCAAAAAGGAGATCTGGGTTGCTTGCTACAAGCAATCTCCCTATCTGTCATTCACTGACAGAGACAGAGGTGCAAAGCAGACATTTTACCCCAGCACTTGTTTCCTGGTCCAGAGAGGGACCCAAGCAACAGCTAAATTAATTGCTGTATTGTTTTCAGACTCTAGACTCCTTCACTTGAAAAGGTCAGGAACTTAAGCCATTACAATGCAGACAAACACAAGGCTTCAATCCACTTCAGGCAAATTATCATCAAACAATGAAGCTCACACATAACATAAAACAAACACTCCAGTGCTTTGCCTGCATTTCTACAATGTGAAAATAGATACTTTCTATCTGAGGACAAAAAGGAGTGCACTGTTCTGAAACACAGACTACAAATTACTTGTGGGGGCATCAAACTGCACACTGGGCAATTCTTAATCAAACGGTTCCATTGTTTAACAATGTTGTTAGCTGTGATGCTGTGGTTAATTAAATGCTTGGACTTCAATAGACTATTTGAAAACTTAATTTTACAGAAATAATTAACATTTTTGTAGGTGATGGGAATGAAAGCTTTTCAAATTTGCATAGTCCTCTGAGCAGCATTTAAATGCAAACACAATCAACTCAGCCCTACTAAATGAACACTGCATCATCACCTTCATGTAGTTTTCTTTGGGGGCAGAGAGAATAGAGTGTTTGAGCGTGTTTTTAAATAGAAATGCCTCTGGTCCTTTTTTTTCTCATTCAAAATTCATTAATTATGTTTCACTCCTTTCAAAGGAAACAGCTTTGTGTGCACTGCAATGCAACTATCTGCATGATCCTCTACACACACCGGAAATGCAGCCATCCAACACCACCAACAGCATGGCCACATCACTGGCTAGAGATGTTAAGAGTCACTTGTTGATTCAGGCAGAGCTTTCTTCCTCAAAATAAACACCTTTGGTTGGAGAATTGGTTTCCAACAGCAATCCCCAAGACACTTAAAGCAAGCTGTAAATTCAGCACAAATATTTTATCAGCCAACCTAAGAGATGTTCAATCGATGTATATTATTTTAGTATAGGTAACCTAACACTCGACTAAGACATTCCCATTTATTTTTACCAAGCTTCTCCAACACCTTTTAGGCACTCTGAAAACAGAACAGATTTCCTAAACCTAACAAACCAAATTAAGACACAAAAGTGGTAAAGCACAAGAGAAAGGGGACTAGAGAGGAAATCCACAATACAACTATCTAACAGAAAATGTTCTGGTTATGAAGTACCGAAAGTCACTATTTTCAGAACTCAGAATACCCAAGTCAGTTAAAAACAAAACTCCTCTGCAGACCCCTCCAGCATGAATTCTGCACAACTGCCACAAACGTGTACTCTCATAAGCAAGGTATTTTGTGTCACGTGCCTTACTGAATATACACATAAAATCACATTTAACACCATATTCCTTTTCACCATGAGCCATCATTCTGAAAATCACCACAAATAGCTGTTTTCCCCCTCACATTATCAAACTGACTTTTAATTCACAGTAGGCATGGCTCAACCCCAGTGAGGAATGAGTGCCCTCCCTTAGCAATATCAGCATAAGGATCTGCAAGGGAACCAGAAATTTTTCATCATGACACATTTTTCATAACTTTCATAATGAAGCAACAGAAGAGCTTTGCATGAGCAACAGAATCAGCCTGATCTCATGCCAACACTTGGGAGCACTCAGAACTGTGTGCCTGGCACAGGGAGAGCCCAAAGCTGCCGCGCTCTGACATCTTATCTCCACTTACATTTTATAAATACACTGCATTTCCTTTTCCCCAGTTGTTCTGCTGTATCCCGAGATCTAGTCTTCCTCTCCAGCTTTGCCTTAAAACATAGGTGGCATCATCAATTCCTCCTTTTCATACAGCGATGATCAGTGATGAAAGAGCTGATGATTTTGTTATTTGCTCTCTCCAAAATAAGCGTGGCATTCGTAACAACATACTTTTTCACTACATCCTACTTCTACTGAATGACAAAGCCTGAAAGAACTTTATACAGATATTAGATTGATACCACATCTTTAAATTCTCATTCATTTTCTGAAGACAAACTACTCCAGCTAGAGTTCGTATGCAAGTTAAGTTTGCTCAATAAAAAGGATTTCCCCCCCCCTCGACAGCAAACCAGGAGTAAAGCTTGATACGTGAAATTAAATATGCTCAGCTGAGTTATCAAATAATTTCTAACCAGAAGGACAGTGGAAATCAGCTCAGATAGCACAATATGTCCAGTTCTCTGATTTGAAAAATGTTCTTACCTCAGGTTTATCTCTGTGTGTGTTTACAGCTTCAACATTCAGAAAGATAGATTCTACTTTACAGCCTGTTGACACAGAACACATTTTTTAGAATTAGTTACAGTAAAGATGCAATATAATTTTGAGCTGCTGAGAGCTAATCACTTTCCCCATCTGATTTATACTACAATTTCCCAAATTCTGAATAGCTAAAGGAAGCTATTGGAACAAAGCTATTCCACCAGGAAGAACATTACTTTCAACCTGATGATCCATCTCCTCATCTTAGCTTTTCATTATTTTCTTCAAAGCAAATTCTCATTTTTAAACATATATAAACAAGATTGTCATAAAGTTCTGATTTGTAACACTTTTCTTTTTTAAAACTTTCTAGTCTTTATAATTTCATTGCAATACAGAAGATAAATGCTGCTCTCATTCTAAAACACTGAAGTGATTTACAAGAAGGTAAACCGTGTTTTGTTAGCAAACCCCATTCCTCTACACATGAAAAAAACAGTTTTAACCTCCAGCTAATGTGTCTTCTGAAAACGAACATCTCCTTTTCACCCAACAATGGAAAACTCCATATAAGCTAGAAAAACTAAATAGTCATGAGCAACAATTTTTACTCAGCTAGCATAAACTGATTATAATTACTCAGCACACTGTAGCCACACCGTTTTAAGCAATACTTGATTAACAAACACTGTCTTATGTCACATGAACATGGCTTTTACAAGCCACCACTACCATCCACAACATTCATTAATAGTCAAATTCCTTTGACATACCAGAGTTTATATTCTATCACAAAGAGGTTTTCAGATATTTTTGCTCACTTAATCCCTAAAGCTGCAACACAGTCCACTGAATTACTACATGACAGAAAAATGTGATTTAGGCTTTTCTTAGAAAGCCACTGCACTTCACAAAAAAATACTATTTAAAAAAATTCAGTAAGGCAAACATTTGCCTTCCCTTGGGGAAGCCTATTCTGAGAAAGCCCATTTGTCATGACACCTGCCAGCAAGCACCACAGGGGGGGCCAGCACTCAAGACAGTCAAGCAGAAAACAGATTTTAAGAGGGAAAAGGGCACATGTCCCATTGGAAGAGTCATCATCCTTCACAGATCCACTGCAGCCCCTGGGACCAAGCAGCACTAAGCTCTGGTCCCTAATGCCAGCCATTCCTAAGGACTAGTTACACAGCAGAAACACTTCCACAGAGACCTCTCAGTCCTTACCACCAGCTGAGTTTAAGACCTGAGAGGAGTATCATATGGAAAGCTTTAACTGTAAAGGGACATCAGTTACTCCACAGTAATTACAATGTGCATATTCCCATCTCATTATTAACATGCAAGTTCATACCTACAGCCTACACTTCCTGTGTGCTCCCACACAGACCACCACTATACTGGATTGTTGGGGAAAAGTCTAATCTATCCTAATCCAATTGTCAGGCTGTCACAGATGTTCCCCTACTAAACATCAGACACTTGGGGTGGGAATGATGCTTCAAACACCAGGAAGAGCAAACCCCTATGGGAAGTGTTAACCCAGAACAGGATTAGCTGGAAGGTATTAAACACATCATGTTTGATCCTGCATCCTGCCTCACTGGAGCCAAGTCACAGATCAACTTGAAGTAATGCTATAGATTGTTACTGTCTAAACAGTTTACAGAGCCTTTGTACTTTCAGATAGTCACATTCTCAAAAGTAGGTTGCCTAGAATGTGCTGATCACATATGTATGTATCAAACACTTTAAAAAAGAACACTGGCATTTCTTTCACTGAATTCCAAAGGGCAAGGACAGTATTTCAACCACTTCTTGTCTTTCCTCATTTAGTGTGTGAGTAAACACTGCAAACATTCAGGTCCTCTTAAAATTTATGAACAGTTACCCAACTTCCTACTAAAAAACTGACCAAACAAACAAAAAACCCCACAAAACAAAAGAGCAAACAAACAAAAAACAATCCTCCCCAAAAAGACTCCAAAACAATCAGCAAAACCAAGCCCAAAACAAAAAACTCTGTGTGGAAACAGGCTGAGACTTGTGAGTCAAAAGAACCAGTTTAAGAAAAAAATAACATAAAAACCCCACCAAATTTTAGCTGTTCTAAATCTCTAGTTCCAAAACTCCAGCTTGTCATGCAAGGCTGGAAACACCAGATGTCACCAAAGCACAGACAGTTATTACTTATTGTGGGATAGCACAGCAATTAAGTGACAAAAATCTCTTCAGACAGATTTCCCAGTGTAACCGTTAGTTACTTTGTCTCAACTGTATTTGAAACTCAACAAAAACCAAAGTATAGCTGTGGACTCTGTTTTTCAAAGTTGATAATCAAACACAGCTCTGCATTTCTGATTAATAACTGGACTAGCACTTTCTGGCAATCCATTTCCTGGTAAGATGTGCAGATAGTTCTCTGTCTAGAAATAATCTTCTGAAGTGTGATGAGATATCAGAAGATATAATTAAGCCACCACTTACAGAAAATTAACAGCAGGCATGTGTTAAGGTGATGCTGAAACACACAAACTTAATTAGTAATCAGCCTAAACCCCAAAAAGTACACATTACAAGCCATACCCCACACTCCTCCACAAGCTAACAGGAGGTCTCAGAGCCCCTGAGCTAAGCACTGGTAACAGCTGCTGACAAACAAACACCAAAACCAACAAAGCTCAGTTCATGTGGTAGTGTGAAGGTCCACAAAAAGTACTTTAGGAAAAGAAAACAAAGTTACTTAAGGGTAAGGAGAATATCCTTTGTAAGATGATAAACCTACATTAAAGTAAATTTGTCTGTCTTGTAGAAAGCAAAACAACATCAATAAAATCTGAGACCTTACTGTAGCAGATGTGTAAATGGGTTTGCCAGAAGAATTAGTGAAATATCATATGAACTGATTACAGAAGAAAACTGCACACTAGCAGTTACAAGTCACTGGTAGTTTCAGACCTTCAGTATGTGTTTTATGGCACAATAAAAGGAAATGTAAACCAAAGGGTTCACTGATTCTACTCAAAGCTGTACAGGCACACATGCAATGTCAAACTAAACTGTTCAATTCTATTTTAAAACAAAATTACTTTAAAATGTGTCTTAATTTAAATGCTTCACACACTTCACTGATCACACAGATAGTAAGTATAGTTTGACTTTTATATTAGAGATATTTAATACTACCTACCATAAGCCACTGGGGTTAGCTTTAAGACAGTATGCAGTGGGCACTTCAGGTAAGGCAGTTGTTCTGCGAAGTCAAACAACAAGTTCCATATGAAATACAGATTACAAGAACACTAAGTTTTCTATTATATTACAGGTCAACCAGTTTAAAGTCCTTTTATCTGCCAATGTTATCTGTTTTCTTCCCTAGTGTGCAACAGAGATGCTACTCAAACAGAACAAAACACAAACACCACTGAACTTCAGGTAGGAGCAGCTCAATAAAAATGAAATACCAAGTTTCAGATGTGGGACAAGTACAAAAAAACCTGTACTTGTGTACATGCCTAGCTCAACTACCCTCTGATTATAAAGGAAATGGTTAGAATTTACTGTTTGGAACTTTAATAAGTGAATTGTCAAACCCCAGACCATTTGTAATATATCAAGGAAGAGTTACCTGCAGGCTTGTCAAGAAAATATGCAAGCAAACAGCGCATGACAGCTTGGTGACATATGACAAGCACATTTTCCTGCCTTTCAAGTTCCATAATTACTGGCTCCAGTCTCTGAACAAGATCTTCATAGGACTGGGCAGGGAGGAGAAATACACAGCACATTAAAAAGGGAAAACTCTCTGAACAGTGTGTGTATACACAGTGGATCTTACTTTCATATTAGTCATCTTCTAAAACTTATATTAGTGCACAGACATATATTACAGTGATAATTTTCCTTAAATTAAGAACAGAGTCTGGGTCTTCCAGAGTATCAAAGAGCAACCTGTAACAAACTGAATCTCCCTCATGGAAAAACTTTATTAAATTAGTGACTATGAACAAGAATTTCCACAAAATCCCTAGAATTGAATTCACAGCATCTGCAAACATACAGATAAAGACTTGCACATTCCTTTCTGTACCTCATCTTCAAAGGCATCTCTCTTCAAGCAAAAATCTGGGAAGTCCAGCTCACAGTTAGCATACAAAGTTTACAGAGCCTGACTTCTTCAGGCTGCCTTTTGAAAACAAATGGTGGGCTTGATGAGCTGGCCTGGTGAAGGCAGCCACCATTCCATCAAAAGTCACAAAGCAAGGAGGCCAGATTTCTCTTGCAACCTGTCCTGCACTGCACATGCACAGTGAATCTGCTACTGTAGATAAACAGCTGAAGTCAATTTCCACATGCACAGTAAAGATAGTATTTGCAGTTGTGTCACACATTGCACACATGGAGAACACAGAACATCACCCAGCAGGGCAGGGAACAACCACACCCTGGTCCCAGGACAAGCTTGCCCTGTTGGAAGCAGCACCACTGGTTTGGACTTTGTCAAGAGAAACCCAGTGGTCTCCAGTGAGGATGGGCAAACCCTTACAACTGTTAGAGAAAGTGCCTATGACAAACCACTGAGGTCAATTAACCACCCAAGGCAATGAGAGTTTGAAGCGTTTGTCACTTTCCTAAATGATGGCATCAGTTTGAAAACCAAACACTCCTTGTTCAAACAGATTAGAACTCTGCAGCTTAATGACTGCCTCATTAGTAAGACAGAGGTCACATTTTCAAGAATCCTGCTCTTATTACAGGCTGCTCTTCACACAGTGGTTACTCTTGACTGCTAAGGAAAGAGGACCTCAGAGCTCCGCTTCCTCCTAACACAAACAGCGGAGCAGATGGCCCAATTACTCCTCCACCCTGCTGCCCTCAATCCTCAGCCTTCAGCACCCACAGCCAGGCCTTGTGACCATCTGGTAATTGCTGCTCTGTAATGGGTTTGCTTTAGAAGAGCTGTCAGCAAGTTGTTTTCCCAGAGGCAAGGAGTATACTAAAGTAAAAGACCAATGTGGCTTCAGATTACCCTAGCACTTCAGCCAGAACTGCATGCAAAACAGGCACCATCCACAGCATGAAAACCAGAACAAAATACAGCAGAAAACACAGAAAAAGGCCATCTTGGTAGTATGTTTGCACATGCAATAGTTAGAACCCTTGCAATCATTCTTCCTGTTTTATCACTGCAGGACCAGCATGGAAAAAATGTTGACAAGATCAAGGCCCTCAATCGTTTTTCTAAATCTACTGCTTATTTTTCAAGCCCTGAATAAAATAAATGGTCTGAGCTCAATCCTTGCAAGGTCCTACGTGATCTCCCCTGGAGAAAGGAACAACTTTTATATTAATTTTTCATCTTTTCCTTCCTAAAGCCAGTATGCATACATTTGAGAGGACACAGAAGCCTTAAGAGAGAAAAAACCAGCATACCTCTCCTTTAGGGTATCTGTATCTGTATTTATCTTGGTCTCTAAGTGCAAATTCAAGGGGATAATTTTCCTGTATTTCTTCATATGTCATTTCTTCACACACTCCCTACAGGTAAGAAAAATAATTTAAATGCATGTAGTTTCAGCAGTCCAAAAAGCAGATACCCCTCAAATAAAACCACATAAAAATAACCCTTAATAATTGTATTTTCTTATTCTGACACTTAAATACAAAATGGTCAGGCATGATGAAGATAACACTTAGCTGGACTCAGATGTGGTTAGAAGGAATCATTAAATCCCTGTGTAAGTGAAGTCACACCTATGGACAAGCAAGGTCATTGAGCAAGGTCACCCTTTACTGTACCTGCTTATACAACTTACACATCCATTTGGAAAGAACCAACTAGGAACCCCCATCTACCAAAAAATTCTTTCCAACCACCACCCAACAAAGATTTCATAGCATGGTGGCTTCTAGAGGGCAATGTTTTACTGGGAAACACAGACCAAGACTAAATTAAGGCAAAACTTAGTAAAACATTTAACCTTGTTAATGGGAATGAATGACAATATTTTCCAGCCTCTAGAACCAGCTTAAATGACCCATAAAAAACATATCATTAACAAAATTAAATACTTCCTTCATCCCTAGCAAACAAAGTAACTTATTAGATATTTAGAAAAGAAGAACTTACTGCATCTATCTCATTCAAAACCTTCCACTGCTCATAAGGCACTCCCAAGGCTTCAGCAGTCTGAATTGTCCTTTTCATCTGGCTGGTCCAAACTTTCAGATCTTTGATATTTTGCTCATTAATAAACTGTGCCAAGCTTTTGGCAAACTGAAAGAAAAACCATGAGACACTGGATGAGGGCTCAGAGCCAACACACTGTGTTCAGTTTGGAAGACACAGGCTCTAGCCTCTGTAAACTGATCATAACTTTTCCAAAAGGCTCTGTCAAAGTTTTTGCTAAGAAATACAACATATTCCATTAAGCCAAGAAGGTCAAGAGAGGGAAGGAAAGGAGTACAAGGAAAATACAAGTTCTCTGCAGTTCCTATCTTTACCTTCAGGAACTTTCCTCTCAGCTTTAACTTGTGAACTTTTTCAATTATTCAGGATTTTAGGAAAAAACAGTTAAAAAATAAAGCCCTTTTGCCAATTGCTTTGTGCTGTAGGATAGAAAGGAAATTCAACCAATACACTGACAGGTAGATAAAAGAGCACGTACTCCAAATGACAACAAAGTGTGTCCACAGTTTCCAATACCCACACACACACAACTAAAAAAATCCTTCCTAAATATGTTAAGAGGAAAAGAGTATAGAGGAAGAAAGCTGTAATTACACAGCACACACTTCACAGACGCACACACACAAACCCCAGGCATGTTCATTCAGGTGGTACATACTTCTTTCCCCCTGACAGACAGTCCAGGATCTCCTCCTATCCTCCCTTTCAGATTGAGTTCACTTTCTCCATGTCGACAGAGGTAGATTGACCGAGGAGTCACATGGATATTCATGAGGTAGTAGACAATCCGGCTCTGAATGTGATCCATTACTCTGTTCACAAGGTAACTCCTTCCAACATCCATAATTTTAATATAAGAAAGATCCCTTTCAACAGCAAACAAAGAAATATGTAAGATTCCACACAGTTTCTATTAGTACTCTCATTATGAAACAAAGGGACAACAAGCCAAAGCAACAAGCAACTCAATTACCCATAAAGTATGCACTAGTCCTAAGAAATAATGCAATACTCCAAAGGCACAGGATGAAGTCTATTTCTTTCACACGTAAGCTGCTCACCTCATTTCTCTATTCCCTTTACTTGCACTTTCTCTCTCAAATCTAGATTCTACTCTTAGAAAAATACAGCCCTTCCACTGAAAGAGTCAGTGGAGTCATTCAGCTGTAGTAGCTTCAAGATACCCAGGTATTGTTTGAGACTAGATATTTTTCTTCAGGGTTCAAACACTTCTCCTACAGTAAGTATTTATCTGATTGCACCCAGGGGCCAAAGGCAACTAGTCCCTTTTTACTCACCTCAGTTAACCCTTCCAAAAAAGTACAGCATCAGAAGGACCACAGACTAGCTTGCAGCAAGACATTTTCTCAATCACTCTATCAACAACTACTTATTCACAGTACTGTAATTTACTCCACCACTACCTTCTCTCAGCATCAGAGAGGTCATCATTTCAATTTTCCCTGCTTATCCTTTCTCATCTGAGCACTAATTTCAGAGCAGCATCTAGTTCAAAGGAGGAAAGAAGTCTAATAACCTAAAAATAACCACTACTGGTTTCTAGCAATGCATTTGAGATGTCACACCACAATACAACAAGAAAACTTTTAACAGCATCAAATGGAGGTGATGTGAAGCGAGCATCATCACTTCATCTCTGATAGTTTTCTTTGGAGTTAATCATTACTGTTTCACCCAGGCACAATCATTAGGTCCATCACAGAAATTACATGCATGAACTGATCTAATTGAATCACTTTCACACTGCTTGCACTCCATTACGTTAAAATGCAGCTCAGCCTCCTCTACAGTGCTGCTCCTGAACCAAACCAGGAGCACCTGGTATGAGTGCAGCTCAAAATCCCACACTGAAATTCTGGGCTGTAGCAAGAGAAATATGCTCCTCCTCACATGGTTCATCCCTGTCTTATTTTCAAGTGTTGGAAGTGAATGAAAAACAGATGAATGCTTTGGTAGGAGGGCTAATAATCTAGCTAAGAAAGATTCTCACAGACCTGCACCTGCAGAATAATTTGCAAGTATGCAAAAATAAGTCACATTTTAAAGACAAATGTGTTCATCTTAGCCATGTTAACAAATGAAGTCATATTTTTCAAATCACTTAGGTCACCTCTACATACTAAAAAAACCAAGTAAACACCAACCACTACAGCAAGTCTGGAGTAATTTCTAAATGCTGCTCTATTCCAGAAGAATTCTACCATTCTCCAAGTGGAAAATAAAAAAGAATATTGTCCCAGACTAGACTCTTTAGCCAATTTTCCTCAAGCAAGCAAGCTACCAGGCTACAGTTCCGGAGTCAGCTCTCACTGATTTGCCACAGGAAAGAGAGCTCGAGGCACTAAAAAAAAACCACCTAACTAGAAAGCCCTAACCCCCTATGCAGGATGGTGGTCCATCCCCTAAGGAAACATCTTAAAATAACCCTGTTGTGATCACAGTATTATTTCATCACTTACTTGTCAAGAGTTTCATCTAATGTCTCATATGAGTTCTTGTAGCACTCTATTCTTTTCATGAAGTCTTCTGTTGCTTCATCATTACTACAATCAACGTAATCAGGACTACCCAACTTCACTTGCTGTTTAAAATAAAACCAGGAGAGTAGTATGTAAGTTTCTTTCCCTTTTTAATGGAAGTTTAAATAAACAGGAAGGGGGAAAATACAACACAAAATCTCCTGGAGAATAATTAAAATACATGTAAAGCAAAAAGCTGTTCTTCATAAAACTCAACTTCTGAGCACACATGGACAGGAAAAGTAATAAGAAGTGTTGCATTAATGGGAACTAGAGGTTTTTTGCCATTGGAAGTTCTTATAATATTGTTGTAGAAAGACTGAGTTCCTTTAAACCTCTTGACTTAAAGCAAACTTTACTCACCACAATGTTTGCAGCAATGACCTCTGGATCCACGCACACTGACTCAACAAAGAAAGTCTTCAGTCCAAAAAAGAAGTTACATGTACAGAAGGAAAGGAGAAGGAAGATGCATTAAAACACCTCTGGAAAATAACAGTCATGAGCAGCATGTTGCCCATTTCCATGTGCTCTAATTCCCTCTGTTTACTCAGGTTTCTCCAGACCCTCCCATCACACATTGCTGGGTTACCATTCCCTGAAACACCATGCTCTATATCCTTTTCTCCAACAATACTTTTAAGTAGAAAAATATTGCAGGGAGAAAAATTTAGTATGGAAGAGGAAGAAATAAACGCAGATGATGCAAGTTCAGGCACACAAACAGTAACTAATGCTTCTGAAACAATAATTTCTGAGTCTTTCAACTAATGGAGAAGCCTCACTTCCACAAGTTTGTCTTTTACTGTCCCAAAGTTTTAAGGAGACACAAGCTTAGTAGAAATAAAAGATTACTGGAAAAAAGCTAAATGCAAAACACTTCTGGACATACAGCAGAAAGTCACAGAAAGTTTTTGGTTTGTACAGAACTAACACAGTATTCTCTATGTGTTTCTGCAGCAAAAATCTGAACTGCACTAAGAATCATGTTTTCAACAGCTCTTGCTGACAGGACACTCAGAACTACAAGTCCAGGATGACAGAACTGAAGCCATAGTGTAAAAGAGATCAGCTCCAAACAGCACAAATATTAAAGATGGGAAAAAATGAAGATTTTGACTTTTAATCAAAAACAATGTTTGAGAACACAAAATGCACTACTGATTAAATATCTGTGGAGGATGAGGCTTATGCTAGTGCAATTAGTGCACAGAGAAGAGCAAAACTATCACTGCTTCACACTTGTCCTGGCATTAGCTCTGAACGCCTTTGCTTCTGGCTCACCTTATACCCATTTTCTTCACCAAATTTGTAAATAGTTTCTCTACGTTCTCGAGTTGTGTTTGTAGCATCAAAGACCTAGAAATAATTACAGGGGGAGAAAGGGCAGGAATTAAAAAAGCATTGTAGCCTATGAAAAGCACTGTTAGTAACAACAGAACTAAGGGTTCAAATTCCCTCAATACAAAGGAAAGCAATGAAAATACTTCCCCTTCCCTCTACCTTGCTGCCTCAACATGCCTAACAGGAAAAGTCAAGACATTACATTCCTACTCTACACACTTGATTTCCTAAATATGGGAAAAAAAGTAGTATTTTGAGAGCACTACTAGCACAACATTCTATTTGGAAGAAGCTCCCAGAATTTAAGCCCAACACAGAGGACAGAATCTATCTCCTGGCTCATATCAGCATTTAATACTAATGTATAATTTTTTTAGTGAACTTAACACTACACAAAGAAAATGCTGCAATCAGTATGCTATTCAAAAATGCAATTGTAAAACTTCTAACAGGCAGATCTGCAAGACTTGTAAATCCTGCTCATGAATTACAAGACACATACAGCTCTTTTTCTAAAAAACTTCCCCTTAGCTCTGAACACATCAGTTTACATCAAAGTAGGGAGTTTGCCAAAGTATAAAGCTTACCTCACATTCCCAGCAGAATTTATAATTAATGCTTTTCCCCAGTTAGTTAATCAAAATACCACATTGCTTATCTGTCTTAAGAAAAACAATATTATGCAATAATATAATGGGATTATGCAACATCAATAGTTGAACAGCAGTCCTAACAGGCAACTCCCAAAGGAAAAAAAAGAATAATCTGATAAACTGAAGAGATACTGGAATTACTCAAACAGTACATTATCCAGCAGAGACACACTGCTTGGTATGGAAGCATCTCCAGAACATGTTTTCAACAGGAAACTTACAGCCACGTGCCCATTTTCTTCACTGAGGTACTGTCGGACATCATTCAGCGCTGCTAAGGCACACTGTCTTAAAAATGAGAGAAAGTAAAACTCAAATGCTAGTTAAAGTCATTTTATTAATGCGCTTGTGCATTTTGATCACAGTGTCCTGCAAGTGTCAGGTATCTATCTCTCTCACAACGTTGTTTTTTTAATCAGCTTCATCCATAAAACATGGGGAAATTCAAGGGAGTCAACCAAGCTATACTAAGGAAATGTGGTCATGGCCATCTGCCTAAAAAAGGCCAGTCCAGTGCTCTGTGCAACTGATACAACTGTACAGCACCACAGAATACTTATCAGCTTTGCTGACCACGATAAAATTTCACTGATCTGAAGTAACATCACTGAATCATCCCTGAAACTGTACTCTTTTCCCAATTACCTATTCATAGATATTTGCTTCTTAATCTGATTCTCAAAGAGGGGAAAACAGGTATCAACTTAAGGCTTTTATTTTCTGGCCCTAAGGTAAAACAGACAATTATTTTTCAGTAATCTCCTACTTCTCTTTTGAACTATTGTGTAAAAATTGCTTATCTAAAAAAAAAATAAAAAAAATCTGTTAAAACAGAGAGTATGAAAAAGTTAGTACCAAATATCAGGAAGAGAGCTGAAAATAATACCCCACTGTATTCATCAACCCAATGTAATTAATACTACAGACCACTGAGGACAAGAACACCAAAAAACTTGCCCCTACATACTTTACACTTGTGTTAAATCTGGACAGGAATAAATTAATTTGCAACTTTCCCATTTCCCCAGCATTAATATTATCTTCAAAGGCCATTATGATTTGCAACACGTAAGTAATACTGGAGGGCAACATTAACATTGTACATGATTTACTCATCAGTAGAACAAAGCCCCTTTTATTTCCATTAAGTACAGTCTTTTTGCAGCACCAACATCAAAATCTATCCATTTCAATAGCCCTTCCATGCATTACTACTCTATTTTGACTTCCACACTGAAATGTGCAAGTTTTCTCTTACATTTACCATATTCTGCATGCACAGCTTCATACTGAAAGAAAAATGAAGGCTTTTCAGTCCTGACAGTATTTCCACATTAGCATGGTTAATAGAGGATGTCAGGAACTGAGATTCATGAGTCAAGTCTTCACTAAATAAACATAAACTCTCTTTACTCATTGCTAATGAGGCAGATTAGCTCCCACAGCCCATTTTCCCCACTTCACATTATATTCTCCACCATTTGGTCTACTAGGTGTAACAGAGGCACATTAAAAGGTTTGTCTCTACCTCTAACCCAAAGATAGAGGCCTAGAAGGCTAACAGATCTCATATTACTCTTTGGTCCTAAAGGATTACAAAGTTCTTAGAGAAGTTGTCCTCCTTGGACGTTAGCAATACACAACTACTGCTGAATGGAAAAAGGAAGAGAGAGAGAGGACAAGCAGAGGGACAGCTACAAAGGAAAGTCCAGACATTTTTGATGCTTGAGCTGAAGCAAATAAGGACAAAATATCCTGCATTTATAGTAGCCTAAACAAATTACATTTCCATTCCTCTAAAATTTCTGTTCCTTCTTATTTTGTACTGAATGTTCTTAAATGTTTTCCTGAATATACTAAAAAAGACAATGAACGGTGGAGAAAATCAAGATTCCCATTTGATCTTCTGTATGAAAGAGGCAGTTCCCTCTGACCTTCTCTTCATCTACCCTTTCTGCTCAAGGTCTTTCCTCTACACTAAAAAGCACAGCTTCTTTCCAGGCAAACAGAGGAGTCTCAAGTGCTTCACCTGGGCACAGATGCTCACACTGGTGTTCACCTTGTTTTGCATACTATTAGCAAATCATGGCAATTTTTGAGGCACTGCACTGACTGACTGCATGAAGCATCTGCATGGTGGCCAAAAAGACAATTTCAGGGAGAGAATAAGTGCTTCATTCCCACTTGTTTGAGTGGATAATGACAAACACATTCAAACTACTCTAGGTGAAGATTTCCTTCCTCGAAAAACAAATCACTTTTCCATATTCTTCAGAATTTCTTTTCCTTGTCATTTCATACTGCAGTCTATTAAGGGTTGTCTTGCATTTAAAAATTGCAACTTAAAGCAGTTTCTAAGAGCAAATTACACAGGGCACCATTTTAATACACTTAGCATTCTGTAGCCGAACATATTCAAAACTTACTTCCTGATTTTCAAGCCTTCTTCATTGTCAGGCAGGAAGAATTCAAAAGATTTATACTTTTTCACCAAATCTCGACGATACTGACCGACATTAAATTCTGCCAAGAAGAAACCAGTATTAGTGGGAACTAACGATATTAATGGGAAAAGGACAAAAGTTATGACAGCTTTGAAACCAAACTACCTGCAAGGATCAAATAATTTAGCATGTAGGAAGTCAGTGTATCATACTACTTGTGTTTGGTGAGGGGGCTGTTTGTTTTTTAAGCATAAAGACAAAAACAAATCATGGAAATGGCAAAAGAATATTTGGACTGTATGTAGTTTCAGTGGAGTCACTTGGCCATATTGCTGTGCCTCACTCTGCCAGTTTGCCTGAACAACCAAAGCAAACTCTTTTCTCCATCTCAGGGGTGGCTGGAAGTCTATTTCAGTGGTCTACAAAGGACTACTAATAGTCTAGCTTTTTGTTCTGTGTATATGTGCAGCGAAATAGCATTCTGATAGTGCCTCCCAAAACTTCCAGCTCTTATCTAGGCAAGGAAGAGTTCTAAACAGAACTAACCAATCTTGCTTTTGATTAAACAAAACTTAAAATTCAAGTTGTGCAAACATTTTCTCAGAACTCTGCTCAAATATTTCTATTCCTTGAGGACCAGTATATGCTATTTAACAACCTCTGTTCTATTTATTTAAAAACATGCTTCAGATATGGGATAAGGGCAAAGCACTCCTGTTGTGCCACACAGCAGACAATGACACTGTACCCTAATTGGTTCCAAAGCTCTGAAAGTAGGTCTCTAAAGTTCAATTAATGTTTAACTTGTTTCTGACCTATAGGTTCTCTCTGCTGAACTGCAAAGCATTTTTTTAACATTAAATCAAACTGAAGTATTGCTGTTTGAGAAGCTGCCAAGCTACAATTGCTTGCTAGACTTCATTTCTTGAAAGAGAAAAGAAGTAACAGACACAATTGCTGAGCTGTAATTAAGAAAAAATTACATAAGATAAAAGAGCTCAACCATCAGCTTCTGTATATAGATTGCCATTGGGACTGGGAGCAAAAGATAAAGAAATAAATACTGTTTATCCCTCTCAAAAGTCAAGTTCTGTTTGAAGTCAACAATGTTGATGCAATGTTAAACAATGTCTTTTGAGGCCAACATGGATTACTGTCCAACCCAAATTATTCTGTGACAGGTTTAATGAGCACTGGCCACAAAGGCTATATGAAAAAGTGTTTCCTTGTAAGACAAGCAGAAAATGCAAGAAGTCCAGATGGCCAACATTGTCAGGCAAAAGCCCTTTAAAAATAAATTAAAAAAAGAATTTTATAAGAAAGAATAGTTACTGCAAGAGGGCCATGCATGGCAAAGGGGAAAGTGCTATCTAGTGAGACAATCTTCAGCCCTTATTATTAGCACCCACACTGTGGAAAAGTTTCACAAAACTAACTGGTATCACAACTACCACACAGCCAGAACTATTCAAAAAAGCTTCCCAAGGTCTAGTATCTGAAAACCACATTGCAACACAGTTCTATTCAGGCATCTAACTGACCTCATTTCCTTCAAATAGCCCAGACAAAAGTCCTTTGTATTTTTAATCATTTCACATTCTAAACAGTATTGGAAGGAATAAAAAATAAAGTAAAAAAAACACCCAGAAATGATGGCTGAAACGATTCAACATCAACCCTGGACTATTTACCTTCACACTCTGAATTGTTTTAAGGATGTTACATGAAAAGATGGCATTTATCTTTTCTCTGGTTTACATAACCTCCTAATTTTAACCATCTGTCTCAGAGAATAAGAACACTTACTAGATTAAGTACACACTAATTTTAAGACATTAAGAGCCAGGGGGTAACAGATGTTAGGGTTACTCGATACTTATCATGTATTGATTCAGCTCCAGTCATCTGGAAGCATTAGGGCATGTGTCATCTATTCCCTCAGTCAGTGAGGTATTCTAAATTGACCTCAGCTTCAGCAAAATTGCATCACTGATAACACAAACAACAGGGAGGGCCTGTGGTTTCCAAGTCACTCTTTCTAACAAAGACAAACTATAAACAGCAACCTAGGATGGAAGCCCATACGGGAAGTTTGATTTTGTAAAATTAGGCAGTGACACTCCCAACTACTTTTCATTAAGCACAAGTGCATGCATGCATTTTCTGGTGTGCTACTCACAGTAGCTCATGGAACTTTTCTATAACTGAAGCAGACCACCCTTACTCCTCTTACTGTGTCTAAGCATGAGCCAGCTGTGGACAGTATGTTGTCTGTCACCCAGGACTGGATTTCTGCTTTTCAAAGTTCACACAGTAAAATGCTCAACACAGTGACATACATACATAACACACCTACATAAATATGTTAGATGTGCATCTAACACACAAGCATAGTTACATTACATACATTTTTATTAGCTTGGGTATAGGCTAACCTATTTAGATTGTTATTCCATCTCAGCCTAATGGATAAAATTTAAGTTCCTAAATATCTGATACTGCTTATCAGAAGAATTCTACTGTGTGAAAACAAAAGTGATAGTTTAAATCCTGCAAATTCTCCTACTCAAACATTCTAACACATCCTCCATAATGTCTCATCTGAATAAAGCATATTAGACAAGTTTCTAAGCTTAAGAAAACACTAACTCAAAAAACTATATGCTAGAATCGAAAGGCAGTTCAAATAAAAGCCAGAACTCTTCATTTTGACTACTTAGAGCTACTAGGAAATAGATCTCTGAATATCCAGCCAAAAGTCTACACTTCAGTCTGATCTAATATGTTTAATGTTATTTAAATAATTAACTAGTTGTAACTATAAAGCTACTATTACTGCACCAGACATAAAACCACAGAACTCTAAAACTATCTTCTCCTTGTACAGAGAGAGAGAAGGTGGCAGGTGAGATGGCTGCTCAGAACCTCAAACAGACTTAGGTCCTGTTACTTCTTGATTTGGGCCCATAAGATACCACAGGAGCTTGGGAACGAGGTAGGACAACCAGGTCCTTGGTATAGCCAACCACAGGCATCATTTCCCTCTCAAAACACATGTATAAAGTCCTTCAGAGAGTGATAGCAAGTGGCTGCTTCTGTTCCTTGGGCACTTAATACTCAAAGAGCTGTAAATCACTCCACAAATGCAGTTAAACAAAGAGTTGCACAGAGAATTATACACTGCACAAAGTTCACACTGAAGAGAAGATGGAGAACTCAGAACTTTAACCCAGAAGTGCTGACTGCTTGTCCGCTTGTCAACAAAGATTCCCTTTCACCCACAGAAAGAAAGGAGAACAGGGGGGTAGATGAACAGTCACTAGGATTTGATTAACATCTCAACAGAACAGAGAGACTGTGTATGCTATTGCCAAAAAACACAAAGCAGAAGAATCTTTAGTCATCAAACTTGGAAACAAAATTACTAGGAATTAGGTTTATAAAACACCTAACATTTGCCCTGTCCTTCCGATGTAAACAGAAGTAAATCCATCACCTTTTGTAGGCACACCAATCCAATTTAAATAGCGTGTCAGCTTCTTCGAGATGTAGGTTTTTCCTCTTGCTGGGAGTCCCACCATGACAATCAGAGTAGGGCAATTGGTCATACATACTGAAACAGAAAAACAGAGAGCTAGGATTTACCACTGATGTTCCCACAAAGCAAAGGCTTATACTGCAGTGGAAAATTACAACCCATGAGCTCTCCAAGGAAGTGACTGTTCAAGCAGCTCATGCACTGTGACTTACTCTTTCAGGGGGTTTCCTCAGGAGTATAGTAGACCTAAGCAGGTTTCTTATGTTGTGGTGAATTTTGGAAAGGGGAGTCAGTGGTAGTGCAATGCTGTACACGTGAGTTGTAGACAGGCAGAAGATAAGAAACTCAAGGATTTGCATGTGTGTTTTAAGATAATACAAAAACAATACCAAAAAAAGGACACTGACATCTTAACGTCAGTATATACCTCAGTTCAGTGCTTGCATTGAAAGGAAATTGCAAGTTGTGCACAGTTTTTAGGTAATTTTTAAATCTTTAAAACAAGTTCTCTACAGTGCTCAACGTTTGCTTGGTTTGGAGCAAAATAAGCAGCTTAATACATTATAGTATGACATGGTACTCACTGTTTATCATTTCTCCTTTAAATATAATTAACAAAAAAAAATCTCTCTTTAAAGAGCTCATTTTGACTGTTCTTCAATGGTTACTAGGAAAAAGTCCCCTATGCAATCAAGTACAGTAATCTGAAATACAGATAGATATACAGAAATACTCCTTATCACAGGCAGCATGTTTAATTTTAAAAAGCCAAACCACTGTAGGAAGTTAAAGGAGTTAAGTACAAACTGAAAACCTCAAGGCATTTCCTTTCAAATTACAAGGTTTTGAATGTTTTAATGGCACAAAACTATGGATACCTTGCATGAATCTATCACAGCTACAAGGAAATGCCTAAAAAGAAAGAAGATATTAAAGTGGTGCAAAGATACCACTGGCTCCCTCCACCCCATTTCACAGGGAATTCATTTCTATACAATCCACATATGCATCAATTTCCTCAGTGTCTTGACGGAGAAAATCACTCCAAAAGACTAAATCTCAGTATCACACCATAAGGCATAACTAAACTGTTGTAACAAAGCACTGTGATTGCCTGAGATACCCAAACCTTATCATAGAATCCTAGAATGGTTTGGGTTGGAAGGGACTCGAGGTCATCTAGTCCAACCCCCTGCAGTGGGCAGGGGCATCCCCAAATAGATCAGGTTGCCCAGAGCCCTGGCAAGCCTCATCTTGAATGCCTCCAGGGATGGGGCCTCAACCACTGTTCCAGTGTTCCACCACCCTTGTGGTGAGGAACTTCTTTCTAACATCCAGCCTAAATCTACTCTTCTCCAACTTAAAACCATTGCCCCATGTCCTTTCATTACAGGCCTTTGTAAACAGGCCCTCTCCAGCCTTCTTGTAAGTTCCTTTTAGGTACTGGAAGGTCACTAGTAGGTCC
>VWZO01017506.1:175418-192610 GCA_013396975.1 Bucco capensis
AGGTTCCTCAGGAGGTCATGAACCTGATTTTCACATACAGTGGGAGGGACTTTACTTCCCCACCTTCTGTTTTTTTCACTTGGGAGATGTTGAGAGAGAGGTTGCCAGTGAAGATTGAAGAAAAAAAGTTGTTGAGAACCTCAGCCTTCTCCTCATCTGTTGTAATTAGTTCTCCATTCTTGCTTATCAGAGGAGAATGTTTTCTTTGACCTTCCTTTTTTCATTGATGTACCTGTAGAATCCCTTCTTGGTATTCTTTGCATCCTTCGCTAAGTTGAGCTCTAGCTGTGCTTTAGCCTTCCTGACTTCATCTCTACACCATAGGGCAGCATCCCTATACTCTTCCCAAGATCCTTGTCCCTGCTTCCACTGCCTGTGTAGCTCCTTCTTGCTTTTTAATTTGACCTTGGACTGACAAAGTCCATCCCACAAAGTTACTTGCATGAATATGGCGCAGCTACTCCAAATAGTAAACCCATTGAGAAAGAACAAATACATTGGCAAAGACAGATGCACTTTCTTAAAATGCACATTGAAAATTTAAAAAAAACATGCCATACAAGGGGGTGGGAAGGAACAAACAAAAAAATACCCACACCACCCACCAGCACAATCCAGGCCCATCAAAAAATACACCACTTTTCATGAGCAAGGAGCCAAAACCATACCTAACCTCAAACCCATGAAACAGTCCACTACTCCACAGAATGAAAGTTACAGAGAACTGAACACACACCAAAACAGATCCACTCAAACACACCCATGTCTCCAGAAGAACACAGACAAAAGCCCTCAGAGCAAGTTCTTCCGTGCAAAAGCCTATTAACAAGAGGGATAATGTTTTCTTGTCCCACTTCCTCTTTGTCCTAAGTTCAGGCCTTTGTATCCCCTCTCCATGAGGAGGAAGGAAGGGTCTGGGGAAACAGTCTATGAAGTACAAAGGGTACAGTGCTTACTAAGTTTAAAAGCTTTTCTTCTAGTTTTAAGGGCAATAAAATAAAATGAGATTAGAGAAATCCCTGGACCCTTAGAAATTTTAAGAGAAGACACTGTTCCTCAAAGCCAGTTTGAAAGGTTCTTAATCTGAAATGTCTAGCTTGAATTTAAAACAATTTTCCAGTACAAGCCATTAAGTAAGATCAGTGAAAGGCAAATCAACACCTGCACAGAAAGGCTGTGTACACAGCCTCAGGTCCACCTGCTCTGCAAAGAACTGTGCTAACTGAAACAGGCTTTTCTACCCATACTGGACAGAATTACCAACTAACATTATATCTAGATCACCTTTTTCTTGTTTGTTTGGTTTTTTCCCCTCCTGGAGTAAGTCATACAAATTTTGCCTTCTCACCAAACATCTGTCTTTTGGTACTACAACAATAAACCTATAGTGGAGCAAAACTCCATTTTGCAAAATTAAGGGCTAGGGAGCTACCATGAAGAAACCTGCAACCAGCTGAAATGGTTGCTTCACAGATTACACAGACAATTGCTTGCTAAGGCAAGCCCTACCACCTACGTCAGTTTGTGATAGATGTTCTCACTGAGCAGCAAACCAGACCAACACAACTACAACATGCAAGAGGGACATTGCCTCCCCCTGCCAAGCAGCCAGTGTGCAAGTCTGGCATCACTTCCATTTTTATGCAAACTTCCTCAAAGTACAAAAATAAGCAAAGCTGTCGTTATTAGAGCCTCATGTGTACAGCTTAACACACACCTACTCTGTTATTTTGCTCACTCTGTGCACCACATAGCAGAAACCAAGGGAATTATCTGCTGATCCCAAGCAAGTAAGAGTGCTTTTCCTCTTTAAAGGCAGGTACTAATAAGACAGATGCCCTGCACACCAGAAGCAGGAATGCCACTGATTCAAAAGATCTCTGCTCTTACATACTGCCATAGCCCAGTAAACACCACTACACAGTGCTGCAGCATAGTGCCTACCTCCAACAAGAGGATATCAGTTCGCAATCTGAAGTTTGGGGTACTAACAAAGGTTTAGTTTTCTGGTTTGGATGGCCAACAGTGGCTACAGTCTAATGCCACTTATACAGGTGGCACATAGCAGGTGGAACGTAGTGACAAGTACACCTGTGCATTTGGAGGTTGAAGTCAAAGGCACATCTGCTCTCTGAAACAGCAGAGGTAACAGCTAAATGACAGGACTAAAAATAAAAGCACAGAAAGCAAATATTTTATTTCTTCCACACCTCAGCAAAGCATTCTCAACAACACACTTAAGATTCAGCACAGCAGACACAGGTTTTTGTTTTCTTCCTTACAATCTTGTGTAATTAACTAGGCTTAGTTTTGCCCATTAGCTCAGTAAAGAGTCAAGACCAGAACAAAACACGAAGTCCTCAGGATGTAACAAAAGCTCAAAAACAATTTCGTAATCTTTGACTTTATCTGACTGAACCACAGCTTGCTCAACTGAATGCTCCCAAAGTTCACTACAAGTGAGGAGGAATGTTCCTTCCAGTGACAGTACTTAAAATGTCAGCATCCTCTGAAGAAATGTAAGCAATTTTGACATGAGGAAGTGGACTGATAAAAAAACAAACCCAAACAAGCCACAAGTTTCACATACCTAACTCTCAGAACAAAAAAAGCCTCTTTAGGATTTTCCCAGTGGCACAACACTCAATTCCCTGTTTCACAGCACCTCACCATCATCAAACAATTTGCAGCATAGAAGTAGCTATATAGGTGCAAGTTGCTGAGCCAAGGCACACTCCTAAGCTAAGTGCAGCTTTCTCTCAATTCCTTATTGCTGGACTGTCTGGTTTATCTCCAGAAATCTCTCTACACAACCTAGAGGAGAACTCATTTTCTAATACTGCTTCACATATATAACTCCTAAGGGTTTCCAAAACCCCAAAACCATGGATGTGCTATCAACACTGATTTTGCTAGAAGCACATACACATTTAGAACATCCAAACAAAGCGTTGTACACCATCATTTGTTGAAATTTGCCCCATGACTTCACTCATTATTTTCTTTACAACAGATGTTTGCAATATATACATGTAAGACTGCACATTTATAAATGGCAGCATCAAAAATAAATGTACGTTGCTCCCCCTCATTTAGAGAAAACACACAGAAAATGTGCCCAAAACACCAGTCAGTCAAGATTGGCCAGAACAGCCAAGTGATAAATAGCACTAAAATCATGTATTGCCATTTAATCAAAATCATTATTGCAATTTAAAACATCTTATATACTACTGAACAATACAAGTTGCAGTTCAGAGTAAAATTATGACTCTTCTCTAAAGCTCAAGAATTAACAGTCAAGGAAAGAAGAAACTACTTGCTTATTTCTTGCCTCCCAGACCTCATTGTGAAACAGTGCAGGACGCAGAAGAAGGTTGCAACCAAACTGGGACATTGAACAACCTATGATTAGCTGTGCAGCATTTCATCAGCCCTCAAAACTCACATCAGCTTGTAAGTCAGACACAGGAGTTGGGATTTTTCAAGTTCATCATCATCATGGCTGGAAAGGACCTTCAAGATCATCAAGTCCAACCAACAAAGCATGTGGCCAATACAGGCATCAAAGTTCACCTACTACCGTTAGCAGCTGTTCCTTCTTTTTACCCAAAACGAGAGTTTACTTTTTTCCGTATTGGTGTTACATTTTTAAGTCAACTTTTAAGGTCAGATGCTTTTTGTATCAAGCTGCTATTGTTAGCCATCTGAAGTTTACAAAGGATTCTTGCTGTTTCTATGGCCTTCAACTCAAGGCCTGTTCTCCAAGATCACTGTACTATTTAGAGGCTCATATACAAATATCTAACAATAAGCCAACACAATCACTCTTCCAAATAAGGTTAGCCCTACATGTTTTTTGACCCCATCACTTATCCAATTTTAACTATTGCTAATCCATTTCTCCCTGTTTATCAATGATGACAATCAGTCACCCTTCTTCATATCCTCTAGGGACAGGTTCCCCATCCTGCTGCTTCTCCTGAAAAGTATCCTACTCCTATACTTGAAGAAGTCCATTAACTTTTAATCTGTCTCTCCTCTTCTTGTCCAAACCACCAGATTCTAACATCACCTTTGTTCAGGGGATTCAGAACATCTATTTGTTCTCTAGCCAGCCTTGTGCCACCAGCTGCTCCTAGCAGCTCTGCCATCCACTTGCTTGGGGCTATCAATTGCTTTCTACAGCTGTGATGCCAACCCTGGCACAGCTAGCCAGACTTCTTCTCCCCCAGATAACTCCAGTTGCTACAACTTCTAGAAAATCCCACTAAAACCAGCTAACACAGTTAAGTCCCTTTGAAGAAGGATCTGCTGAGTCCTCAATGCACGATTCTGCTCACTTACCTTCTAGAAAGATAAAGACCAAAAGTAGTGCAGATAAAGGTCATCAGCATGAATGAGGAAACCAAAAACCCAAGCAAAGGAAATTGGAAGAGTTCATCTTGCTTAGCCTAGAAATTCAGAAGCCATCAGAGCAGCCAGCTTCACTGCTTCCACCAGAAAGCTACTCATGAGGACAAGAAATCCACTTCCAACTAGAGCTTGTATTACTTGAACAGTAATGTTTAACAGTTCCCTGTAGCAGCAGAGAACTGGAATTGGTCAACCCAACACTGCCTCACATCACCCAGTCAGGGCAGTCCATCCTGAGCTGCCACAGGTTACAGGTCATGCTGCCTCATCAGAAGCTGGGGCAATGCATGATACAAGGGAATCAAGGGATAAAGGGCTAGGCAGCTCCCTTGCACAGGAAGAATTGCAAAGTGTTCTCAGTTTGCTGAAACAAGATAGAAGGTTTTATGAAGGAAGAGTAAATTTCACTTCTCTCTAGGCTGGCTGTAATTTTTATGTATGACGAATGACAGTAGACATATTATAGATAGAGCTGCAAGAGCAGATGCATGCAAAAGGATTTTTTCAAAAAATACAATTTCCAAATCTGTTTTTCTAGCAAAAAGGTTTTTCAATCATAAGGGGTCTTGGACATCAAAAATTACAGAATCTTACACCAAAAAAGGTGGGGTTTTTTTATGTGTGGTTTATAGTCAAGAGAAGCTAAATAATTCTGCCAAGAAGACTCTATTACATTTGGTCACACCAGATTACATGTGACCAATACAGAATTCTGTTCGTGTGTTGTGGGTTTGTGTTTTGGTTTTTTCTTTTTTTTTTCTTTTTTTTTTTTTTTTTGGTTAAAAAAGTGTCCGAGTCAACCCTGCAACAAATGTTAACTCCGTTTGGAAAAGAGATGCCGCATTAAGGCCAACAGGAAGCATTCCCCTTAGCGTGTTTACAAAAGCAGCTATACACGCTTTCTGACCCTTTGCCTATTTCAGCATTTATCTCCTCTTAACACCTATTTTTCAGATGTTGGAGGAATTCAGTTCATATGCCTGCTTGCTCAGCAAAAACCAAGAAAGTCTTGGCATTTATTTTAGCAAAGGCTGGACCAACGCAAGACGAGAGGCTGCAGCCCATGGACGCCTGCCACACCAGCAGAGCCCTCAGCTCCTTCTGTTAGCGCAGCCTCTTTGCATGACAAATAAAAACAATTCCACACGACAAAGCCCCTTTTGTCTGCAAAACTGCCCTGTACTGAAAGTCAGTTACTCAAGGAAGGGGAAAAAAAATAAAAGAAAAAAAACGTGAGGCAAAGTTTGTTAATAAACTAAGGTTTACAAACGCTACAGTCAAAGTCTTTAGAGGCAGATGACTTGGTTGGCTGCACCTCAAAATAAGGAAAGCCATTATCTCATACAACAGATGGCCTGATACAACATTGGCCTTGAAAGAAAAAAGCAAAAATACAGTGACATTCTTCGGCCTCTCTTCAAAAAGAATATACTGAATATAAAGGCTGCTTGGAACCAGAGCGTTTAAGAAAAAAGAAAAAACAAAAATCATTACCCACACCAACAAAAGCAACTGGAAAAGACACTCTTCCCAGCCAAGCTTCGTTGCCTTCCACTAGGCTCAGACTCAGCCGCTACGGGGTTTTCTGCCGTTCCCGGCGTTTCAGGCGATCCTCGCCCGGCAGACCCACCACCTCGGCACAGCAGTCCCAGGCTGGGACAAACACTTAACGAGCCTTTCACAGTAGAGGTGCCGCAAAGCCCAGGCAAAGGGCTTTGGCGCTCCGTAAAGGTAGCGGGGCCCTCCCGGTTCCCTCACGCTGCGGCCCAACTGAGGAGGAGGAGCGGCCGCCCGGGGGTCCCGCTGACAGATGCCGCCTGCCGGGGGGCTCCGACAGCGCGGCCCGTGCAGACCCCCGCCTCCCAGTCCCCACCCCGCTCACCGCCGCGCTGGGCGCTGTGCCCCGCCGGCAGCCCGTTGTCGTAGGGCTCCCATGTCTTCTGCAGCGGGTTCTGCGTGAGCTCCCGAGCCATCGCCGCCATCCTCGCCCGCCTACCGGCTCCCACTGCAGTGGCAGCGGGCGGGGCGGGACGGCACCGCCTCTCAAGGACCGCCACGCCCCCCGAGGCCGGACCCCCCTGAGGCGAGGCTGGGCGCGGGAAGCTGCAGCCGCGCCTCGGATCCAGCGAATCTCTTATGCAGGAGCAGCCCCCTGGGGGAGGGGGGGCGTGTGGGTGTCAACTCTCAGCCCCGCTTTTTGCCCCACGGAGGGAGGGCCAAGGCCTGGGGCAGCGCCAGGTCCCGGCTGCGCCCCTGCTCCCTCACGGAGAGGATTTCCGCTGTTCACCTCTCCCTTAGACCCCAAGGGGCTACGGCCAGGTGGGTTGAGGCCATGGCGCGCAGTTCATTCTTCACAGCGGGTGTTCAGAGCAACCCGAGCTGGACAGGCGCCGGCCACAGGAAGAGGAAGGCACGGGTAGGAAAGCAAGGCCATCCCCGCAGGGCAATTCCCGCACACGACAACAACTACGGGTCCGGGTGCAGCCGGTGGCGGGCACTTCAAACCGGTGATTGAGTTCTGTGCAGCCAGCACAGTCCAGCGGCAGGGAACATCACACTGCCTCAGAAAGGGCTTTCTTTAAAAGCCCTAAAAATAGCACGTCCAAGGAGCACTCCGTGTTTTTTAGTAAGTCATGTGCTGAATGATATCTTTTTCCATTTAAACTCTTATTTTGGCCTGAGGGCTACATTAATATCCATGGAGAAAACCATAAATAAAAATAGGTTTCTAACATCTTGTTTAGCCACCAAGAAACCCTACTCACAAATCACACTGCAAAGATCACGTGCTGCAGTAAAAAAAGTGGTGTGGCAAAACACAACATCGAGCTGTCCCATTTATTCATCACCTTTATCAGCTTTACAACCCAGAGAAACCCAGTTCATTAATGGGCTGAGCAAAGTCCTAAGAAAGCTGAATATTTCACTATTACATACATCTCTATATATTTAACAGAATATAAATGCAACACATTAAAAACATGGTAGTAAAGTACAGTATACATTTTCATTATTACTATTATGACAACACTGGCCCAAGTACAAGTGAAGGTCAGTACATACATTTTTATACACTAGTCAGACTCTCAGCATCTGAGGATGAGTTTTAATTTTTCTGTTTCATTACAAGCTAAGACAGCTTTATAAACGGGGGGTGGGAACAAAACAAAAAAAACACACAGAAACTCCCCCAAAAAAGTTCTCAAGAGACATTTGTTGAGACATCTCTGAGAGAGTTAGCATGGTTTTTCCAAAACCATGTTTGCTTGACCTGCCCTTCCCTCTTTTCAAAGCTGATTTCCTCCTCAAAACTGCTTACAGTTTTCAACTGTAGGCGCCTGCACTGTATTTTCACCCTAGCATTTTGCTCCTCATTTTGAGTTGATAGCCAAAGTGAGGAGGAGCAGAAGGGTTCTTAGAGTTACATGACAAGGGTCAGAAAACTAAGAGCAGAGAATGGGAGGTTTTGAACACTTAAAAGCTTCTTCATTTCTTTGGTTAAGTATGTATTTACTTCCAACAGCTGCCAAAGGAGCTGTGAGCAGGAACAGTTTAATCTGTGTTCCAGGCTGATCCCGGAAGCCCATGTCCTGTGCACACGCAGAACATTGCAATGAGTAAATAAATATAACATTAACAGAAACAGGAGATCAACAAGAATGCTGACTTAAAACACACTTCCTCAGCCTTGTTTTAGCTGTATGAAGTAGAGAACATATTAAATCCTTCCATTTGCTAGAAACAAAGTTTCTATCTCCCTTTCTGCAAATCCACACAGTGCACAACTGAAGCTTCACTCACACACCTGCCTTGCAGCTGAAAACAGTGACCTGATATTGTTCGTACAATAAGAGCATTTTCCAGTAGCCTGCAGGGTGAATTACCACATTTCTAAGTCTTGTCCCCCAAGCATGAGGCATACCACAGGGAAACTCTTCTTGCTCAAGCAGATTGAAAGCAGCAGCACCTGCACAAAAACTTCAGTAAGAGTTTGTCCAGGTGCTTATAATGATGTGTTCATGGATACCTGCTGACTTCTACTTTTGTGAGGTAAAGATTTCAGCTTGACTGATGACAAAACATGTTCTTGATCAAACTTATTTAAGGGTTTGAGGGTTTTTATAACCTTAGTGCAGCGATGGGCTATTTGACCAAGAAAACAGAGAAAGTGAACACAGAAATATTGTGTCACTGCTCCTCAGGCCTTGCTTCAGAACATTGTTTTCAAGGGTACTACATTCAATTCCTAGAAAAAACAGAACAAATAAACACTACTCATTAGATACCCAGTAAGTAACAGAAATCACCTTCTGCACAACTACGCTGTCACAAGCCACTGTCCTAAGAAAAAGGCTTGAGAAGCAGGGCTGGTTCCTGCAGGCGACCAGCTGGGAACTTGGCTTTGCTACAGGGAAACCACCAGTAATCTTTACTCCTTGGAAGGCTTTTATGCAAAGCTTCTGCTTTCAGGGCCACTGTGAGCTGAAAGTTCACCTGAAAAATCACCTCCCAGCAAAGGCAAAACATTGAGGGGAAAGGAGTACTGAAAAAGGAACTTCTGCACAGGAACAGCACGTGCTTGAGCCAAGTGATCCCTGGCTGACTGACAAGACAGGAAACTCTATGGTTTAATGCACACAGCAAGTGGTAATTATTTCTGAGATGGCAAGAATAAGAGGAGATTGAACCAAGGCTTCTCCTTGATCATACAGAAACCCTACTTTGTATCTGTAAATAAGCTGGATCATATGATAACCATATAATACAAGTTCCACAGTATCTGCAAGTCACTTTCATGGATCTAATTTCCGTAGTGAAGATATCACTTCATAGACTGACAGCCTATAAAACATCCACAAGTCATCCAATATCTCTGTCTCCTGTCTTTCCACTACCACTCTGGCAGCACCAGCTCACTATTTGGAATAAGATGACTTTCCAGTCCTCCAGGTGCCCACACTCTCACCACACACACCAAACACACCAGATCAAGCTCACATACACACACAAAAAAAAAGTCCAAGATCCTGCTAGAGATATCTGTGAAACGACTAAAGGGGACACAGACACAGCCAGAGGTCACAGCGTGTGGTTTGTGTACGCAGGACGGTTGCACAGGACACCACGCTGGCACAGCACTGCACTGACAGCCCTGACCAGACCACAGTAATATCCTGTTCCTGCTCTCGCTGCAAAGCTCGAAGAAGCTTTTTATTTGGGAAGTTCCTGAACTACACAGCACAACTTTCACGATGAGAAGCTGCTCAAACACACGCTTCCCATTTTCCCCTTCTCACCGCCGACGTCTGAAGGAGCTGTTTGGGACCTTAGCTGTGCTTCCCAGCAAAAACAGCAGCACCACCAGCACTCAGCAGCGCACTGAAACGTCACCTCGTGTATTTACAGAACACAACACAAACTAGACAACTCCTTAGAAATCGAGCGCTACGGCGGATGTTCCCCCTCTCTCTGCACCTCACTGGTTACGCCGAAAGCCGTCCATCGCCCGGGGAGGCTTCGCCGTTCCCCTCAGCTCTCGGTACGCAGCAGCACGCCAGGGTCACTGGCTCCGCGCTCGCCAGGGGGTGCTCTGGCTCCGCCGTGCCCGCCAACGGGCGCCCTCTGGCGGCCAGATGCGGGCACTGCAGCGAAGGAAAGGCTCCCTCCGCTCCCGCAGCAACGGCGGGGCCGGGCCGGACACCGGAGCGTATGTGCGCTCGCAGGGACCACCCCCGCGAGGGCAGCGGATGCTTCAGGTGCTGCGAGGTGAACGTTCACTTAAGCACGCCGAGCTGCAGCAGCTGGGCTGCACCTAGAGTATGGCCCTGGAGAAACTGAGTAATTCACTTCTCAGAAATATAAAACTCACTCTGTAAACACTGTGCCAGCAGATAGCAAAGCTGCACAGCACGGTAGGAAGAAAATGCACCAGCTCTTGGCTTTAAGCACCCAAGGTAGAGTCAGAGGTTACAGAAAACGACAGGGAAGAAAGCCTGCCTACTAATCCTGAGTTATTTCCTCAGCCAAATGAAAAAACAGATTACTGGAGGGGGAAATCCACACTCAAAACCAAGTTTCTTTCTAGGTATTAAACACCAACAAATAATAGTTCAACCTTAAGCTAGTACTTCTATTCCTCTAAAGCAAATCTCTTTCCAAAATGTCATGAGGTAATTTTTTTCATCCCTGCAGTATCAGTTATTTACCACTTCGAGGAAACCAATAGCATCTGACCTCTACACACACTGGCAATAAACAACTGGTAAAAAACCAAATCCAGGTGTTCTCTGCTGCTAGCAGCAGGTTACTGTTCCAGCTAGAAGTCCCAAGCAGGAATTAGTTCACATGATCCCATCTTGAAATAGGTATCTACATTTTCTACATAGCACAATGGTGAGAGAAGAGACTAGAGCTAGAGTCCTTACTCCCCTTTTAGGAAGGTATACAGAGAGGGCTCTGTGCCCCCTCCCAGAGCACAACTACTCTCAAAGACTTGAGCCACACAGCACAATACCAACTCACTTTCAGTGCACTTTAAGGAGGCACAGAGGAACACAGAATTTTTTAAAAATATAATTACATATTAATGTTATTTGAGAAATACAGACACGTATCAGCACAGACTTCAGCCGCACACCTGTCCTACATATCCAGCTTTGACATCCAACCAACACTTCCCAACTCCACACGTCTCTGACCACCTAGCAGGCAGCCTACTACACTGCAACATAGTATTTGTATAAAGCATATAGGATAATTCCTGTTGAATGTGTAACTGATTTTCTTCTTTAATAATAATAATAAAAGATGTCAAGTATACCTTCAGCAGGCTCCTGGCAGTCCTTCATGGGTCAAAATCTCTGCAGCTGAAGCATCACCTGAGGACAGCCAGCAACAGCTATCTAATATACAGGGCTGTTACAACACTGTGAACCAATTGGAAGAGATGGTGACCAAACACATAACTATGCTTCATCCTTTGTGTTCACAAGGAACAACAATCCAACATTTCAAAACTAGGTTTTTGAGTGGAATGAGAGAGATTCCTCCCCATCCACCTCATAGGCTGTAGTGCTGATGGGTTTTTTTTGACCAAGCATTTGTTATAGTGCTCTTACACAGCAAAAAGCTGCAGCTTCTGAATAATGACAGCATCCGAACTTGCCACTGCACTGAGTTTCCACTATAATGACCAAAACTACTGTAGAGCAAATGCAACATCTGGCCTGTTCGATCACATCCCTTATTACACTAGCATCTCAGCAGGAGACAGACTGCTCCTTCCTCCAGGTAATTCCTGCAACTCCTGAAGCACAGATCAAGCCAGGCAGGTTTTTCCTCACTGTGGAAGAGGCGCCCCTAGCAAACTGCCTAAAACACAATGTCTGCTAGGTATGTTGTCATTGTTGTAAGGTAAGTAACTCAACTTTGCTCCTCAATTGCCAAAGAAACCTAAAGGAAACTGCACTAGCAACCGCAAAGGTTGCTCCTGGGCTGTTCCTGAGCTCCTGATGACGACAAAGACAACGCCTTGGGAACAGACATCTTGCAGAAGAGATCCTTCACAAGTTAAAAACTTCTTGCACAGCTTCCCATAAAGAACAGAGTAAGTTCCTTCCCTGAAGAGCTTAGAGAGCACAATGTGAAATCAAAGAGGAGGAACGTAATACTATATTAGCAAAGTGATGTACATTGCTTCATACCTTCTCAGTTCAGCTTCTCAGGACTTTTTGTTACATCAACTTCTTGAATGAAGACTCCCCATCTCCTCAAGACTGCATATGGTTTTCTCCTCAACCAGAAGTACCATCCTTTTTGTTTTACCAGTCTAATATCATAGGAGCCAAGTCAACAAAAATGACAAAGAGCCCACTAAGTCCCCAAAAATTTCAGGTATTCCAAATGACAAGTTCAGCAGGTTCCCCATACCATATTCACAGGTCCCTCCATTTAGGACTTGATTCCAAACCAACTGAAATCACGAGGACCAGGCTTTGTGATACACGGCTCTAGCACTTACTCCATTTCTTCTGAGCCACAGGTAAGTTTATTACTGGCACACACACACTCCATATCCTATTTCCTATCACTGCCTAAAGGGAAAAAGTTCCAGTTGTCTTGAACTAGACTGCTACCTCGAAGACAAGCAAAGCCATTAAGGATTCAGAAATACAAAACAATCTGCCCTCAGCAATACACACCTTTAGAAGCTATTTTAAAAGAGTTCAGTTTATTATTAGACTTCCTGGCTACAGATCAATTTTCCAAAGAGATTCAGGGAAAACACCTATGTGTAATCATGCTTCATACAAGAATGCGCTACTAGTAAGAACAAGAAATCTCCTCAGTGCTACTTGGAGAATAGATTTAAACAACATCCAAGATCACACACACACAAAGCTGTACAAATACAGACACTAGAGATTCCTTAAGATGAAACAAATTAATATTCCTTAGCATAGATAAGGACAATAACTCATCCCAACAGAAGAACTGGTATAAAGTAAACCAGTAAAAAAACAAGTTCCCATCTACTCCAACAATCACCAATATATCTGATACAAGGGAAAATCTGACAGGGCTCACACCACACTTCTTTGGCTACAGACAGGGCAAATGCCCACACTAATTTGCATTCATTACATTTTCTTCATCATCTACTAAAACATTGTGGTAGTTATTCATCATGCACACAAAGCAATGACATATGCCTTAGAACCCTGTTTATGTGTGGCTTGATTCCAGCACAGTTACATGTTTTCAAAACCATGAGGACCTAATGATCAGGGGGTTTTGCTGTAAGAATTGTACCAATAAAGTCTTGGCATAGCCTTCTACAGAAGCCAGGTGTTGTACTGTATGCATAGAAAACCTATCAGACAACTTAAGGTTACTTGGAGAGATACATATTATCTGCAGAACATAATCTCACCAACACAAGGATTGCATCAGAATCCCAGAGAATACACCAAGGTTCACATACACAGTATTATTATCAACAACAAAAAATTAAAATACATCTTGCTACACTGGCAGTCTGTTTTTTCATTATCTTTGTGTGAACCTTTCTTGAAAGCATGGCCATTCCAGAGTACTTTTATTATTTCCAATTATATAAACAAGTTAGTTTAGATGTTTATCACACTTCAGAAGAAATTATCGCTCTACTATAAACATAAGAGAATCCAAACACCATCAATGAGATGGCACTGTTCTCATGCAACGAAGTTTCATGTGTCAAGTCCAACATGAGGCATAGATTTAAGGCTGGTGTACACTAACTATATTCTTTAAATCTGAAAGACAAATCACTAATTTTTTACACTTCCAATACTAGCAGTCACCTCCCACCTTTACCTCTGAGAGAACACTGAAATTACTTCCTTGAAAAATAGGCCATGATCCTCAAGTGATGCTTCCAGGTATTGCTTAAAACTATTTTCACCATCACAAGATTAAGCAACATTTCAAATCTTCCTGTTATGACACAACATAAAGGAAAGATGACATCCATTATTCATGTTTTCTGAGCACAGCTCAGTGTTAAAAAACCCTTTGTAGCTTACTGCATACCAGGGACTTCAAAACATTTACATGAGGGGGTGTGTGCTTCTAAGAAGTGCAGAAAGACAACATTAAAATACATGGCATTTGCACAAATTGCCCATTTACATTCATAGGTCTAGAGGGCAACTGAACACTGAATTTCCAAGATGGTAAGTCTTCTGAGAACAGTCATTCCTACACATTATTCTGGTAGTATCCAGTGCTGTTATGACAGCAACAGCCCAGCTAGCCTTGCCCAGCCTCTGCATGCAGTGGGTGTACTCTGATAGGCTCTCCTCTTCCTTGGCAGTGTGACACAGCAGCAAGTCCACTTCCCTAAAGCTGCATCAGCTACCTGAAATTCATGACAAACCTGGGAAATTCAAGGCTTGATAAATTTGTAATAGTTGAAAGTGAAGGAAAAGCAAAGACATACTTGCATCCAACTAGGATGTTTGTCTTCGTGCCTCCTGTATCTGCATAAAAGCAATCTCAACTAAGCAGTCCAAAAGTGTTTCCATCACCTTAAAACTCTCTATTCCTTTTCCAGACACATAAGAATCTTAAAAAACTTCCTAATTCCAAGTTTTGGGTTGCTGTTATGAGTTAACAGTGTAGTTAAAAGGAGCACAAGGAAAGGATAAGCAATTTTAAATAAATCTGACAACATCTCTCCAGGATGGAATTATGCTCACAGTCAGTTTTATTAGGTATTTAACATTTATGATGTATATGTATCCTTTGTCCTTTCATTCAGCTAGGCTGCCAAGAATCCCACTTGTTTATAACAGCTAGATCTGGGCTGCTAAATACCAAAAATAGGAAAAACAGGGCAGCTGCCTTCTCCGAGTGGAACTAAAATTCTTGACACTATCTTTAAAACAAACTGACTTCAGAAGCAGAACTTCTCAGGATAGCCACTTTAAAAAAAAACATCTGCAAAACCTTATTACATGCATTAGGAAAGTTGCCTCACGAGCTAGAAAAATATATTGAAATATTTATTTCAGTATATTGAAATAAAGAGTACATAGAACTTGCACATGATCCAAATGTATGAAGTAAAACAAATAAATTTCAAAAAATCATAAAGGCTTTTGGGATGCAAGTACCTATCAGATGGCAGCATTTCAAGAGACAAGAGATGAAGAGAACTTTGGAAGCACCATCTAGACTCTGGGTTTGAAATACTGAATGACTCCTGATGGAGAAAAAGGTAAGGAGGAAGACAGGCACTGGACTGGGTGACAAACCATCAGGGGTGTAGAGTGCATCTGTGAGTCATCAGCACATAATAGAAGTTGAAGTCATGTGAACACCTGAAATAAAGCATGGGGAGACAAGAGCAAGACAAGGTCAAATTGTGCGAAGAGGAGGAAAGGCCAATGGGGAGGAGGGAAGAGTATCATGAAAGAAAGAAAAGCAAGATGTTAGAAGCAACAGTGACTGTGCAGAGGTCATAGAAAGCACAACAGTGGTCTTCAAACATGTCAGTGACATAAATAACATGTAAATAGACAGAAGCATCCAAAATGACCTCAGCACACGAGAGGCTGAGGTGGAGGTTGTAGAAATCCCCATTGTAAGAGGGACTAGGCTCAGCCAAGAGCTAAAACAAACAAAAAAAAGGGGGAGGAGACAAGAGTTAAAGGTCCAACAGAGCACAGTATTCCAGCATACATGGGATAAGTAGGTGATTAAAGAAAAAGCCCATGGCAATGGAAGCAACAGCAAACAAATGAATGGGGCAGGACTGCACCCAGTCCTCTACATGCACCTACAGTTATACTCAGTTTCATGTGTGTCCTGTAGGCAATGGAGACAGCCAAGCAGGTTTTTGAAAGTAAAGAACAAATCCCTCTGGAATGGCAGCATGGAAAACTGACACTGACACAAGGAGGAAAAAAAACTCACAGCAGATGAGATGCCAGCTGCCTCTGCAAATATTCTTAAAGCTTTACAAAAAAGGAACATATTCATCCAAATAAAAACACAATCAAAGTAGTGCAAAGCTTCTCAGAAGAAACTATCAATGAAAGAAATTTATAATAAAAGCAAAATTAATTTTCATTTGACAAATTGTGATGCTGTCATGGAGCATAAAACCTAGCACTGAAAGGGGGAAAAAAATACAGGCCAGATATAGAGAGATCCAAATCACTGGTATATTTCAGTCTTCACAGCCTGCAGGGCAGATTTCTCATTTTCTGTGTATTTTGCCAGTGCAGTGAGATGGTCCTGAGACTAACAGCATCAATATATAGATGAGGAAGCTTAATAAGGATAATAAAATTACAACAGCCAAAATAATCTAATTTATGGAGTGCAGACAGGCTGAACAACACAAATGCTACAAATAAAAGCTCTTGCACAGGGAAATATTTGCCAAGTGAGTGTCCTCAGCATAATAATAGCAAAGAAACCTTGGGTTTGTTAAAAACCCCACATCCTGAATTCTCTTTATGTTCTGAAAAGTAATTTTGTTTCAGTGCAAGTCTCCCCAGAGAAAATGAACAGTAAAAAATGATTCAGGTGTGCAAAAGGCCATACTCCATCACATATAGCACATGTGAGAGCCTTTGGCACCAGAATGGGTAAATACACTTCTAAAAATTTAAATATAAATTGAAAGCAGAAGATACACAGGCTATGAAGATGGAAAAGCAAAAGCCAATATGCACACCAGCCCTTGCACTCGCCTCCTCCAGTGAAATACCATCTGTCCAGGCTTGCTGGCTGCAGCCACTCCATGGTAAGTTGGTCTGTGTCCTCCTTGGGTCTCCTCCTCACCCCACCAAGGACATTTGAAGTTATTGACTGATTTGAACCTTATTTGACATGGGGAAAAGGTCTCAGAAACATCAGACTACTACATTTTAGTGAAAACTGGTTACAAGGAGAGAAGAACTGCCCTGCCAGTGCTCCCACTATACAAAGTGCTTTCAGTGTCCTATCAGCCATGAAATTGACATCAGATGATCCCAAGTCCTTGAATTGACCAATGTGGCAAAGAAGCAGCAACTGCAACCCCAAGACATTAATCCATCAGAGACACCTCTTCCTTAACTGCTTGAATTTTAAGTGCCTATATTCTTACCCCCAAAAAGAGCACTCATCAGGGAAAAAAAGCAGCTAGGTGGATCTTCTACCAAAAATGAGTAATGACTTCAGCTGTAACAAGAGTGCTTGTTTCCTCCTCAGCAAGGGCTGCTTTTCTTGCTCCCCCCCCC
>VWZO01017506.1:192639-215076 GCA_013396975.1 Bucco capensis
CCCCCCTTGCTTCTTTCCCCCCATCAGTCTGCCTCTCACAAGCCATCTGAAATTTTTTAATTGCACAAGGTCATGAACTCCTGAAATCTCCCCATTGTTTTGGGGAAACCAGTTTTTGGTACTAGAAAAACTACAAAGCTCTTGTATTTTTTCCCTCCTTAATGCAGAAGGTAAATGTAAAGCTCTGTGCTTAAGAATATCCATAGAGTTCCCATGAACAGCAAACGTTGCTTGTTATTAACTGACAACATCAATTAGATTTCCAAGGATATATGATGACAAAAGAAAACTTGAAGAAAAAAACACCTTTAAATCCAAATGTTGTTGTGGCAGCGATAATTGGTCAGAAGCAGTTTCAGATGCATTAAAGTAACTTGTGTTTGTTGTGCTCCTTGATTAGTTTATGTCAAAATGGGTGTGTGTAGTCACATGGAAGCTTTTAACTATAAATAAATCCTCACGAATGTTTTGTTCCTTGCATCATTTGATTTAAACTACCAACTGGCAAACTGTATGTAATCCAGTCATGAGGATTTCTCACTGCTTAAGCAAACCTTCCCATTTATGCACCCAAACAGTATGCAGGATGAAACCAAGCCTCTGTGGTGCCAGTGCAGACCAACTCAGCTAACAAAACATGCTGTTGTCTGCAGATGGAGAAATCATTCATGTGTGAATCCATTTCAAAAGATGCAACACCACAAGTGGCTTTCCCAAGAAAGGCAGAAAAAAAATATGCCTAAGTCACTTTTAGGTATCACTGTAGTGACTACCACCAACCCCACAACCAATTTGTAGCTGGCAGGGGCATGTTGTGACTCTAGTTCAGAGGACAACAGCTGCCAGGGAGGCTAGATCCCATAATTCTCCCCATAGCCCAGCAATTCCCAGTGCCAAGGCACAAAACATATGAAGCCAGCTACTAAGCCACAGCACAAGGACTTGACACTATGCAGAAAGAGAAGAAAATCCACACTCAGAAAAAATTATTTGGGGAAAAGGGTAGGTGGTCAACTTTAGAGTGAAAAGGGATATAAGAACTTAAGCCCTGTTGTGATTTACTCTTTCCTACTTGTGTATGGCCTGTAAAAGTGCTGAATCATCTGGTAACTAATGCCACACAGGCATTTCAGCTATCTAAGTAACCAGCTGTGCTGAAATTACACCAACACACACAGATTTAAAGCTGTAACAGGCACATTATTTCCACAAAGGCACTCATGACAAATCTATCCCATTTTATTAACAAAACATTCCAAAACATCCCTTTTATCCATCACATGGATAAAAGTCATTTGTAATTAGAAGACTCATCATTCGCATTCAGGACCTACGGCAGCAGCTACACGCTTCCAAGACTTTGGGATTAATTCCAGTACATTACTTCGGTTCCTTAAATGTTGCAGATGCCAACATCCAAAGAGCCTCCCATCCATCAGCCTCTCAGCTGAGAGATGAGTTAAACATAATCAAAACACAACCATAAAGGCACTGACAAACTGCACTGTTACCAAGCACACCTAAGTTTACACATTTTATGCACAAACACAAGTATTTCTCCTCTTTGAGTGGACACAAGTTCAGAGATCCACCACCTTACAGGGGTTTTACTTAAAACAGCCACACTGCACACAGCACCATGCAACAGCTACAAGGTCAGTAACTTCACTGGGTAATACGTTAAGTACACCTGGAGATTAGCATTCATAATTAGCAGGCGATTACAATGTTTAGGGCCAGGTTTTGGCAGGCACCCAAAAACAAGCCTGGTTATTAGCCAACCTGGCCTCGTGTGGTATCTTGTCAGAGCCAGCCAGCCCAGTGAACAAGCTCTCTGCACAACCAAGTTGTACCTGAAAATAAATCCAACACCTCTGAAAATAACAACCTGTGTGAAACAGTATGAGGCTCTTTCCCATATCCTCATCTTGAGCACCTTACAAAAATTGCATAAAACCAGGAATCAACTCGAATTACTTAATTTTAGCCATTGGAGAGCCCAACTAGACAGACTAGTAAATTTTGAGTTCATTATTTTCTTTTACAGCCTTACACAATTTAATTACCTAACCTCTTACACTCAGAGACCGCAAGTGCTATGTCTGTGACAAAAGGTTAACAGACTAATTATTTGACTTAAAAGGGAGAAAAAAGGCTTCTGGGGAAAACCAGAGCGGATCCAAGAACTCAGCACTTCTCAAACCCATGCCTGGTGCTTCCTCAGTTGTGTTTTGAGAATTTTCACCCTTTCTTCTACATACACCTTGTAACTCTTTCTGAGGACCCACCCCACCTCGAGTATGGGAACACAAGCTTTCACTATGTTCAGTAAATTAAAACAAACTACAAAACAAACAAAAACCAAAAAACAACCCCCCAAAACCCACAACAAAACCCAAGAAAACAAGAACTAAAACAAGCCAAACAAAACAAAACATACTGAGAGAACATACTGAGAGAGAAGGTGAGAGCACTCTACCAGGTGATTTCCTTCAGAAGAAAACTAAAACCTTCCCCAAATGTACGCTGTTTACATTCACCTCATAGGAAAATCTGTGGATGTTACATGCCAAGGTTAAGCCCCAAGGAAACCATGCAACTTCAGTGAGCAATTTAGAACACATCCCTAGCGCTTTGTCAGCAATTAGCTATCATCCACAAGTTGGATTTAACAAATCTCTTACTCATAGGAGCAGAAGGAACACTGATGCAATCCAATTGAGAAAAATACTGGTGTAAACAGGCTGGTTTTTTTTTTTCAACTTAGCCGGATGATACATTTAAAAAAAGGGCTAAAAGCATTTAATTCAACAACATCCTACTACTGGTAAGGGTTATATTTATAACTTAATCCTTTTTTGAAACAAAATGTCCTATTTCAAAGCAGAACCTTCCTTCTAATGACCTCAGAAAAGTTCTGTAAAAAAATCCTCCCTGAAATGTTCTCAGCTTTGGGCCCTCATCCTGCATAACTATCCCTATACTAATGCTCTCATTAGATGATGCTGATTTAAAAGGACTGGCACCTTATGTAAATGGATGCTATTGCTCTTAATTGCAGCCATAATTATGGGAGTGCCTCCCATCTGAGTAAGGCCACATTAAGCAAACTTACTGGAAACTTTGCAAACAGCTCCTCAATGTACTGGATGAGCATCAGGAGTCCCACAACCCCTATTTATTCAAGCCCATCTTCAGCTCTCTGTAGAGCACTACAAAATCAACTGACACTTTATGGGAGTGCTCCAAGTTGCACTTGGTTTAGTATGTTTTTACATCATGTTAAGTAATTTCCCTTTGACATTTAGCAATACAAAATGTTTAAATTAGAATTAATGTTTCTAAAGATTGAAAAATCTTAAAGAATCTTCAAGTTTTTCAACATTAAAATGATTTTTTTCCTCCTCACACTCCAGCTTAACACACAACAGGACCTGCTACAGTCAACACTGAGCTAGGCTATGATTTGTGGAGAATGAGGAGCAAGAGCAGTATCCATTTCAGCAGCTCCCCAGCACAGCCAACAAATCACTGCTCCTTCAAGATGCCAGTGCAAGCATCCTGCAAACGACCTGAGAAACAACAAAGGGGTTTCAGCTCAGCCACAGGTAAGTGGTGGCTCATCACTGCATTTCAACAGCTGAATCACCGTCCCTTCCTTAGCCAAGTGGTTTCCAAACCACCAACCGTACCAAAATCCATTTCCATACCCCGGGTTGGTGTCAGGCAGGGATGAAGAAGGCAGCTGCAGAGGCAAAGCAATGGCTCTAAACAAGAGCAATCCTCTATATCACCAGGCAGGAGTCACAGCCACTCCACACCCAGTGGCACTCAAGTTTCTACAGCAGTAGACAGCTCAGGGTGCCAGGCCAAGGCTTCCTGGTCCCGTTAACAGACCTGCGTACAACACTGCTCTGCTTCTACCTCCACCCCCTCATTTGGTCCTGCCCCACAGCTGCAGGAGAGCCCAGGAAGGCTCCATGATTATCTTCCAGCCGATGTGATACAGATTTCCTGGAAAGGGGGAAGAACACCCAAACATAACCAAGGCTGAGCCTACATTCAAAAGTTTTGGTGTGCTTTCGTCACAGCTGTCATCCTGCATTACACAAAGTGCCTAACAAACACACCAGACCACTCAGCTCTCAGGGAGAATCAGCCCTTTCCAAGGAAGGCTCCAACAAACCAGCAGCCAAATCTGACAGGTTAAGAAAAAAAAAGATGCAGATTTATGTGTTTTTTATGGCTGTTGCCATCAGGAATAGGGGAAGAACAACTAATCAGTTGGATAAGCATTTGCCAAAACACTGATTTTTACGGCCTTCCTCAGCCAATGGAAAGCATCAATGCTTAGAGGAGCACAATGTAAATACAGCGTCCCACAGACAGTTAACAAAAATAAATCCCTCACAGTAAAGCCATTTCCAAAAATAACTCGGAAAGCCAACAGCCACCGGCACACTACAATTGCCTCTTTCCACACCACATCTCCCAAACCTTCCTCTGCCTTGGGCTATTCCCAAGAGATTCCCACCTTCCGAGCCTTCGAGACACAGGTCACCCCTACTCCTTGGTGGCGCTGGAAGGGAAAATTCAGACCAGGATGTCCAAGAACACGCGAAGTCTCCCCTCGAGCCTTGTCCCGGCGCACACCGACACGCGTGTGACTCTGGGAGTACCGCGCGGGCACCCCGAGCTGGGCGGTCATGGGTGGGAAGGGGCGCCCAGCCCGGCCCAGCAGCCCCGCTGAGGGCAGGAAGGCCGGGTGAGGGAGGCCCCGGGCTCCTACCTCGGCAGTGCCGGCCCTGAGGGCAGCCGCGGCCGCGGCGGCAGCCCCACATCTGCGGCGGCGCCTCGGCTCCGGCGGAGGACGGCCTGACCCGGNCGCAGAACGGGATCAACCTGCTGCGTAGCTCCCACACAGCCTCCCGGCCACTCCGCGGGGCACCGGCTGCTGCCGAGGGGAAGCTGGTGCCAGTGCGGGCTCTGCCCGCGCCTCTGACACATCAGCCATCCGATCGCTTTCCGTTCGAGGTTTAATGTTGATTTGTTTTGGTTTTTTTAATGAGCCGAATTTTTAAAAAACATCTCAAATAATTTAACAGAAGGGGAGGGGGAACAACTGTAGCCATTTTGCAGAGCTGCATGTGAGTATGCAGTGCAGCCAGCCTGGGAGAAGATAAGAGATCAGCAATCTCTAGAGGAATGGGTGTTTGATCAGCAACAAACACTTAGCCAAGGTCGGGAACAGCTGCTCCATGGGGTGGACAAGCAGGAGCAGCAGGTGACCCCAGCACAGATTCAGGGGGTCCAAGCAGCAACACAGCCCACCAATGGCCCAGGGGACAATATGGAAACAAGTCAGAGCTGAGTCCCACCTTGCAGCGAGCCGAGAGGGTCCTAGGTGAAGCAGGTCCAGGCAATTACAGCCTGTAAGTGCACTCAGGGCACAGCCACCCACATGCTTTGTGTTGGATCTTTTCTCTGCCCTTGTTATACAGGATCCCTGAGGACAATTTGGCAGTTCAAGGACGGTGACAGCAACCCTCTAGTTCCTTATGCTGTCCTTGTGGTGATACACACGTGTGTAATGTCATCTTGTTCAAACACTGATTATTTTTGTGGCTTGGCTTCATTAACAGCTTTGTAGTTTTATTAGATAGTCTATTTGAGGTAGACGTGAGATAAATGGGTGTGCAGAGAAACTTTGGATTTCTTATCTCATCATACTGTAAGCATGTCCTGTACTTGGGGTGAGGAGCTGGAAAAGCAGCATTGTGCTCAGGAGAGGGTTCTTATCTGTCCTTTGGAGCACATGGCCTGCAGAGATAGGCAAACCAGTTTGGGGAAGGGGAAATACCAGTGCTAATGAAAGAGGTGCCAAACAAAATTTAGGAAGCTGAAGGAAGCACCAGTTTAAAACCACTTAATAGTGAAAAATCAGAACAATTTCCCTTTAAGATGAAAATGGTTGACATAGGCAACTGAATAAAGATTTCCTTTTTTAATTTTTTGCTTAAAATTCACATGAAAATTTTCTTTACCTTTGCAAAATATTTTTTCATCCACCTAGACAGCTTCATTCTGTTTTCCAGGTTTTCTCTAAGTGATATCACATCCAAGTTTGCTGTTTGGGCAGCTGATTTCATATCCCACTGGTAACATAAGCATTGTAACTATGCTGGCTTTGGCAAGGGACCACGTCATGCTTTAAAACTTTAGTAAACCAAGTACAGCTTCTTAAATGTTAATCACTTCAAGAAATTAAGTCACATGAAAGCAAAGTTGGGTTTTTCTGTAAAGAGGGAGTATTGCATGCTTATCTGCAGATGATGATGCCTCCTGTAATGAGGAAACTCAGTCGCTGAGGTCAGTACAGTGCTTGGTATTGCTTCCTTGAAGTGCATGTATGGTGACTCAGTGAGGGTTTGAGACAGAGCCCCTACCACTCTTGCAGTGCCAGGCTGTGTCAAAAGAGAGTGGTAACTCATGCAGAAACTCCTCTAGAAATCTGATTGTTTTAGGAACTGAGGGTGAGTAGGGGAGAAATAAGTTTTGCTGTTGATGTAATACTGAGAAGTAACATTCTTTTCTTTTGGAGAACCATCAAAGTAAGTTCCAGTTCCTTGTGCATCCCCTGGAGAGCTGAACAGCTTCTTGATGTGCCATAGTGCAAGTGTTTGGCTCTATAGAGGTGGAATTTGTCTGTGTCCATCCACCTCCTGGACAAGACATAATCCTTATTAACTCTCTGTGATTTCATCTGAAGCATTAATAATTCATTTGCTTTATTGTCTTAAGAAGCTCAAGTGACTTCATGTAACTGTGGCCTTTCCTGCATTAGCAAGCTTAGTTTCCCCACTGTTAACAACATGAAGTAAGATGATATGCATACAGCCACCATGTCACCAGCGCTGTTCTGGAGCAGAGCATTTATCACTGCCACAGTTGGCATAGCTTGCAACTCAATTAAACCACCCTATTTTTGCTGTATGACCCCTTCCAGCTTGGAGCAAAGGCCACTTGCTGGAGCTGCTTGAGAGTTTCTCTGGAGCAAATATGTCCTACATGTCCACAATGTGATGGTGAGCCCTTGAGATAGGCCCTCAGTTTTGTCTGTTCTCCCCTTGACACATCTTACAGTCAAGGCTTCTGGAGTTAGTGAGACCTTAGCCCCATGTTCTCTTAAAAAAAAAAAAAGGAAAAAGAAAAAAAAAAAGAACAAATTTAAAAGTTTTCTGTGGCTGGCACAAAGCAAGTAGTAAGGCAGGACCAGCAATGGAGCTCAGGGGTGCTGGGCACTGCAGCATTTCACCCTCCTGTCATTGGCCTTAAAATTGAAGAAAAGCAAACAAAAACACAAGATGCCTTACTGCTTAGTGTTGCTAAAAGGGTTCAAAGTGACCACCCTCTCTCCCTAACCAGTGAGAAGTAGCTCAGTAACAACCAGAACATTTGGCTCTTCTTTTGGTAGAAGAAAAAGTCTAGAGTCCAGTTGCAAAAGCAGCCTGTAAAGCCTATAGCAGATCATACAGGTCTCATGTTTTCTTTTGGTGGTTTTTGTCTTCTGCTTTACCATGTTTATCCTCCTCCACAGCTTTTCTTCAAGGTGGTAAGGCAAACCTTAGCTCTCATGCCCTGCAATGCTGCTTCTGTTGTCTGCTTGTGATCGGGCTTGTCCCTTCTTGTCCCAGATGGTTTGGCATTATACAGCCAGCTGAGCTCCCAGAAAAGCTGTACTGCAGGATACTCACTTTGTAGAAGACTTAAATGTTCTTAAAAGCAAAACACATTGAATTACTGATAAACCAGAACTGGAAGAACCCTTGGGTTTTGCTCAAGATCTGTGCAGACAACCATTGGTCAGGTTATTGGGGTTTTGTCCAAGCTAGGGAAGTGTAGTTAATTAGAGAAGCACAACTAGGAACAGATACATGGGAAAAATATTGATAGGACCACTCAGCAGGAGAGAAAAGAGTTCAATGTAACTTGAAATTCACAGAGGTTCTGCCTAGGATATTTGGTCCTGACTTGTGCTTGGATAGACTGAGCAAGCATTTGTAAAATATTTGACTTAGTTCTGTGCCCTTCTCAAAAACAGTTGAATTAGAAACTTCCACACCTTCAGGCCTTGGAAAATCTTTTTCCCTAAATGTGCTTTTGTGGGTTCCAAGATCTACTGCCAAGCATATATTTCTAATAAAAAACTGAAGAAAAAGCCACAAAAACACAGCTTACCTTCATCTACTTGGCAAGGGAAAGCATCTGATCAGGCTTACCAGAACAACTTTACTGTGATAGGCCTCAACTATCTGGGGACAGTGATGCTATTTACTGTTATTTTCACAGGTTAATTTTCTTCTATTTTAGTGTGAGCCAGTAATTTTTATCTCTGCATTACAGTAACTTGGATGGGTGAATCAATGAGATTTTTGTAACTATTTCAGCTACACTGTGGTCAAGATCCTCAGTTTCACTGGAAGTTTTAAGGTGTTGGGTCCTTTGTTAAATTTCTTGGGAACTGGGCAAATGCAAGACTGCATTGCATTCAGCTGAGCCAAGTGACACAGTTTTGTCTCTTAAAGATGTTTTGCAGTGTTTACCCAGATAAGTTGCAAGTATGCAGAAGAAGAAAAGGCAGAAACATCGATTGGTGAGCAGGCAAGCAAAAGTTAATACTATCCAATTATTCATTTAATCATGCTGTGCTGTACCTCATTTTTCCTTTCTCTGAGCTATTTTGTCTGTCTGAACTATAAGATCTTAAAAAATTGGGTGGACTCTTGTCCTGAAGCATAGAAGCATGTCAAGGCGCCCTGAGACTGGAGACTTCAGATGTTTGGGAAGCTTTATCTTGGTGAGTGGAAATTTCTCAACTCAAGTCCAGTCAGAGCTTTCCTGGCCTTTCTCAGGCTCTTTGAAAGGGGAGAATCTTCTGTGCAGTGCTGGAGTGTTTGCCTGGCTATTTTTATGCTGCTTGTTTTCTGTATGTGGAGCTGTAGTCAAGGGCTGCTTGTCAATCCCAGACAACAGAGATTTTCCATAACCTTTGACTAAGGGAAAAAAAAATAAATCTCTTTCATCACAGCTCCCCTTCACAATAGTCAGAATGTAAGATTATATAAATATTATATTAAAAGCATGTTTTTGGCAAATTGTTTGCATTGGTCTTGCACTTCTTTCCACTACTGTCAGTGTAGTAGAAGAAATAAATGGCAATCTCAGACCATGAGAGAAATGAATATTCTGATGGTATATTCCTTCTATTTCACTTGGAGATTCCTCATCAATTAACTGCCTTGTTATTTTAGCTCTTAGATCAATTTATCCAGCAAGAATCCAGACTGAGGCATTCTGCAGATTAAATCCTCTTACTCTGTGCTATTGGTAGGTATTTCTATATGAACCTTAAAAAACAATGGTGAGGCTTGCTCTGGTAGCTAACAGAAAAGTAGCACTTAAAGCCTTCTAGCCATAACTGAAAAGGGGTTTGTTGTCCTTTTGACCAACATCCAGAAGAGTAGCTGCTGGTAGGTTTTGGTGGTGGTTCTTGGGCTCACCTGCTTGAGCTTTTCAACTGAATTCATTCAATTTGAATATAATTACTGATTCAACAAATTCTATGAGCAGACTGTCAAACCAAACTGAACAAGTATTAGTACATGAAATAAAAGACATCATAGGTATTTTTCAATGCAATTAAGTGCAGCATGGATTTTTGACAGAAAATCTGCACTATCTAAATGATTTTAATAGGGTCGCAGAGATGCAGGGAGAAAGGGGTAGTTTGCTTCAGGGAAGCTTTTCTGTTCATTGACAGCAAATATAGTCACTTGTGCCCTAAGAGCTGGTTTATCACAGTGTAGATTAGGGGTTGGAAGGGACCTAGAAAGATCATCTAGTCCAATCCCCCTGCCAGAGCAGGATCACCTAGACAAGCTCACACAGGAATGTGTCCAGGCAGCTCTGCAATGTCTCCAGAGAGAGAGACTCCACAGCCTCCTGGGCAGCCTGTTCCAGTGTTCTGGCACCCTTACTGTAAANCAGAAGAGGGGAGAATAACCTAATACATCCTAGGATGCCATTGGCCTCTTGGCCACAAGGGCACATTGCTGCCTCATGGGCATCCTCCTAGCCACCAGCACTCCTAGAGCTTTTTCCCCAGCTTTTTCTCCAACACATCAGTTCCTAGTCTGTACTGATCCATGGGGTTGTTCTTTCCCAGATGCAATACTTTACACTTACCCTTGTTAAATTTCATTAAGTTTCTCCCTGCCCATGTCTCTAGCCTGTCCAGGTCACTCTGGATGGCAGCACAGCCTCCTGGTGTGGCAGCCACTCCTCCAAGTTTGGTTTATGCAGTCAGGCAGAGCAGGCTAGTTTCAGATGACCATATTCAAAAGTCTCCACCTCCACTATTTTATAAAAGAAGAATAAGAATAAGTACAGACCATCCTTTTCCCAGCTGCCCTGAAGACAAGGAAGCAAGCAGATGCCTCTCTCACACTGATGTATAGTCTGCTCCCCAGAGTATGTAGGATATTTGTGTTCAGACATCCACTGTAGTTCTGCATCATGCACCATGACTGTATATAATATATTCTGGCAAAAGTCAGTCTTCCAACAACACTGCACCTCCCATGCTGGAGGCTGCAAGTTACCCAGATTTGTTGTTATGGTGAGAAAAGCAGGGCCTCAAATACTGAACTCCCTGTTACCTGCTGTGTGCAGCTATCAGTTGGTGTGTGTTAAAACAAATAAATAAGATAGCAAAGAATATCTGCTTTGCTGTGAGGGCAGGTTCAGTCTCAAATGATTTTTCCCCTCGCTTCAATTCCAGCATGGTTTGTTTTTCTGAAACTAACTCTGAACTCTGTCCAACAGCACTGAGGATTTCACCTATTTATGTCTTAATTGGGAATTACGACCAATTAGCTGCCAAATCAAATTTTTCCTCCTGAGAAGAGTTACAAATATAATGCAAAATGTTTTGCTATAATATTCCTTTAAGTCTGCATCAGCAGATCAGAGCAGTGTTTGGAGCAACATATGGTTTTGTGCTTAACATGTCATTGGAGAAAATTCAGTTTGCAATGTGTCTTGCATAGCACAAGAAAAAGGCTTCACTTGAGTTAGTTCACAAAGCCTTACTCTGACCCTTCTTGGGCTGTTGATAACTTACTAATGCCTACACAGGACACTGATTACTCAGTTTTTAAAAACCCAGGGTAGAAAATAACTAGGAGAGGAGTTACTGCCAAATCAGAGCAGCAGAAATGTTGCAAATAGCACAAGTTTTCTGCTTCTGAGGGTCATGATGTCAGTGAAAAAAACTAACCATATATCTTTGTGAAAGGCTTTGCAGCCCACCTAGCAGCACTGCCTGTGGGTGAATTGGAATACTTGCAAGAAAGGAGCTGCTCCTGCCCTTGTGTTTTTGTGGTGAAAGTCCTGTTCTGGTGCCCAGGCCCATCACTAGGAGATTAAAAATTATGAAACAATGTAGGACAAGCTTCCAAATGCAGAGGCATTTTTGTTTATATAACCAGAAGCAGGGTCTGCTGTTTGTGCTGGATGTTTAAACACTTGCTAAGAGCCTGCAAACTGCTTCAGGGTTTCTTTTTTCTTTTTTTTTTAATAACTTAAATAACTGAAATTGCAATCTGTTGAATCAGAGGAATGATCCCTGATATCCCTGCTAGTGCTCTGAAACAAGATATGTCAAATCCAGGGCAACAGCAGTGTTTACAGCCCATAAAGACCACTTTGAGGTCTTTCTGAGGTCTTTTTTCAGATCTTTCCTAGAAACACCTGAGCAAGAAAAAAAGGTGAGTGATTTTAAAACACAAAATACAAATACAAAAAGGCTGTAAGGAAGAACCACTTTCATTTTAGGTAACTGGTAGCTAGAAGATCTTTTGCCTATAGAGTCATAGAACTGTTTAGGTTTGAAAAGACCCTTAAGATCATGTCCAACCATTAAACTTAACACTCTCAAGTCCACTACTAAAACACATCCCTAACTGCCACATCTACAGTCTTTTAAATCCCTCCAGAAATAGTGAGTCTACTGCTTTTCTGGCCAGCCTGTTCCAGTGGTTGACAATCCTTTTGGTGAAGAAATTTTTCCTAATGTCCAACCTAAACCTCCCCTGGAACAACTCAAGGACATTTCGTCTTATTATGTCACTTGTTACTTGGAGAAGAGACTGACCCCCACCTTGCTAAAACCTCCTTTCAGCTTGTTATAGAGAGCAAAGAAGGTCTCACCTGAGCCTCCTTTTTCCCAGACTAAACAACTCAAGTCAGTGCTGCTCTGAATCAGCAAAAGAGGACAGACTGAGCTGGATTTTGACTACAGGGTCTTACATTCAAGCTTCTGGAAATTATTTTTGTAGTGATCGGCATTTCACTTTAGAAACAGTTATCAGAAGTGAGCTTTGGCATTGCATGTGAAAAAGTTGCAAGTTTTGTTTAAAGTATTAATAGGAAAGTAAAGAATCCTTGTGCACATCCTTGATGCTATTGGCACGTATGGGGGTATGCTTTATTCAAAGCCACTGAAACCTTTGTTGCTTTGGGCAGCACCTCAAGCTGCTCACACATTCAAGTGTCCTTGGAGGCAGTTTTTGTGCCACATCCTCCTGCCCTCGTGTTTTCCCAAGATACCACTTTCTAGGTCCTCTTAGCTACTATTGTTGGGTGAGATACTCACCTATAAACTTTGGGTACAGCAGAGTGGTGCTTGGTTGGTAGTTAGGTAGGCTTTGTGTAACTGCAGCTAAACAGAGGAACCAAAACCCATTCCCAGACTTACACACCCTGGTACTTCAGCACTAACTGGAGTGACCATCTATGCTGACACTAGTGGAGTCCTGCCTCCTAAAAATTGTCATGTCTTGTACTGAACTTGTGTTGGATTAAGGTTGGTCTTGCATGCACTGAAAGTTTTGCAGTCACTTAATGCAGTCTGACATTGGGTCAGTTGTTGGAATGCTTTTTTGTTCACTTATCCCCAGGGCTATGCTAATTTACATGCAGGTAGCAGGTGCTTGCTAGTCCAGAACCCTCAACTTAAAGCATATCTCTTTTCAGATGCTTCTAACACAACCTGATTATCAATATCACCTCCAAAAGTAGTGCCCTATCTTCCTGTAGCTGCAGTGTGCTTGCACCCTTACAAATCAACTTGAGCTCTTAGACAGTGAGCGGCACTCAAGTGCCACAAGCCTCTACTGCAATGTAAATAATAAACACTTCAAAGAGCCACATGCCATCTATTTAATTCAAGCAGTACAGTCACGGTCACTTGCTGTTGGGACAACTTCTGACATCTCCAAATATGGTCACTCTCTAGGTCATCTAACTGAAATGTGAGCTATTAATGCAAAGACAAAGGATATGTTTTAGTAGTGGACTTGAGAGTGTTAAGTTTAATGGTTGGACATGATCTTAAGGGTCTTTTCAAACCTAAACAGTTCTATGACTCTATGGACACAAGATCTTCTAGCTACCAGTTACCTAAAATGAAAGTGGTTCTTCCTTACAGCCTTTTTGTATTTGTATTTTGTGTTTTAAAATCACTCACCTTTTTTTCTTGCTCAGGTGTTTCTAGGAAAGATCTGAAAAAAGACCTCAGAAAGACCTCAAAGTGGTCTTTATGGGCTGTAAACACTGCTGTTGCCCTGGATTTGACATATCTTGTTTCAGAGCACTAGCAGGGATATCAGGCACTTCTGACAATGTGGGAAATTTCTCTGTCTTTGATGATTTTGACATTTTTAGTCAGGGAACAAGACAGACAAGGACTTTTCTTATTAGCTAATTAACAGACCTCTAATTTCCAATTTGTATCCGAAAAGCTTGTGGATTTTTTGGGAGAGCTTTCTTCCATCTCTTTTATGCAAGGCTTAATCTACACCTTGCCATTCAGCTAAACTACTTTGTATCCTTGTCATATGAAAGCATTTAAAGGCTTCTTACTATTAGTATCTTCATTCTGGATCATTAAATAATCTTTCTAATTTCAGAGCAATCAGCAGTTCAGTTTTCTCTGTTTGGGATAGTTAACCATAGTAAGTACTTACAATAAAATCTTTTTGGAGTTAACCTACAGCTTAAGCTACGTGGACAAAAAATACTCAGATGTTGAAATGAAAAACTAGCCAACGTAAGGACAGATCTAAGTGAAAGACTGCCCTTGTTTCTTGAAGCCACATGTGGAAAAAGCCTAGAAATCAACTTTGTGTGAACCCTGTAATGTAGTGCACAGCAAGCTCTGAGCACAGCAGATTTCTCAGCCAACCTGAGCACAGAAAACAGGAGCTGGCGTGCTGGCACCATAAACATACTCCACACCAGAGACATGGAGCAGCCAGAAATGTGAACCATACAAAGGCCTGGGGCCACTGTTGGATTGCTACCGGCACTTCTTTCTTTGCCTCCTTTCCAGCATGCTCTCACCAAGCATGGGCTTGCTTCAGTGCAGCAGAGGGATTTAAAGAGCACTACATATTTACAAGGCATAGTGTGGTTTTCAGACCTGAAAAAACCTGACCCAGCAGATGTTCAATGCTTCTAAGCTGTCTGTTGGCATGATGTACAGTGTCTTTCTAGTCTCTATTCCTCAGAGTCTGGAGTAAGACAAATTAGATTATGTGATATCCAGTGTCCTGGGTGTCCTTGGGTATACTGTAGGAGGCACAGACTGAGGAATAGTTACAATAACAAATCCTCTCATACATTTGAAACTGTTATTTATTTGAAGGTAACAAACTGTGTTCATGCCCAAACTAGCATTACTTCAGTAACAACAAAACGAACTAGTTCAGGTTTCCAGCCTCACTTTTTAAGACAAGCTGCAATCCAGCACCTAGAGGCAGGACTTGATGCAGCATTTATGCAGCTTCTGACACTGTTGGACCCTTCTACAGCTCCAAAGGAAGTATTGTTTCCTGATGCCCATTTTAATACTTAGTACAGTTAAGGGATTTAGATAAATTTCTTTGCCCAGTAGAACCCCAAATCAGCCCATAACAACGCACCAGGTATTCAGAAGCTGAACACATGAACCACATGAAATTACTGAAAGCTCCAAACACACAGCTGTGGTAATATCTTTCCGGCACAGAGGGCTTGGAATTCATAGTCATTTTCTGTATCAGAATAGCAAGGTGAACTTTGCTTTCAATTTCAGTATTCAGTATGTGCCAGATACCAGATTCTCTGAAACTTGGGAGGAGCATGTTTGAGTTTTAGTTAAGTTAAATCACATGCCATATGAAAAAATACTAAGATAATATTGTTTCCAACATTCACACCAAACATTTACCAAGCTATCTCTATAAGAATTAAATTAAACATTTCAATCTGGGCAAAAATCCAGTTATGACTGTTGAGAGGCTGCCAGCTTGGCAAAGAGCTGGGTAACCCAAAACATGCTCCTGAAAACTGTGACTGGGTAATCCAAAGGTCTAATCATGCCTGCATTGGTACTCCCTCAGATACTTACTCAATGTAATAAAAAGAAATTAACAAGTATGCTGTAGTAACTCTACAGAAATCAAACCCCAACCCCCAACCCCCTTGATGGCAACTACATTACCGGCACCACTGATACTGTGGCAGGACTCAGCAGCAGATGGGAATCAAACTCGGGGGCTGGATCCAGGAGCTCTTGGATTGGGATTGAAGGCAGAATGGACAGACTTCTGCAACAGCAGAGATGGGCTTCTGATCCTCACAAGAAGAATTACCAGTCCTCCACCCTAGATCACTCAGGTGCTCAACTCTGAGAAGGAATAAAAGCCCACACCTCTCCTTTTAGTATTTGCTGTTAATTAATTGCTGAGTAGCTTAATCATGCACCTGCCTTGCTTGGTTCTTAGGCTTGATGTAAGGGATTGTTCAGCCTGGAGAAGAGAAGGCTTCGGGGGGACCTACTAGTGACCTTCCAGTACCTAAAGGGAACTTCCAAGAAGGCTGGAGAGGGCCTGTTTGCAAAGGCCTGCAGTGAAAGGACAAGGGGCAATGGTTTTAAGTTGGAGATGAGTAGATATAGACTGGATATTAGGAAAAAGTTCCTCACCATGAGGGTGGTNTCACCTGACTGCCAGGACTTCTCAAATATTATTGAGAGTGGCTTGGCAACTACATCAGCCAATTCTTTTAGGACTCTGGGGTGCATCTCATCAGGTCCCGTAGACTTATGTATGTTCAAGTTCCTCAGGAGGTCATGAACCTGATTTTCACATACAGTGGGTGGGACTTCACTGCCCTGGTCCCCATCTTGTGGTTTTTTAACTTGGGAGGTGTCAGGAGAGAGGTTGCCAGTGAAGACTGAAGAGAAAAAGTTGTTGAGAACCTCAGCCTTCTCCTCATCTGTTATTAGTTCTCCACTCTTGCTCATCATTGCCTTCTCATGATCACTTTAAAATAGGTGTTGCTGAGTCAGCATCCTGGGTTACAGAAATCAGCTGTCTTCCATATCATTCAAGGGTTGAACTGGTTTGTATAGAGCCATTCAGGAGAAAATCAAAGAGGGGACACTGGTTTCACATCACTGCCTTCTATGCCCTGTGAGGGGCTGAGAGTCTTGCACTCCCCCAGCATAGGCATGTCTTTTCACCCCTATCACCTCCACTTGCTGGCTTCTCCCCATCATTCTGCCTTTTCCCATCCTCTTACCCCGCCATTTCCCTCTCTATGTCTTTTCCCATGTATTTTCTTCTTTTTCCTGGCTTCTTTGAGGTGTTAGACTCCCAGATCCCCAGTCTGATGCAGAGCCCTTGGCAGAATCCCAAGGCACCACTGGTGTCACTGAGGTCCCTTACAGGGGATCCTTCCTCTCCAAAATGTGCCACGGCAAAAGAAAGAAGACACTTACTGGTGCTTATCAGGTTTATTAGCAGCCCCAAGGCAAGTGTGCCTGCCCTGGTGTCCCCTGTGTGGACCTGGGGAGGGAGTTACCCAGCAAATCCCTGGGAGTCACAGTGGGGTCCCTGCCACTTGTTGTAGCACTGGCAGCTGAACTCCTCAGCCAGCCAGGAGACATCGTTATCGGTCTCCAGGCTCTGGGTCACCAGCCAGGGCTTACCAACTTGCAGGTCAATGGTGAAGCGGAAGGGATCGAGATGGAGGAAGCCCTTCTTGTTCTCCTGGCGCACACAGCGTCCCCGGCCAGAACATAGGCTCTGGCTGCACAGATCAGCACTGGCTGTCACGTTGACAATGTAGTGGCCCAGAGGCCCCTCCACGTAGTCCTTCAGACGCAGGCACATCTCCTGCAATGACACATGGTATCACAGCCCTGTGCCACCAGGGAACAAGTGGGTCCCAGCCATCAGTGGCATGGTGCCACTTATCCACACTCACCTTGGAGCTGCTGTAGTTGAGGCTGCCCCAGAGGATGATGCCAGCAGCACCCTGAGCCATGCTCTCCCCAATGGTGTTCATCAGGTCCTCCTGCACCCCAAGCAAAGAGGAGAAGTCAATATTCAGGCCCAAAGCCCCTTCACTGCCTTGGTAGGACTACATACTCCTTGCCACCAACCCAACAGCCCAAGAGGTGTCCACAATCCCCATGTCCCCATCACCTGGGAGAGGAAGTCAACGGTGAGATCAAAGGCAATCTGGGAGTAGGGTAGGACAGGGATGCCATTGCTGAGGATGCCGCGCTGGACAGTGAAAGCCTCAGCCACACGGTTCCGGACATAGGCGAGCGCCTTGTTGGTGCCATTAATACAGGTGGGCAGGTAGATGCTGGGGTAGAGTGCCTGGCTGCTCTCCCAGAGCCACCAGAGCTCCTTGTTCCTCTGCTGCTCCACCACCGGGCACGTCCCAGTGTAGTGCTGGCTGTCAAAGTTGTTGTTGTAGCAGTTGGGGAAGCCATAGAAACCCCAGTAGCCATCAGGACGGAGGGTCTTGCCCAGCTGCAGGGTCTGCTCCATGAATTTGCGGGCACTCTGCTCAAACTGCTGCTTGGCTGTCTCTTTCACCAGCTTAGGGGTCCACTGTGGGTGCTGCTGCTGTACCAGCTCCTCTGACTTCTGCCGGTAGATGTCCATGAAGCCCCAGTTGCGGATCCACAGCGGGCGCCACTTCTCCCAGTCAATGACAGCCAGCCCACCATAGGCAGGGCTGGGCAGAGTGACCTTGATGTCCTGGGTGGCTTGGTGGAGGTGAGCCTGCAGGCTGGCATTTTGGGGGAGCCCCCCATTCACTGGCACTCCTTTGGATGTGTAGTAGGGGAGGAGCCCCAGCTCCTCACTGTAGAAGAGGGTGATGTCCTGTCCGATGAAGGACTGCTGGTCATTGGCTACCACATCAAAGATCTCCAGGTTGAGGGTGACATTGTACTTCTTGGCACAACGTTCGGTGGGGATATTCCAGATGGTGACGAAGGGGCGATTGATGAGGACAGGGCCAGGCCCCCTGGCATGGTCTGAGGTGGGCAGGAGCAGCAGGAGGATCCAGCAGGACCATCCTGATGCCATGGTGCTGCCAGGTGCAGGACAGGTCCTAGAGCTGCCTAGGGAGAACTGAGATGGACTGAGACCCAGGTGGATCTCAATGCTCTTGTCCCAAGCCCAAGCTGGGGCTGTTATCAATCCACAACCCCGTCTCCGAAGGATGCCAGTCACCCAGGGTTACCTCTCCCACCTCCTTCTGTGAAGTCCCCAAACAGCAGCTGGAGCCCACTACAGCAGACTTGGAAGGAAAGCAGTGAGCCAAGCTCAGTTAATGCCCAGCGGCAGATCCAGCTGAAGAGGAATGCGCAGAGTCAACACCTGGTGACCAGTGACTGGCCACCAATGAGCTGGGCTGGAAAGACAAACAGACACCGTGGGGGAGTGGGGGGGGAAGGTGGAGGAAGCAAGGTCACGGTGACGGACATGGGCTCCCCTGGGCAGGCGCCACTGGGGAGGTGCAAAGCATTGGCTATTAGACAGGAGGAGGAGGAGGAGAGCACTGCTCGGCGGAAGCTCACAGTATCGGGCAGGACCTGGCAAGACACAGCCCGGGGAACAGTGGTGGCACAGGAGGGCACCCTCTGGTGACACGAATAGCATAGGGCAGGAGGACACTATCTAGGGACACTCATGGCACAAGGAGAGCAGCTACAGGAGAACACAGCTTGGGTTTTGCACATGTGCAGCCACAGGAGGCCACCGTCTGGGGCCACCCACAGCAGCCGAGGGGCGCGGGCAGGAAGGTGACAGTGGCATGGCAGGACCGTGCAGGCACCGCCAGGGACGAAGAAGCGCGAGGGGGACGCTGCGGTCGTGACACATGACAGCGGCGTTCAGGGACTCCTGCAGCACAACCTTCCGCGATCCTCCCCGGGGCCGCACATAGCCCCGGCCCCCGCGCACACGACGCGCTCCCGCGGGGCCGTGCCCCCGGCAGCAGGCGTGACCATGGTGGGGCGAGGCCAGCGGTTGGCTCGGGGGCGGGGCCTGCGGCAAGAGGCGTGTCCGAGGGCAGCCCAGCGGTAGCCTCCACGTGGGTGGCCCAGAGACGGCGGCGCCCAGCGGCTCCCTCCCGGCGTGGCAGCGGCCGCCGGTGGGGGAAGCTCCGACCTCCGCAGCGCCTTCCCCGCGCGGCACAGCCAGCGCCGGTGCCCACACTCCACCCCAGGGAGGCCCTACTCTTTTAGGCAACAGCAGGGTGGACTTGTGCCCCTCCTCAAGGCCCCAAATCAGCCCGCACCCTGCTCACACTGTGCCTAGTTTTATTTGAGGTAAAGCACTTCAGTGTAGGGCAGCACACAGGGGCTCAGCACCGCTCAGCACCCACACCCTGCCACCCTCAACCCTGTCCCTCTCCTTACAACAGGAAAGGACTCCCACACCCCCCCCATCCCCACTAAGCCCCACAGAGGGCACCTGCCCCACAGCAAGGAGGGTAGAGGTGGGGAAATACAGAGCTTTCCTCCCCACAGTGAGGTGCAGCCCCCCCATAACAAGTTGCCTCCCAGGTAGGGTAGGAATATCTTAAATAGGTCTCCTACACCACCACAGAAAGAAGGGCAGGAAGCTCAGTCCAAGGTGGGATAGCACCAGCTTGCAAGCAGCAGCACCACTCCAAGTCCCAGTGGTGCCAGACGGTCAGAAGCAACACTGTGAGGGCCAGCAGGCACCTGGCAGCTGCTGCCCTTCCAGCCCTGGTAGCAGTGGCAGTGAAAATGAGTCCGTAAGAAGAGGATGTCAGCAGAGGACAGCTGGCCCTCGGCCCAAAAGATGGGGCGCTGGGGGTGGTCTCCATTCCGGTACTGCAGCTGGAAACTGGTGGAGTTGAGATGGAGGAAGACATCGGCAGTGCTGTCCTGGCGCAGGCAGCGGCCATGGCCCTGGCACAGCGTTGTGCTGCAGAGCTGTGCTGCAGTTGTGACATTAACTATGTAGCGGCCCAGGTCCCCCTCCAGGTAGTTCTTGATAGCCTGGCATGTGCCCTGGGGCAGAGCAGACATGTTAGGGTGTTCCAGGGAGAGAAGCAACCCAGATAGAGAGAACATTCCAGCTTCAAGCCATTGGTCCCCCTCTGGGGGCAGGTAAGCTCCCACCCAACATCAGCTCCCTAAGAAATGTGGTGACCCCAAACCTACCCGGTCTTTGGTGTAGTCTGCATCACCCCAGAGAATGGCCCCGGCTGCACCCAGCGCCGCGCTCTCTCCAATGGTGGAGATCAGGTCCGGCTGCAGGGACAGAATCCAGTTAGTGCAAACAGATCCCACAGAGCACCCACCCACCAGCATGATGCACCCCAAACTGCCCACCGCAGCATCAGGGAAACAAAAACCCCCATTTCTGTTGCAGGCCACAAAGAAGAGAGGACTGTCCCAGCTCCTCAGGGACAAGGATCCCCATCACAACCCTCCTCCTCAGGGGTGAAGCCAGCAAGCCAGCACAGTGAAGGAATTGTGGGCTCCTGTAGCCTGGGCTCCTAGCTACCAGGACCCAGAAGTCCTGCAGCACTTCCCTGGTGATAGTGACCATTGGTGCCAGTCCTGCTACCACACATCTTGCCCATAAGGGTGGTGATTTGTGGCACCCCCATCATCCACCCACAGAGGGGCTGAGCTAGGGGTCCCCACACCATGAGACCCCTTGGAGGCAGGCAGAGCTGGGTACTCTTCCTACAGTCAGCCTCAAACCAGAGGGTGCTGCTTCCCACCCCACACAGAAACAGCCAAACCACAGGGTGCCTGTAGCACCATGAGGGCATACACCAGCCCTCAGAGCAACCCCGCTCCAGGGGAGCAAGATGGGATGCGGGCAGAGGCACCACCTCAGCTGATCTGAGCCCAGGCACCCAAGGCTTAGTGGCTCAGCCCTACCTGGCTGAGCAGGTCCAGCTTGCGTATGTAGGTAGGCCTGATGTAAACAAAGACAGGCAGAGAGTAGCCATCGTGGTGCTGCCGCGAGATGCGCAAGGCCTCCATTACCCGTGCCCGCACAAACTTTCGACTGTTGGGGGTTGAAGCCAAGAGTGGGTCGAGGTAGATGGAGGGATAGAGGGCCATGCTCTCCCTCCAGAGCCACGCCAGCTGATCATTGCGTGTCTTCTCCACATCTGGGCACTGCCCAGTGTAGCTCTCCTTGTTCTTGCTGTAGTCATGGTTGTAGCAGTCGGGGAAGAGATAGAACCCCCAGAGCTGCTTGGGTCGGTAGCTCTTGGCCACGCGCAGGGTGCTCACCATGAACTGCTGGGCAGCTGACTCAAACTCAAACACCGCCTGCTTGTTCACCTCCTGCTTGTTCATCTCCTCCCGGGACCAGGTGCGCTGCCGCTGGTACACCAAATGCTGCGATACCTCCCGGTAGATGTCCTTGGGCTTCCAGTTGCGAGCCCAGATGGGCCGCCACTCCTCCCAATCGATGACGGCCAGCCCCTCCTTGGTGGGCGAGCGGATGTACTTGCTAATGCTCGCAGGGAGACGGGCGAGGTGCTCAGACAGGCTGCTGTTTTGGGGGACGCCACCGTTGATGGCCACACGCTGGCTGTTGTAGTAGGGGTAGAGCCCCAGGCGCTCCTTGTAGAAGATGGTGATGTTCTGCCCCACGAAGCCCTCGTTCGGGGTGGCTTGCAAATCGAAGAGGCTGAAGTCCAGGGACACCTGGAAGCGGGGCTTGCAGTCCTGAGTGGGCACGTTCCAGGCCACCAGGAAGGGCCGACGGGTGAACAACGGGGAGGCCGCTGGCTTCTCAGGGGGCTGCCGGGCCATGGCCAGCACGGCCAGCCAGGGCACGGCAACCACCACTGTGCAGCCCCTGTGCATCCTGCCCGACAGGGGCCTGAGGCAGCAGGGAGAGAGTAGTCAGCAAGGGTCGGAGGCAGAAAGGCAGCTCTGCCTACAATCCGAAAGGCAGACCTGCCCCAAGCCCTGACTCAAGGCAGAGAGGTCCCGGGGGGGATGCAGGCAGACCCCCCCCCCCC